>VYXH01011618.1:780906-802518 GCA_013397275.1 Burhinus bistriatus | reverse complement strand
GGGGGGGGTATTTTAGTTAAATCCAAGACGGAAATTATTTTCATACCAGGTAAAACTTCACTTCAGTCTTGGTGCAAAGAGAAAATATATGCCATCTCCCTGTGGGTCATTTGTCATCTGTGTGGATTTTGATGTCATATATGCTACATGTGGATGTGGTGGAGTGGTATTGTTTGACTATTGTCGGTCTATTTTTCCACTTTTATTAATGTTCTTTCTTTCTATTTTACCCCTGTGAGTCAATGAATCTATGCTCTGGACATGGCTGTGACTACTGTGCATTGCAAGTGGCAGCAGAGATGGAGAGGGTATCCTAACATTATTCTCTGAAAACTAACCCCAGTAGCTAATGCTGGTGTTGCGGAGTGAGAGATCGGTACTGAAGAGAAACACTTTAAATAGTTAGATCAGAAATGAAATTTATTTTCCATTTAAATGCCTTTGGAGCAATTAAATGTGGCCTTATAGAAAATTTGCTTAAGATGTTGCTGCTATATGACTTGTCTGAATTAGAAAGTTGATCTTAAGAAGCAGTGCCAAGATGCTGGTAGGACCAAGGCAGATCTGTTCTGTGATCCACCCAGACACTCACCTCACACTGTGCAAGCCCCATCAAGTCCGATTTTACTACCTGTGATCCTGCTGTTCTAGTATTTGCACGGAAGATGCTTTACAATTGCTCACCTAAGGCCCAATTCTACTCTGAAATATTTCATTGCCTGCTATGATAAGAAGTGTGGATCGGTTGGCTGCAGACAATTCCTAGGCACAATTTTCTTATTCCTAGGCACAATTTTCTTTTCTTTTCAGTGCACTACCTAATCACAGGCTTACTCTAAAACCATAAACAAAGCTAAGGATGAGGAAGAAGAAACAAAGACATGGTACAAGACAAAACGGCATTTATCTATAGCAAACCTCTCCTGAAGATCACCCTACAAATCACCTCAGAATTGGGAGGGGAAACTCGGAGAGTCTCACAGAAATTGTACCCTCCTCTTCTCCATCCTCACCGTTGGTTACACTTTAAGTTGAGGCTCCTGTCATCTAACGCTCGTATGTAACTAGAAATTACATAACTTCTAACTTTTATTTAACCAGAAAAATCACATAAAATACATATTTTCCAACCATGTGCTGGCATAGTCAATACATTGCCATAATGAATGGAAGTTGGTTTAATTAAAAAAAAAGAAAAATCAAAGAAACCAGATTAAATTAACTAGATGTTCAAGTTTGCTCATGACAGAAATGAAGTAGATTATTTTTGCATACTGGTATGGAATAAATAATGCAGCAATAGCTGCATAGTTTAAGTATTCTTGTAAAGACATAAAAGTGAAATGAAAGAAGACTACCACAGAATAAGAATACGTTCCACTAAGAAATAGAAAGTTTGGCGTGACAGCAAAATCTGTGGTCATATGTAGTTTCATCTTTGATCACAGAATGAAATAATATACAAACTAATTTTACATATGAAATAATTTAGCAGAATATGAGAGAAGACGGGATTTCTGTTGTTTCCTGAGACAGTTGCTTGGGAAACTTGTAATTTCCAGCCAGTTCAGTCATATGATTCTTTAACACTGCAGAGCCCAATGGGCCAATTCAGGCTTGCACTGAAGAGACAGCCCTCCAGATGAAAGGGCAGATAGCTTGCAAGCTCTGCAGCGTAAGATGGTCGTTTGGTTGCCAATCTAATTTACCGAGGCTGAAATTGCTTTGCAGGGGAACGTACAGGAAAACACAGAACACTTGTTTATGTCAGGCTGCATGATGCAATTTGCTAGAGTTATCACATTTAGCAAAACGTAGAAATTCAAGCCAGAGAACAACAAGCAGTTACTGTCTGGTATCACTCAAGTTAAAAATCAGTGCCCTCATTTAGGTACTGAAGGCTACGGGCTGCCCTTCTGGCTTTCAATCAATCAGTCTCTTAAACTGGAGTCCCTTTGTATTTTCACACTGGGGTCTTTGGTATTACTAAAGCATTCCACTGTCAAAAAGCAGAGTTACCCTTGGCAACAAGTTTTTCTGGAGTTTTTACTTCCTTATCAGAGATTGCTCTGAAACTGAACATGAAGATTAACTAGCAGCTGCTGGTGTGCTCTAATACAGGCCTTTCTTTAATTGAAAAGAGGCTCCCTTCTCTAAGGAGATCAACAATGGAAAACTTTGGTGCTTATATAAAAATATGCCCAGTGTAATGCTTCTCAGTTAATGCTAAATAATTAAGCTTTTTCTGGTGATACGCTTAGCCTGTTTTCCCTGGTCACATCCTAAGCTGAGAGCCAAAAAAATACACAGGCTTATGGTTGAGAAAAATCCATTTTTCCTAAAGGCAGATTTAAAATACAAAATTTATTTTGCAATTTTTGCTGCTATCACAATCTCTTATGTCCCCTGACCATTTTGGTGGGATACATGTGCCCTGATTCATCCATCTGAGAGCTACATATCTAATACAGGCTGGTTATCTGGGTTCTCAGAAGAGAGAATGTCAATGAAGAGAGAGACTGAACCATATGGGAGATGAGCTCGTGTATTACAGACACCTCCTCTAGGATGACACAAATGGCTATTTTTGCCACTGTAAGGTCATTTAAGCAGCTGGCTCAGGCCTGTAGGTAAGTCAAGTTAGATGAGAGGAAGCCCATCTTTGTGGTTGGAAATTTACTGTCTTTAATATGTTGCCTGAGTTTAATTTAGTGTGCATGAGGTGCACTTAAGAGATACTGAATTTTGATCACGTAGTCTAATCCCCAGCATGGGGCTTCTTCCCCATTTCAGCAGCACTAAACCTGCTCACTCCATTCTCATAAGCTTACAAAACGCAGCCTACTATCTTCCTTCCCAACACCAAATGCCCTCTAAAACTGGGTGTCCCATTAAAAAAGTGCTTTTACAGAATCTGAAGCACTTTATGTTCTTGCACACAGCCACATTGCACCTTTTCTGCCAGTATTTCTCTGACTATACTAGTTTCAAAAAAACAAGAAAGTTTGGAACTATAGGAAAATGAATAATTCTTAGAAAAAAGACACATAGATACAGCTAAACGACCCTACTACCCAATTGTATTTGTTATTTTATATAAACTGTTTTTCCTGCTCTTAATAGTGAAATTCCATGTCCAACATGTTTTTGTCTATGGGATTATTGCTACTGAAGCCCGGGGAACTACTTTCCCTGAGGAAAACACAGTATATTTCAAAGAAAATAGGAAAATAAAGAGAGAAAACTTATGGAGTGTTGAAACTAGCACAGACATGTTATACACTGAAGCTGAATAGCTCCACACAAATCGATCATGGTGCATCTGGCATGTAGAATATACATACCATTCCTTCACCAGTAAATACTGGAAATTTTCAGAAGTTTACACATAGCATTAAACAATTTGTCAGGAGTAGTGGGAGACCACAGGTATAGAGAAGTCACAGAAAATCTAGAGACACTAGAGGAAATACTGTATTTCAGGGCTTTCTAATTGTGGCAGAAAAAAAACAGTGGAGCACATGGGAGACCTGCTGTTAATGTGAAGCCAAAGTAATGAACCTTTAGCAGACTCAGTTCTATTAATAAGCAATACAATTAAATTGAACAAACAAAAGACACAGAGTATTGAAAGCTAAGCTAAAGACAGTAATAAAAATGCTGTATCTGTAGAACTATAAGTAGAAAGAGCAGTAAAAACAAGCTTTGAAAATACAGCAAAAGCTGTATTGACTGAAATACAGGGAAGTATTTCTCAGGAATGTGAAACAGATTTTCACTTTCATGCCATTGGTAAATACCTGCATGATGCCAGCTCACGGTAAGCAAAAAATAAATTCATCAAATAGGCAGAAAAAAACGATCACAAACAAATAGTCTTACAAACTGTCAAAGTAGACAGAGATGTGTCAGCACACACATATCCACACGCATTGAAAATTATGAAAATCAGACATCTGGACTGTACAAGAATTAAAGGATCTCCGGAGCTCTAGGGTGCTGCCACTGAATAACTTTTTTTGATCAACTGAAAGAGAAATACGGAAAAGACTTTTAAAATGGGCAATTCACAAGAGGGAGGGTGCTGCAGAGACTCCCCTTTTCAGTGGGTGCTCCTCTCCACATGCACCTCTCGCCCCACAAGCCCCTGCTCCCAGCCCTGGTGCGTCAGGGACTCTGCCTGCAAGGGCTCTCCGCAGCCAGGGAGCTGCCCTCCGCCCAGCTTCAGCAGGGAGACAGAAACCTTTTCACACAGAGGTCAATGCATGGACACGCCTGTGTGCCTGCTCCACCAGTGGGTCCCTCCCTCCCTCTGAGAGGTCCTGCCGGAGCGGAGGTCCTTCCCCAGGTGCAGTCGGTGAAACCAGAAAACTTTCTTTAGGGGTGCGAGCAAGAGGCATATTCAGGACCGGTCAAAATAACAATATTTACAGAGCACTGCAAAAATCCTAGCAAGAAATAACCTCAAACCCATCTCCAGAAAGTTTGGGCTAATAAGTGGAATGCTTTTTTTCTAAGAAAGCTGCTTCTGAGAAAGCTCCTGGCTAACTTCCGTGTGTGAGAAAAGTAAAAGTCCCTGTAGGGTGGCAAGCCCGAGGCACATACCACAGCCTGAAGCTCAAAGCAGTAAAACAGGCCAATGCACATGTAGCTGCCGGAGGATTTTGCGGACAGGCAGTGATGTGCACTCTCCCACACAGAGAGCAGCCAGGGTCCACTGCTCCAGCACCACTGCAGAGCCGTCCTGCAAACAGCTGACGAAGAAAGACAGTTGCCTGCTATTACCTCCAAGCAATCCCTTTCATCTGTTCTGCATATTGCTGTTTTCAGAACTGATCTATTACCCTGATAATTGGTTCTGCTGACAAAAAGCACAGGGGAGGGAAAATCTGTAGAAGTTTAACAGATTTTCATGCAGCCCCCACTGCTTGAAGCTGAGGAGTGATGTATTCCATCAGAGTCACAAAACCAGCTCAGTGCCTGGTATTTGTTGTAATCTGGATAACTCTTATCACTGTTATGCTCAGCTAATAAGAAATCATCTTATTTTGTTGTATTTCTTAGCAGGCATAATGTTATTATGAGCTATTTCTCCAGGATTTCCCAGAGGCATCAGAGAAGATCTCGTAACAGAAGGCATTGTAGGGACATGTAGGAAGACACAACCTCTTCCCTAGGGAAGAAGCTGCAAGGGATATGAAACAAAGGAACATTAAACAGAGAAGTCCTAACCCTGGCTGGGTGCCCCATTATCACAGCGAAGCTCTGTTCTCCATTAGTAAATGCAGCATCAGGAGAAATTCCTTCTCCATGTCCTTATTCTACCTATGAGATGAACGCAAGATTGCAATCTTATCTCTTGCACAATTTACATGTCATGTAGTGCAGCTTGATCAAGAACAGTCAATGAAAATATGCTGTTTCTCATTACCTGAGGTTCTTGGAAAGTAGCATGAATATTATGTAAAGAGAAAGAAAAGACATAAGGTCTTACATAATTTACCTTCGACTGATTTTGAGATCTCTTATGCTAGTTGTTTCTTTACCTTGTGCTAATAGGAGAACCCAGGCCTTGCAATTGCTACCCAAACAAGCCCTTTGATTCACTTCAAATCAACAGCTTGCTCATGCAAGTGGTCAGGTGGAGGACTGTGCCTGGACCGCCTGGAAGGCAAAGGCAGCATATTGGGACATCTGCAAAGAAAGCTTCTCATTGCCCAGACAGTCATTCTGTTTGCAGGACTTTTCTTCCATGAGAAGAAAAAGCACAAAAGAGGAAAAAAAATGTGTTCTGGACATCCTCACTATCCAGCATCAGAAATGTTTTATTTATACAAATGCCGGCCCATTTCCACCTGGGGGACTTCTGTTGTGCTCCTGGCACACACCTTCCTGTTGAGTTGCACCTGAAGGGATTCAGTTCATGAGCTCCACGGTTGCTCCACAGCAGCAAGCACGCCGAAATAAGCAAGAATAATGTGAAGGTTCACTTCAAAAGTGTGCTTCTCATCCAAACTAAAACACGACTGTAAATGCACCCTAAGACCAAGTGTTATCACTTACCCAGCTGTTGCACCACTAGATTGTATTTACGAAATATATTTGTAAATGCTTTGAGTATGTTCTGCCTGACAGCATATAGTTAATCTTTTTAAAAATAATACATGGTCAATGAAAGTTAAAAAATCCTTTTTAATTTGGAATCTGACTTCAGAGTCTGGTATTCATTAACCAGAGATGATTAAAAGGTTTGTCTTCTGCCTTTAATGATAGGTCTAATTTTTTCGCAGACAGTTTCCTTCATTAAAATATTGTGCTTTCCTGATTAAAAAATACATTATTATAAAATGCTCAGAGCAATTTTCAGGAAGACAGGAATGATAGAGAACAGCTGAACAGTAAGAAAAAAAATCTTACTGCGGCTGTTGCACCTACTTAAGGCTCCAGACCACCAGCAGATTTACACATATGCACATCCAAGCACACACTTCCATGGAGCTGATGGCATACATTGTCCAACAAGAGCTGAACTGCACTTCAGTGCTCCACAAAATCATACAGGAGGACAGAAATGGCCAAAGTCAGCTCACATGTACACTACTTAAGTAGACTGAATTATACTAGAGATGAATTTGTACCATTTTCTAAACTTTTTTTTCTGTCTGTAAAAATGACATGTGTAGGTTTGTATGAAAGTAGTGCTACAGAAGGAATCCAGAAGCAACATCTATGTAAGTATTTAACTAACACAGACAGTTTGTTCAGGCCAAATAATTCATCTATCCTCCCCTTTGTGAAATTCAATCTTTGTTTGCACAGCTAATATCCTCCTGAGTAGCCATAAGCCCCATTCCTTGTGCATCAGTAGGCTTCCGGAAATGTTTAATCAGTTTGCAAGAGTGCATAGATACAATTCCACAACAATCCTCTATGTGTCACCTACAAAAGTCTTACTGAATGCATTGGAGAAATATGACTGACAATAATCCAAAAAATGGAATAGAATTGTATACTTAAAAATATTAATGGGTTCAAGGAAAGATAAAAATGAGAGCCAGCACTATCTCACGGTGCTATCTTCAGCGGCCGGTCCAGCCCAAACCATGACAGATATCTAGAACAATAATAAAAAGTTGTTCTTTTAGGAGGTCTTCAGTATATCACTTCTGGCAAGGAATGTGAAAACTGTCTTTCTACCAGCACTCTTAAGCTTTCAGTTCCAAACTGAAAGAAAGCTAGAAAATGTATTATAGAAAAACATGTTTATGCATGTGGGTTTTGAAATCACCTTGAATCCTGCTGAACCTTGTGTAGAAGTTCACACATTTTCATTTATTTTAAAATACAACATCCATCTCTTTTTTCATAACACTTGGCTTTTACGCAGCTGAAGATAACGAAGTCTGTGTTCACATGATGTAACAGAGCATAACTCCACTGTGGTCATCACAAGAGAGATGACTGGAATCAAAGAAGAACCTGGCCCTTTATTTTAACAAACTTCATCATTTAATTATTTTTTAATCTAAAATTACTCTCTGTTAAAAGAAATTCATGACATTCTTATATAAAGTAGAAACTTGGTGGAACATGCTTTTCGACAATTTTACTTAGTCTTTGCCAAAGACGTTTATGGACAGAAATAATTTTCAATCTCATTTTCTTAAGAAAGAAAGAGGACATAGGAGAAGAAAAAGAAAGGAGTTCTGCCACTGTGCATGCCAGTTGCCAGGGCACACCAGAATCAGGTCCCGGGCACACATACACATGCGCTTGACCCATGTTTGTGAAGACAGACACGAGGTCTTGTTTTCACTCCAGTAAGTAGTGAAACAAATTCTGAAAGTGCAAGAATTGATTTGAAGAGTAATTGTTATCTACGCTCTTCTACATTTACTCAGTCAGAATCACTCACCTTTGTCACATGATGCTTTTCATGTTGTACAGGAATCTTAAACATTTGGCACCAATATGTTGTATCCTTGTCTGGTACAGGCACCTGTCTTAATAAAAAGGGCAAGAACACAATATTATGAAAGTCACATTACCCTGTTGTGTAAGCCCAAAGCTTTGGCTGCCACCTTATCCTCATCTCCATATAAACCCAAAACTCGGAGTAACTTACGTCTTTGTTTGTCAAGTCAAAGTGTGGCAAAGAGGCAGATAAGACTTCTTCTTTCTCAGGATTCAGTAAACGTAGACTCTTTGTACCACGATTCGACCCATGGTAATTTTGACCTGCTTCTCCCATGTCTTTGTGGTGGTAGGCCCATATTACCCTCACTGTGCTCTCCTGAAAAAAAGAAACCAACCAAAAAAGCCATAAGGAATAGGAACAAGATCTTTCTTGCATAGTTCACGTAATTCCTAATATTGGTATGATGTAGGTGTTGCTGTATCTGAACAATGACAATGTATACCAGAGGAGCAGGCACCCACTGCTTTTAAAATTAATAATGTTTTATCCTCATAGGGTTCATTGTAGATCTGCAGAAGTTTAATCTCTCTCTGATAGATTATTTCATTAATGTCTCAAATTTAAATCATGTCTGCAAACAGCAGAACAGATTCATAAAGAGGTAACCAACTACACACATCAAAACGTTTTTTCTCGAGATGCCCCTCATTTGGCCAGCAAACAGGTTTTTTCCCAAAACAGTTCTCATGCTCAACACTGCAAAGATGCGAATACCTTCTGTGAACCGCTGTCCTTACATGCTAGGGAAGATCGACATTCAATTACAGAACAGATTTACATCTTAAAAATCAATCTAGAGCCACAGTACAGATCAGTTCTCAGTAAACCATTCTTGGATGGCAATAATCACCCGTGAGACAAGATAATCTAATAAATCCTGAAGTGTCCCAGAATGTTATATGATACTGAGACAACTTGGAGCAGGTGTGAAAGCCATAGATCCATTGACTGCCTGGAAATCTGGTGTTTTATGCAGCTGTGGTTTGCTTCCTGCATCTTTCAGCTCTGCATGTTGTTAATATTGGGTATATTGTGAAAATATAGATAATGAAAATAGTGTTGAACTACTACAACAATGCTTTCAAAATGAGTAGCAAACAAACCAAAGCATAGAAAGCCTTGCAAAAGTCTCTAACCTATCTGTCATTTCCAATACAAAAGTCATTAACTTCATATTATTTAAAATTATGCTTAGGAAAAAGCACAGCAGTCCCTAGGGCAACAGGAGAATTTACCATGAAAAGTATTTTACCATGGAGAGAGTTTTATCATAAAACTCTTCAACTTCTTTGTTTTGAATAAAGAAATAAAACCAAAAATATACTATAAATAAATATGCTCCAACGTTTTTTAAAAGTCTATGTTTAAGGTCAATTACAAGTTAGTGTAAGACCTAAAAAGTGTTTCTCAAGTTGGCATCTCTTGAATGACTGTAACTGTGGGATACGGGACCTGATGGCCCAGAGGTACCTGTTTCAATCCTGTGTTCACTTGGTGTGTTGAAAATTAGAGAACATTATGCATTAAAGTAGAACGACAAAGAAAACTGAAATGAAAATAGAAGAGCTTAATAGAACTAGCACAAATATTTTACATGGTTAATATAAGTTGACCTAACAGATGTTTTGGAAAGTGAATTTATCTAATTCTGTCCTTTTACTAAGATGAGATTTTAATAACCAGCTTCATAACGATGTATACATGTGGCCTGCATTAACTACTTCATCTCACTACACATAGGCAGAGCATCTTACCGTTATGCTTTTGTCATTTGTATCACAAGTGTGCAGTTCTCTGCTAAAAGCCAATATTGTATGTGTACTGTTTTCCATGGCATATTCCAGATGGTAATCCTGGTGAGGGTCCCTTTTAAGTACTCTGTTTTCATCTGTAAAATAATCCTGTCAAAAATAAAAGGTAGGCCATTATTAAAATCTAATATAAAACTAAAAATAAAATTTTATGTCCAATATTGAAGCCTCTTAAAAGACATCTTTATGTAAAATATTGAAGTATCAGTTTTGTATGAAATGATAAATTTGAGGTGGCACTGAACATCTTTTTCATTAAAAATCTTTAGGAAAAGCAGCTTAAAGAAAGTCGTGAGCAACTTCAACTCTAATAACTGCAGAAATATCGGCTGTACTCAACAACGAAGAAGCCTAATTTATCATGACTTGGGTGTCATGAACTTCGGGGGAAATGACATAGAGAAAGAATTTCACTTAATATTCACATCAACACAACTTTTTCTTTCTTTTTATTTCCCCACAGAAAGCAAACCTCTTGAATGAGCACCGACCAGAACCAGAAACCCTACAGCTTAACTAGCACAAAAAGTGCTCAGTTCATACAAAAGGTGCTGGGTTGGGGTTGGGTTAGGTTAGGTTGGGGTTTTCTGGGGGGGAGGGAGCTGGTTGTAAGAAAGATGGTCCCAGGCTGGGGTTCAGCAGAGTCACGGTGCAATGGAGGAGCGGCAGCAGCGATGCCGGGTCATTAACCTCCTCACCCCAAATTCCTGCGACCCCGCGCAGCTGGGACCCGGCCCTCCCTCCCCTCCCACCCCGGCCACCTGGAAAGGGCTGGCCACTGCCTCCAATGCACCTCCTCCAGTCGACCTCCTTTGAGGTTTAGGCTCTTTCTGCCCGGTTTGGGACAGGGAGGGGGGCTTTTAACTAACAGACGTATTTCTCATGCTGAACAGGCTACAGGCAGACACCATCAATCGTGTGGCATCCTTGCAGAATAATGCAGCGCCAGCTGTTCCTTGAAGGCATTTAGTTCTGCAGCTATTTGGACCTCCATTCACTTTTAGAGAGATTTCTAGCTTCCCCCTTTTGTTAAAGTGGAGGTAACCAAGCTGGAAAATTGTAAAAAGTAGCTGATACCTTATTAATTTGCTAAAGGATCATTTAGGAGCTGTAATCTTAAACTTAACCACGCCCTAGAAATCTGTGTGTGTGCAAGAGACTACATGCACACCAGTCAGAGTTCACAAGCTGGTCTGCCTTTTATAGATGTACAAATAACTGCATGCCCAAACATTAAGGTACATAAATTTGGATGAAGATTTGTATAAAATTATCTCAGCCATGATGCAGTTTCAAGGAAGAAAAGAGTAAAAAGCTGACTATTTTTTATCAGCATGAAAATATTCAGATTTAATTTTGTCTTGCCAAAACTACTGAAACAGTTTGGATTTTTTCAGTTCTGGAACAAATCTAAATTTCAAAAATTTTGAGAGGTAACAAAAGGAGTCCTTCTTTTCCTGTCAGCACTTCTCACGACTACAAATGAATGAGTGCATGTGTGAAAGAATACACACATGGAAAAATAACTACCAAAACCAACAAAAGTGGGACCTGAAGTCGTGTGCTGAAAGAAGGGGAACTAATGAGTTATGTTTGTTTAGAGAAAGAATTTTGGATTTGCTTTTCCAGAGGGAAATAGCGGTCCTGTTCTGGGATGGTACTTGAAGATGGATACTTTATGGAATCAAAATGCTCCACTTTAACCCTCTATCAGAGCTTGGAAAGAGGCAGTGTACATCTGTACGCAGTATCACCCCTGCTCTGAAAACATCCCTCGACGGAATCTTTGCTTCCATCTTAAAAAACGTAAGGGCTTGTCTGGACAAGAAATGCAATCTTGCGAACATCAGCTTTTATTAAAGTGTGATATCTTTGCTGAAATGTTACATTAAATTGGAGGAAGGCGCCCTTGTATTAGAATAAGCACCCACCCATTGAATTATTGAGGAATAGAAATTCAAGGACAGCTTTTCCTCATGTGAACAGGTTGAAAGTCTTTGCCTGAAACTGCTGCGAAGGAAAGCTCAGAAATGTGAAGCAGAGTTAGATGTGCATTTTGCTGGTGAACTTCACCATTTCTTAGCAAGTCTAGAGGACACAGCCGTAACCAAAAAAACCTCTTATGATATAGCCCTGGCTTCCATGAGCCTGTGGGGAGAACGCAAAAATAATTCAAAGAAGTTGTGTAATTAAGGCATTAGCTCAGATGTACCTTGATAACATGATTGTCAGCGTAATTATTTCACTCGCCTGGATGACCGTCAAAGACAGGTCACAGCTCTAGCTCACTGCAAGGGGCTCGTTTTGTGGCTGCTGGCGAGTGCTTTGGGGAAGGTGGTCCCAAAGCCCCAGGAGAGGACCACGCTGCTCCCCATGGGAGGAGAGCCAGGTTGGGAGCGCCGCATTGGGCGCTCGCTGCCTGCCCCTGCTGTCGGAGCTGAACAGCACCTCACTCCATGACTCACCTTAAATTATTTTGTGGGTAGATGCTAATCTGACCGACTAATGTTAATCTTTCCCATGTGAAAATTTCTGTAAAGTAATGAATTCCTTGTCTCTGCTTACTTTGTCTGCCTGATACACGCCACCTTGAAACAGTCCTTGAATATCAGGGTGCTGAGAATACCTGGGAAGCAAATTTATGTAGTACCCAGGAATTCAGAGAGGTGCCCATTTATTCCTGAAATCTTACAGCTCCACTGAGTGCAGTGGAACTGCCCTAGAGGAATCAAGTGTGAGTACGCTTGCCAGAACCTATTTAGGAGTTAACAAACTACCTCTATTACTATTTTTATTTCCTTTGTTGAAAATTATCCAGGTGTTCATCACAAAAATAAAATCAAATAATACAACAAAAAATTTTCTGAACAGCTCAGAATTTCATTGCTCAACGTCTCACGTGAAAATGGTTTGTTCTCCAGTTTGAAAACAAAATAAGGCCACATTTCTAAGGAAACATACTGATCTCCTTCTGTTCACAAAGATTTAAGTCAAACTATGCAGATGCTGCTGAACTTACCAATCAGAGCTTAAAAACTTTTAAGACACGTTTGTGTACACAACATAATGAACAAAAGGAGGTTATCAAAAATGAAGACACTGACAAACTGTGATGCCATATCCTTTCCAGCAGCATCTTGGAAAAGTAAGAGAAAGTTAGTTGTAGGTGTATCTTTATAGATATATGTCTGTATCTTTATACACGTCCTATGCTTCCTTTCAGAGTAGAAAAATAAGTATAAGTGAGAGTCCTGCTCCTATGGTACAAATGCAATCAAAACCACCACATTTGGATTGCCTACTCTCCATTGAAGTCCTTGTGTCTAGTCAAAGGAGAAAGCCGCGTACCTCTGCAGGCCTTTGAAAAGTGACTTAGAAGGCCAAAGAACAGCACAGAGGATGGATCCACCAGGGGCCGGAGAGGGGTTGTTAGGCATCTGGGCTTCAATTGAACTGAGGAGATCCAAATACAGTTTGAAACTCTCTCAGGGCCAGACTACCGTAATACAGAACTCATCTAAATTCACAAGTTTCACTGATTTAATTCTGTAGAAAAGGGAGTGTAACATTTTCATCAACAGAATTACAGTGCTTTGGTATCTCTCACAGATGGTTGAGATATGCCTCGTATTGGAACAGCTTATCCTCCCCACAAGGTAGGAAAAGGCTGTAATGTGGCGACCTTTTTTACACAGATTTGGTTTTGCCATCCCATACAGTTATCTAGAAAATGTGTGTCTTTTGTAGACTATACTGACACAAATCCCCCTGAATTTCATAGAGTCCCAGCAAAGATCTGCAATAATTATCAAGCCCTTAAAACTGAATTCCTGAAACAATCACAACAGAAACCTAAAAACGTGGATTTATGTATTGATTCATCACTTGCATCCAGATTCTTTGGTTTCTTATACACACGAAAGTATGTATCATACGTTAAATGAAGATAAAATTGCCAAGTTTCACATCAGCTTTAGAGAAGCGTAAGCAGTTACAGAAAGAGAAGATGAGGCTCAAATGACTCTATTTTTCTAGTAAGAACATCTTATTTTGGTTATTTAAATAGTAAGTGTTTAAAACAAATTTTCAGAAGTGTTATCAGTCATGCTTCATAATGACAAAGATATTATTTTTATTTCAAAATTTGCTTGTGTAAACTGTTTACATTTGAAACATTTAAAGTTTCTGCACTCCCTTTCATTATATTGCATAAACTGGCATTTCAAACTCTGGACTAAGTGGTGCAGTCAGTCAAATAATTAGGTATCTCCTTCCTCAGACTAAGTAGAAGTTGAAACAACACATGGAAAATGAAAAATCCTCCTGACAATACAAGTTATTTTATGTTCTTTTCCAGATGTGAAGCCGATCATGTTATACTGTTTTTTCAGATCCCATTGACCTCTCTTAAAAAAAATGTGTTGCGGCATATATGGTTTCTGATTGCTGCTTTACAAGCAATCAGGGAGAATAATTTCTTAAGGATGTGAAAAGAGGCTGTTTTATCCTTGGAGAATGTAAGCACAGCTGCAGAGGGAAGCCTGACCCTGAAAGCACCACCAGCTGTTATCGCAGACTTGAACAGGTGTTTATGGGACTCCCTCCCCAGATCTTTACAATGTACAAGATTGTTTTGTTTATGATATCCATTTCCCATCCTAAATTATATACAGCACCTTTCAACCTCGAGGAACATAAAATAACTGTGAAGCTGCGGCCCCATCCAGCAATCGCCTTGCAGGCTGGGCTTGCGAGCAGCTCTGCCACCAGGATTTATACGCGCTGCCCTTCCCTAACCGGGAGACCGCTTCCATCTCAGCAGTGATTTAACACTTACAAGCCAGGAATGGGAAATGAGGGAAAAGCAAGCTGTGTTGCAACTAGTCCTTACCTACGGTCTCTTACCAACCTGTGGAGTTTTGAACATCCCCAAACTACCCAAACTCATGCCCAGGGCTGAAGAAAAGTTTGCCAAAGGAATTGGGAAGCTGTAACCAAGACGAAAGTTGGCGCAGGAGAGGATCTATCTGGGTATAAATAGGATGGATAAATTGCTACAGTACGCAAAAGAACTGACCAAAACGTTTGTTTGAAATAAGCACCAAGCTATGCCTTTCTGGGTTTCCAGAAAAATAACTGTGGTTAACATTTCTCTTTTTTATTGTTGCATTTAATTTAGATGGAATCCTGCTGCTCACGGTTCCAGCACACACTGGCTGTTACCACCAAAAAGAAGCTGGTTTTACATTGTATTTGGCAAGAAGCAAACAGAGCATGAGTTTACAAATAAGCAAACCAAACTTTTTTGCAACCTCAAATAAATTTTAGCTTTAGTTTCAGGCAAAGATCTTACTATGCTCTTACGTTAGGGAAAAGCAGAGCCCACCCACAGAAAACTAACATGAAGCAGGAGTCTGAAAGCATCACTGCTCTGTAAAGAACACCTTGAGAGCATTCCAGTTGACTGATCCAATCTTAGGATTGGCCCCATATGAAAAAATATCCACAGAAAGGATATAGCAATCAAGCAGTTGCAAGAAGGTCCTTAAGTAACTGGGATCAGTAAGTTCAGCTGCTGCTCTATGAGCAGTCTATTCACAATTAATTTTCTGATTTATTTATTTTATTTTTTACCTACATGGCAGATTAGTCTGAAGTGATTCAGTCCTTGCTGGGAAGCCTGGACCTCACTCATGCAGGCAGTTCCGAGAAGCTGTGCAATTCCTGGTACAATGCCAATTAAACTGAATTACACTGGAGTAAATGTGGCTTATTTACTTCAGGTGTACTACTAACTTTAAAAAGGACAGAAAATTTTTATCTGTAACAAATAATTGTGGGTGTGTCTGTATTTTGTCTGACACACATTTTCCACTTGCATATTTACAGAAACAGATAATGTATGCATGTGTGTGTACATGTACATACATCCTCTTTGCAAAAAGAGAGTGTGTGTTTTTTACATATGAAACAGATTTATTTACTTAGAGACATGTCTTTCCTCATTCAAACTGTAAGTCATTTGAATACACTTCAGTGTATTTCTTCTATCTAGTTAAATGCTGCCTGGGGCAGCTTCCCGGTAGCCTACGGCCGGCAGTGACATCCCTTGGTTTCTGTGGCATTCCTGGGAGATATAAAAATATCGCTTGCTCCACACACCAATAGAAAACACTGAAATGTGGAGAGCTCTCTAACTCGCCACACAAAGGTATAAGAAGCACGAGCGGTTAGAAGTTGAAATACGACATCGCTTATCGGCATGGATGATTTGATTTTGCATCAGAGTCCCAAGGACTTATCCAAGTCTTCACATAAAGAGTAAATATTGATTTAAGAGGTTATATTCCAGTTATATCAGAAGCTATAAAGCTAGATTAAAGGCTGCCCTAACACAGACAGACTAGACAAAACATGTAGCAAAGTGTTTTAAGGGAAAGAAAACCTGTAAGTAAGAGATACTGCATGATCCAATCTCACAACTGTACTTTATCACAAGAAACATTCCTGACACAGGAGCCACATTTAACCAGTACAACTTTTCTTCTTTTAATTACTTTAATTACTTCAATTATGAGGGAGTTTTAAAAGCACTTAAGCGATTTTCAAGCACAACTATTAGTGATACTTGTTCCCAAAATTTCTGTATGTGCCTTAGAAAATCCCCTCTCTTCCCTCTCCTACTTCCAAGATACTTGTTTATATTGAGAATTAAATCATTCCCCCATTATTTTAAGCCTTTACATCACTCACGGTGGCTACGTTTCCATCCTGTCCCAGGTACTTTTTTGGGGGAGCTGTAAGAAAATTTCATTTTCTTGGTGTTTCCAAAATCCAAAGGACAAGAAAAAATACGATAAAGAACAAAAAACCCTTGCAAAACAGCCCCCCACAGCCTGCAAAATACAAGAGCGATGGAATTCTTCTCATCTTTTGTTCACCAACTGTTGCTTCCTTGTCCTAACTATTGTACCTCTGAAAGGGAAGAACAAAGCACCCAGCCAGTGGAGATGTACACTGGAGTGTCTCTTTATGCCCCATGTCGAAGCCAAGAGGGACTCATTAGTCATCTGGAGATTTTGCCCCAATGCCCAAAGGCATGAAATACCTCCAACAAAGCACCAACTGAGATATGTCAGTGTGGCACTCACTTTGCATCTCTCTCTTGGTGCCTTTCAAGTTGTTTTCTAAACACTTCTTTTGTTGCTGTTGGCATGAGTGCACTTAAAAGCAGCATATCGTTAAGTACAGAGAATGCTCACTGTTTTCTGTCCTTTAAAATCTCTTCCAAGTACTTCCCTATGAGCAATTAAGCTAACTCTATGGGATACATTTGATAACAGATATTCTTTAGATTGGGTGACAGTTAACAAGCAAGGCTGTAATGAATAATAAAGTACTTTTTAGTGACACACAGTCCCTATTCACCCTGAGTAGGGACTATTTTTGTGCAAGTTCAACAGAAGATTCTAACAACGCAACCCTCTTGTATAACTTGCACAAAATAGGCATTCATCAAGGAGGATTACTCTCCCCAAAATGGGGCTCTCAGCAGCTACGTGCTGTGGGTGGGGATGCACAATTCCAGACAGGGGTGGAGACCAAGGAAAAGGCATGGAAAATGCATGCTGTGTCAATTCATAAGCACAAAAGAGATGCATTTAAAAAAACCCAACACCCAAACAAACAAAAAAACCACAACAAACTAGATGCAAAAGCTAAGGCAGCCCCCAGAACTTTTACAAAGAGTAACACACGCTGCAAGTGACCATGGCAATATTTCAAGGTAACATTTTGCTAAGTATGAACTCTCCTTCCAAGTCCACCCCCTCCCTATAGAGACAAAGGCAGCTCCCAGCTTTCCAACACCAGCCCCCATTGGTATCCCCTACGTGTTCTCAAACACACTCACCCACACCCCACATAATCTGCCCCTCGGTCACCACAGGGCTCTCAGTAACATGTGAGAATAATTTGTTTACTGATCTCCCTCTTTCTCCTGCTTGGTAGAGGTGCCTCCCTCGCGACAACACGGTAAAGCTATACATGTATGTATATATGCACTCATGCTATGTCCTCTACATCCTTCAAAAATATGTCTAGGTTCCTATTTCAAATGCCAAACTTCTGAAACGTTAGCATAGTAAATGTATAATTCTTCCATAATTTAAATGCTCTCCAAAAAAACTACTCTGGTACACCATGAAGGTTTGTTCTTCTTCTCTCATGACATGGTAACACTTTTCACCTTGATGTATTTAGAGATAACTAAACCTCAGACTTTCAAATTAATTTAGCCCTTACTTATGCCAGACACCCTTTTAGCTTGAATACAGCTCAAACATGGAAACGCAAACCAAAATAAATCAGTCATTACACCTAAGTTCAGGATACACCGAAAAACTGAGAAAGTAAAACCCAATCTCAGATATCCAGAACTTCAAGTCACCAGATTTTTTCAAGGCAAGCACTGCCTGCTGACAATGGGAATAGCATCCACTTGCTCTGAGAGAATGAAGAATAAGTGCCAGAGGAAATATTTTTTTCTTCTCTGAAAGCTATCTGGAAGTTTTCCTTTACCTCATTACATGGATCTTCCACGGACTAAGGAGTATCTGCTTCTACCTTTACCGACAGCTGTAGTCTAACTACATTTACATGTTTGCTCCCAGAAAATGACTCTACCCTCTGAGAACACTTTCTATTTTTAAAGGAGAAGAGAGAATTTAAGGGGGGGAAAAAGAGGCTAAATTCTCCCAAGAGACTAGCAATTTCAATGCCCACTTGAAAGGCTATAAAGGTGTTTCAGAAGATCTTCTGAAAATCAGGCCACTAACAAGCATCTCAAAACTTTCAAAGAAACCAAAAAATGACCCTTCTAAGAGTTTAGACCACGATGCACATTTTCCGACTGATGATCATGGAATAAAAACATATTTCTAAAACCGAAAAGAAAAGTAAGTTCTTTCATTATAGGGTGTACATATTTTATAGAGTGTAGCTAGGCATAAAACCACATACTTTCAAGGGTACTATCTATGAAAAATTCTTTTTCAGCAGTGAATAATGTAAATGATGATGAAGATATACACTTAACACAGAACATGTTTTTAAAATATTAACTGTACTTGTGTGTCCAGTAAAAGGAAGAATTAGATATTATTGAAAGAGCATTCTGGAACAAGTTACTCATTTTATCGCAATCCCTGCTGACTGGCTAGAAAAAACCTTTGGACAAATTTTATTTCTTCATCATCTTTGTTTCTGGCCTTTCCTTGTCGGTGCAAGTACGGAAATATTTTAACTGAGCAACTTTTTAAAAGACCTCAGTCCAGTTTAAAAATAAACTTTTCTGCCTAGAACTGAAGAAGGAATGGGGATGGAGAAAACCTCATGCTGCAAGCAAGCTTAACAGAAGTGCTTCTTCTGTGCCTTACCTACTCAAAAGTGCAACAAAATAACTCACAGCACATAGCATAGCAGATATTTATGTGCTAAGTTAGCATTTCATGAAAAATATCAGATGTACTGTAACAGGAGGCACTTGCTACAATCCTTCTCTCTTCTATCTCAGTTGTATTCGTCATGGGATGCCAGTGAATAAAATCTTTGGAAGAAGAAAGGAATTTGTATGGGCTCATTTTTAAAGGATGCTGGAAACCTGTGAGGGGTACTGAAAAGAGCCACAAAAGTGCTTTTAGTGCTGGGGAAAATGTCCCGCAGTGGGATGCTTAAAGAGCTCAATCTATTTATTTTATGCAAAAGCAAAATGAGGAGTGACTTGATTACAACATATAAATAACTTTATGGAGGTGGGATGCAGGGGGAGTAGAATTTTTAATATAGTAAAGAAAATAACATAGCTGGAACCTGAACCCAGGCAAACTAATACTGGAAATCAGGAAAAGCACAGACTTGTCATTGCTATGAACTATCAAGGGAAGTGATGGGTCCTGGATGTCTTCACACTAGGTTTGGATGCCTTTCTAAAAGGCTTGCTTTACCCTAACGGGATCTGTGAACTAACCAAGCACAAAGTTTGTGTTTCTTTTAATGGTTAATAGGTGTACCTTCTGAAGTGTAAGGCTTTAGAAAGCTTTACACTCTGTGAGCTAAGAGCTCATTACTTAATCACCAGAATAGGTGGTATTATTATTATTTATTGTTGTTGTTGTTGTTTTATTTAGACTGAGGTTTTCGGGAAAATGATCTTCATTTTGAAATACAGAGAAAAAAATATTCTGGAAATCATCAGTCCGAACTTATATAAAACAAGTATTTGCTTAAGCTTCATATAGCAAACTGATAGATTTATGCTAAAAGCTCCCTTTTTCTGGAAAGACCTTGATTTTATAAAATCTTGACAAATACTAGGGAGAGCATATTAAGCATTTAGTTTCCTTATGGTGAAATGATAATAAAAATGTTAATAAAAATCCATATTCTTAAAGAAAAAGTTCTCAAAATCTAAGCAGCAGCTTCAAAAATCAGCTAGCTCTAACACAATGAAGAAAAGACAGACAACTTCTCCTAGACTATAACAACTCGGTTCTACTCTGCTCTTCAATTGCCTCTCTAAAGGTTATTATTCAGGCAACTAGGGGTGAGAAGATGTCATGCCAGGCCAGATTCCCCTTTCACTCACCCATGGAACAAGCTGTCCCTGCTCCCCCAGCCCCAGAGCAACTCCTCCAGGCTGGCTCTCAGGTCACTGAGAGGGGACTGAAGGTGTGGGTCCCTTCCTCTCTCACGGCTCCTACTCCACCAGCCACCGGTCCCTCTTGGAGGGGATGCTTCGCTGGAAGCACCAGCAGAGCCTACGTCCCACACTCCTGTTGCCAGCCGTAGCCCTGGCACTATCTAGACAACTACAGAAACATACCTAGAGAACTATGGCAATACAGTTGGGCTCCTCTGAGGTTGCTTAACAGACAAGGATCAGAAGCCACTCTGTAAGTCCTTTTCAATATCTGGGTCAAAACACCTTCAGGTGAGGAGCGAAGGAACACCAAGGGCAGGAGCAGCACTGGCTGTACCCCCGCCGACGAGGACGTCAGCAGGATGGGAAGCTGGTGGGATCGTGCCCTCATGACAGTGGGATTACAGAGAGGAAGCTCAGGCGGCACCAGGACGGCCAAGCTCCATCACTTGTTGGTTGCACCGATGCGCTGCTGCTGGGTGCAGGAAAAGATGCTGCACCTCGCTGGAAGAGCCTCTGCCATCCCTCCCCTCTCCTCCTCGGGTCCAGGCTCAGAGGTCCGGCAAGGGAGAGAGTGCCCAAGGAGAGAGAAAAGGACCGTTGCATTTTCTGGATAAAGAGGAAGGAAACCTGACACCTTTGACAAAACCCATGTAGAAGTTTAGAGGGAAGGTTGGCAGGGAGCGGACCGAAAAGGAATAGCTCCTCCGGGGGGGAGAGGAACGCGGCACAATAAGGATAACCAAAAAGCTGGAAGGAAGAAGCAAAGAGGTACGGAGCCGAGGGGCGAGGAGGCTGCAAACGAAAGCGCGGCAGGGAAAGGGGCGTCCCGAGAAAGAAGCAGCGGGGGAAAGGTGGGCGGACAAAGAGGACCCGGGACGCGGGGCGGGAGCGGGGTGCCGGCAGCGCTTGCGGGCGAGGGGAAGGAGCCGGGCCTTACCTGCAGGTAGGGCTGGCCCCTCTCCACGCCCCCCACCACGATGTCGGCCGAGGCCATGCCGCCGCTGGCCGAGAGCCCGAAGCCCACGTAGCCGCGGGTGCGCACCTCCAGGCGGAAGGCGAGGGCGCTGCCGCGGCGGCCCCAGCGCAGGCGGTAGGCGGCCGCGCCGTCCAGCACCGCGCTG
>VYXH01011618.1:746354-780775 GCA_013397275.1 Burhinus bistriatus | reverse complement strand
TCCAGTGGAAGACCTCCGCGGGAGGAAGCCCGGAGGCAAATGAGCGCTTTCCAGCTCTCAGCCGCTTCTTCGCTTAGCGTGAGAGAGAGCGCGGTGCCGCGGGACGGATGGCTAAGCAGGAGTTCCCCCGTCGGGAGAATTACTTTTGCTCCGCAAGTGGAAAAGGAGGGCCCCCAGAGTCATTTGCACCGAGACGGCTCCGAAAGCACAGCTCGAAAGCCCACCCGTGTCCCTTGACACCCCCGCGCCCGTCCCCGGTGCCACCAGCCTGGCCATGCCGTCCCCGACACACCCGTAAGAGAAGCTGCGCCCGCTTCCCCTCTGCACGCCACCAACTCCCCCCCCATTTCAGTAGGAAAGCGAAGATCAGACAGACGGGTTTGGAGCAATGTTCCCCACCCCCCTGCAAATCTGGAGGGAAAATAAAAATAGCGTAGCACCCCAAAGGGGGAAGGTCACGGACCACCAGAAGTCATATTGGCCCTTGAAAGCTCCAAGCATTACGAAATCAGTTTTAAGATGAAGTTCTGCTGTTTGAACTGTGTTTTGTTCACGTTAAATGGAAGAGAAAGAGCCTAGCACTCAACAGAAATTAAACATTAATTCTATGAAAACCAATCAAACTAGTGCATAAGGGAAATTAGTAATGCTCCCTTTTTAGGCTTTCACGTGAAAATATTTCACAAATATCACTGGGGCTTCCAGAATATCACCACCTACTGTGATGTGAGGAATACACCAAACTACAAAACAACTTCTAGGAAAGAAAACGCTTAAAAAATGACAAGCACCAAAAACTGCTTTCTCTTAAAGCTTCATAAGAAATGAGAGAAAAACAGTAATTAGATATTGGTGAAATGAAAATAATTCTTAAAGGGAATAGATTGGCGTGATCTTTCTTCCAATTATAGCAGTAACTTCAAAGGTACAAACTCAGATGACTGACAAAATAGAAAATGGTGAGATGCCGAGTGTTTAGATTCTCTTCTAAAAAATTGCAAACACCAAGTGGATGTGGATTAATTTAAGGAGAATTTGCAAGTGCACAGTACCTCTCAAGGCCGAAGGTGTGTTCTCAGCACTCCGCTGGGGGGACGCACCCTTTGTAAAACTGTGTTAAAGCAGGGATCCTTAGGACAGTTACCAAAAAGTATGCTTATGTTTTCCGGAGGCAGGGGCAAAGAAGACATGAAGGATGTTTCTTAAAATTAGCTGTTTTCTTAATTTTCTTATAAGACTGGATTTTATGTTCTTACATAACAGAAACCCTGAGATAAAGTTTCAATCATGTGGACCTGACAAGCTCCTACAGCAGCTTCACTCTCAGAAAGAACGATCGAATTGCACATCTGGTGGGAGGATTGCTGCCTTTCAACCACAGCAATGGTCACCAAAGTCGAACTAGGGCTTTCTATAGCATGCATTGTATAAATGTTTGTAAAAAATAATGGAAAATACTCACTTTAAAGTACTCCATGACATCTCAGTTTGGTAAGAATGGTACCGACAACATTTTAGAAGCCTATACGCAACACGGGATATTGCTCTACAGAGAAGGGTGATGGAATATCCCATAGAATGCAGTATGCTGCACAGCATGGTAAGAAGAAATAGGGTTCCCCAGCCAGCCTGGGTGTGGGTGCCATGAGGGAAGCAGAGCTGGAGGTAGGTGTGCACCGTGGAGGCTGTTGTCAGTAAGAGCTGCACACGTCCCCGTACAGAAAGCCCAGCCTTCATCCCCGTCCAGCTCCCTGTTCCTCTTACAGCAAACAGGTACAGACAGAAAACTGAAGAACAGGCTCCAATGAACTCAAACTTGGGGTCGGCTGAGATCATTCCAGTAATTCAGCCAAAAGCCAAGGCAGCAGGATCATCTAGTGACTTGGACAAACTGCAGTACCACAGACAGGACAAGCCAGAGGTTTGTTATAGTGGGTCTGGTAAAAGTGGTAACACTCGTGGGCATCAGCCTGGTGTTTTTGGTGAGCTGCAGGGGTCTTGGAAAGCGGGCAGCCCCCGCACAGCCTGGCATGGAAGTGTCCTATGCCAGCAAAGTCTGCGGCCAGGGTGTCCCTGTTCCACAGCTCTGGAGCTAACCCCAGATTGCTCCTGGGCTTTATTTTCTTTTGTGGAGAAAAATGACATTTTGGAGGCTGAGAGCTGGAATGGAAACAATACTCGAGTTCTTGAAATCTCCCATGGGATTGAATGATCTTCTCTCTGCACAGCTTGAGGGTCAGTCTGCTGGTTCTCAGCAGCTCTGAAGTCTTTATTCCCAAAGCCCTTGTGACCCTTTACCAAAACGTGGGGATGCTGGTAACCTGTCTTCCAGCAATGGAAGTGCATTCAGCATCCCTGGTCACCCCGTCATGCTGGCTACGTTTAGACTAGTAGAAATGCAGGAACAGCAGCCCTGTGGCTTTCCAATCTCCAGCAGATATTTTTCCATTAAAACAAACCATCCAAATGGTTTTGCAGAGCTGTGCACTTGATCTACAAACACTGTGACAAAACCAACCTTTTTCAACTTGCTGCTATTTATAATCCTAAGAACAATACTCATGTAATAAAACTTTCCTAGTAGAGTTAGAAGAGGCGCTTTGTGGGCAGAGTAGTACAGTTCCCAAAACTCACATTAAGAAACTTTGGTGATTTCACCAAAAACTTTTTGCTTCATTAAGAGATCAAACTCACAGGAAGAAAACATAGTCTAAATCTGAGCCTTGGCCTAGAAGTAATCCTGCTGGCAGGAGCACAGGGCGACATCAGGTTATCACCTTCTCCTGGCTGAGCTCAATCCCACCGCTTCTCTTCTAGAGGTAGGCACTCACCTAACCAAGCACAGAAAGATTCAGCAAGTGTTTTGCTTTTTAAAATCTCTTACTACTGTTACTGAAGATGGTTTTGCCAATTGGTCTCTCACACCATTACACAGCATGGTTCATATACTTCAATACTGTGTGAAAAATCATAGAATGGTACCGAAAATGGCACCTTCTTGTTCATATCACAAATGTTTGAGATCTGTAAAAGTATTAAAAACTTGCTAAAAATGTAGACATCTTTTGATACAAACCAGCGCACTTTGCTATAGGAGGCACTCCACCCATCAATTCCCAAAACTGTAAGAAAAGAAAAAACACGACACAGCTGAAACAGCAACCTGTGACTACCCAGAAAAAAGCTGACCCTCAGCCTGTCAGCTAATTAAGCTGTGTAAGAAAAATCTTAAAAGTCACTTGGAGCCAACAATGACACCAGGTTTCGTCCAGAGCAACAACATGACTGTCTCCCTTAAACGCACCACTTTCCTAAAAAACACTCCTACACCAGACACCCCTCATCTAATTAGTACAGAAACATTTGAAACTGCCTGTGTAAGGGCCTAAGGGCTTTCTCGGGTCCTGCAAGAAATGCGTGGAAATGCATTACATACAAGCGTGGCACCAAGTACCTGTGACTAATGCTGCGAAGAACAGAACATAGCAATTACTGTAAAAAAATTCTGCTATTAAACCTATGCAAAAAGTATTTAAACTGTGTGTATGCCTTGTGTGACAGATAGCTGGACAGATAGGCAGAATTATAATTACATGTGTATTAAATCAGTAAAGTTATATATGAAGCATAAGTAACCATATTAAAATGGTACTTGCACTGAGAGAGACATATGTCAAAAGGTACTCCACTTCAGGGAACATCAGCACCAGAAAAGGTATGAATGATCAGTGCAAAGTAAAAAAAATGAGATTGAGTTAAATTCAAATGAAAAAGAATTAATTCTTCCCCACACCTGAGGAGGTACGACCATGCAGAAACACCATCGCTGAGGGATCCCCTTGTGGCACTTGCTGTGAGTCAGCTCCCAGTATTACACTGCACGACTGACAGCAGCTAAGTGCCTCCTTTCGCAGAGGTGCTCGTAAAAGAAGGGAAAAGACAACAACCACAACCAAGAGAAATGAGAGACTCTTTGCTGTAAAGCTTGTCGGCTTTTCCAACTGGTCTAATAAAACTCTTGCCCGCCAATTTTCTCTCCCAAGAGAAGAAGTTTTTATGAACTTGAGTCAAGGTATTTGGAAATTTGGCAACGTCTGCAGAAACCAGCCTGCCAGTGTGGAAAAGAAAGCTAAGTCATTCTGCTACTGCCCCGAGCACAGGATCAGGAAAATAATTTTTTTCTAATATTGATTTTATTTTTCTGTCCCTCAGGCAAGTCATTTAAAAAATCAACCAATGTGAGTCCAAACTCATCATAACAATAGCTGAAACTGCACTAGTCTTTATTTATACTGGTTTGAGATTAACAGAGCATTTAAAAACATAAGTTGTAGGTAGAACAGGAGAGCTCCAAAACTATCCTGACTGGAGCCAAGGTCAAGCTGCCTCAAGAACGGAAAGGTAGAAATGCTCCACTCTGTTCCTGTTGGTGCCAAACATTGCTTCCAGCTCCAGAGACTGATGTATATCACTTCATAAGAAGAATTTGTACCCCCTTGGTATGCTAACGTGAAAATGAAAACAACTATGTCTTCTTCTCTACTACCCCCAGAAAAAGAAAAATGCAAGCCAAGTACATAAAATGCATCCTAAGAGAATTAAAAAGACCTCTAAAAACCTTCATGCAGTTACTGTGTTTACAGCGGTCAGTTAAATTGTAGTCATTTTCCACTTTACAATGTAAAGATAATTTTCAAGTATTTGGGAAATGGGGTGGAAAAAGGACAAGTGGAAAAATAAAACTTTAAAGACCAAAAGATGAAGTAACAAAGCAAATTCCAGACAACATATATACTGAAATGCTGGTGAGCTTGTATCCCCACTTTGACTGACATCTCGCTTTCAGAGGGCTTCCATTTGCAGAAGACACAATGCAGTTTCCCTTCTCAGAGCTAGTCAATGCCTTTGATATTTTTTCAGAAAAACACAGGACTGCATAGGAAGGGTAAATACACAACTTCTGGTGTGTCTACATGGCCATGTTGCTGTTCTCCTGAGTGCAGCTTCAATAAACATCAATAAAATAGGCACTTTAATTGAGCAGGTTAAGACAAAACAGGTGTTCCCAACTTAATATTTTTTTTTCCCTCTAAGTTAAATATTTTAAACAAATGTTTAAGAGCAGCCAGATCATCACACGTGCCCAAGGAAATGTTTGGCGCTGGCGGAGGCACCAGTGTAACATTTCCACCTTCCTCTTCTTGAAGCAATCTTGGCCCTAGATTAAGACAGAAGAGTTTTCCAGCTCCTCTTACTTGTGCTGGTAGCAATGTTCCCTAGGAGCCCGTCCTGCTGGCTCAGCATTTCAATACCAGGTTTAACCCACAAAGCTTCCCGCCGTCGACGCCGCATCTGCAGTCAACACAAACAGGATTATCAGTGATGCTGGGTTTATTCTGCGTAGGTATTCTCCCACTGTAACAAGCTTCCAGCTGGATCTGCAAGCTACTTCTCTAACCTTCTTACAGCACGCTGGTGTTAAAATCTGGAATTACCTAGGTCATTCCAATGGGGGATAGAAATCATTAAATTAAAAGGGTAAATAAAAGGTGCTTCATTTCATTTTCACAGGTGAGAACAGACTTCTTGTTGCTCTCTGTTAGCAAGCTGGCCTTGCTATTGGCTAGGTAGTGTATAAAAGGTTTATAAAAGACTGGGCGTTAATTAGTAACGTATAATCAGTATTCAATATTAATGAATTTCCTACACGTAACCTAATTTGTATAAGAGAACAGTCAGCAGGCGCCTAAGCCGAAGTATGCCGCCGAGCGCAGGACACACTACAAACAGGCTGAAACCGAACATTTTTATGGATCTCTGGGATCTGCTGCTGCCTGCAAAGGGGCAGGGCAGACCACCCCCAGCCCCGCCGGGCGGCGCTCCGCCAAGGATGCCTCGGTACCCCAACACGCCAGCGCGGGCAAACTAGGTGTTGGGTCACTACCCACGATCAGGCCAAATCTTCATAATTAATTGACTCATTAAGGAACAACAGAGAGGCATCATCTCTTTGCCTTTCGTTCCCCGGCTCCTACCAACAGCGGGTAGCGTCCTCAATAGGGTACCACCAGGAGGCAAAGTGCATCTCTTCTTTCCCAGAACTCGCTACCATCGGCTAAACCCGGGTATTCCACATAGCTCCAAAACCTGCCACGTTTAGTTTACGTACAGATGTTACTGTTGTAATGTGCAGGTCTGAATTAATGAGAAAATCTTTATATATAATCATATATATACAATCTTTATATATAATCGCACATAATCGTATATAATGAGTATGAAAACAGTATATATTTTGGAGAGCAATCTCTCCAACTTTAAATGCATATAAACCATACCTGAAAATTTAAAAAGCCCAAAATTTAGAGTTGCACGTGTTAATTTTTCAAAGTAAATGATGAGTCTGATGCTTCTGGTTTTGGGTGGTTTATGGTACACCTCTAAATTGGTTTCTCACATCCCAAAGATTTTGGTGGTTACACAAAACAACTGGCTGGAATAACGCTATAAATAATTCCTCTCCTCTAATAATTCTTCATCTAAAAAGTACCTCCTATACTCCTCCTCTCATATGGCCATATAAATCCATTCATTTGGAGTACAGGCAGAGCGCAGGAAGGCAGCTGGCCCCAGGAGGAACAACTGATGCCAGGTGGACTTTCATCGCATGACACCAGTGAAAAAGATGGATTTAAACTGCTTCTCTCTGCTGTGTCTTTATAATTTCAAACATGAGTAGAAATCTGGAAAACCAAGGTTATTCAACTCATTTTTTTGTTGGTTATAACAACATTGTAGAGACATTATCATAGATTTTATTGTTTAATTAAATGTTGTCTGTTGCTAACTCCACATAACACTAAATTTCTGAGAGACAGAGTATATGCTAATGGGTTAATAATGATTTATTATTGACATCTCTTTTACTGAAAAAATAAATAATGCATGTTGTCAAATAATTGTCAGAATGAGACTAGACCTGTCAATTTTTAAATTTTTTTTCCTTAAGACAGTCTGGATAAAATCAAAATGAAATTCTTTATCAGAGTAATGCACTTCCCAGGTGAGAATTAACTTCCTGAGACCGCCTAGGCCAAGGCGTGACTCTGGGGCAGGATCACCTTTTACCTGTGTCAGACCCAGGAGATGTCTATCCGGCCTCCCCTTTAGGATGTCCATCAGTGTGGATTTTTTTCTCTTCTCCCCTTTCTTTCTCCCTTTGCCTAAAATCGACCCCGATGCATCACAGTTCTTCCCAATAGAAACCTCCGTTAGGTGGCTAATTTTCAGAGCAGCAATTTAAGCCCGTAACTGCTGTTCTGCACCTTATGTATTGATTTGACTGTGTGGAAGCCAACACAGCCGCTCCTGGAGGGGAGGAAGGCTCCTCCTGGTCCCTACCCCTCGCTGCCTTGTCCTCTCACTTGGTGTAGCTCAGAAAACAACTGGTAGATATAGGTTTTCAATCTGTATGACTTTTATAAGAGGTTGAAGACCATCCCTCCTGGGCAGCCTTCACAAATCTCAAAATGTATCCAGTTTTCTAAATCTAAATGAACAATCTCTATTTTTTTCCTAACTGGACAGATGAATTCAATGGATTCAGAGGGCATAACTTACCTCTGGATTTAATTTCTCTTTCTTATTTATAATAACAAAATTAGCATAACAAACACAAAACAGAAGGAGAGCAGGAGGTGGGATCTGGTGCCTTTTGGGGAATGTATTGTTCTGCAGAAGTGAAGAGCATCCCTGTGCCCTACCCTCTGTGCAAACAGCCTGCATAGCCAGGCAAAGCTATAAATACACACAAGAAAGAAAAATGTGGCAGAAAGAGGGTGCCAAATGTACCGCATCCTTCGCACAACGGTAGCATCTGTCTTCCCAACAAATTACAAAGATTAGCTCGCGGTTACACCATCACATAAAAGTTTCCAGAATTTTTCAACCCAGCAAACTGTTGAACCCAATCCTGTTTCCACTGAAGTCAGTGGTAAACTCCCAGCGCAAACAGGAGAAGTAACCCTGCTGTTGAGCAGGAAAACATTCCTTGGTGGAAAAAAAATATCCATCTTTAAAACTTTCATGCTGAGTTTTTTACTCAGAACTGTTGCAATACATTTTGCTCCTATAAATATATAACATCTGCCCCCCTCCAAACACTTAACACACACACACGCACACATGATGGCTTGTATTTAAGCAAAGAAAAAAGTTTTGTTGAAATGTGGAGTTTATATATAAAGTATACACCTGTAAAGTGTACACAGGTTGAGGAACGAGATTGTTGCCTGCTGATTTGAAGGTAAGTTTGCCACAAGATTTCCAAAATATAGTGTTTAACATGGTTATCATTAAAATGTCTGTATTTTTCTCCTGGATTTGTTGAGTTCCTTGTCATGGTCATAGATGCTTTTGTCAAGTTTCAAGCCTAGAATAACAAGCACTATGAAGTCGAAAGGAATATGCCAGAAAGCAAGGAAATTAAAATTCTTGGTATTAAGAAATGACATCATCTCTTGACATCAGTGATGTCAGCAATGTATCGCTAACTTCAGGGGACACAAAGCAGACCTGAAGAAGGAACACAGAAATGCAAGACCATAACATCAAGTGTAGAAAAAGATAAAGTCACAGGTATGTGATAGGAAAAGTGTCCTGGAAGCAGTGATGCTGAAGGAGATTGAAGCACCACGCTAAATAATCTACTGAGCAGGAACTCCCAGTGTGAAACAATGAGAGAGAGGAGAGCTGGCTGTGCCTCCAGGGAAGAAGGCAATGCATTGCTGCACTATTCTTCCCGTTCCAGGGTCGACACACTGAAAAGGTAGTTAAGAAACTGAAAATATACAGCAAATGACTGAAAGACTCACTGGAGGCCTTGAAACCCACTTCCATTTCTTAGCTCTGAGTCAAAGCTAAGAGATGAGTTGATCGTGGTCTGTAAACACCAAGAGATAAAATTACAGTAAAAAAGGTATCTGTAAATAAAGAAATTACCCAAATGCAATTCTGAAAGCAAAATCCATTTGAGTTCAAAACAAGAAGGACAACTGTATGGAAAAATTAAATGGTAACCATAAATGCTTGATCAGCTTCCCAAAAGATGTGATGGGTACTCAGACCCTGCAGTCTTCAAGGCAGGACCGGTGGTCCTATACGCAGGTATGTGCCAGCTTAACCTGGAGTTGTGAATTGGGCGCAGAAATTTTGGGGCAATACTCCATGGTGATCAGACATCAGAGTCGCAGTAGCTGTTCTGGCCTTTACACTGGTAGGAGATAGCAGGACATAGATTTTAAATAAAAAAAAATCTTCATGGGAAATCTTAATTCCGGTGCTAACGGCAAGTTATCATTGTAAGAGATTTTAATTGATCTAATACAATCTGAAGCGTGTTCGGGCTGCCACACGTATCCTGTTCACACATATCCTGTTCTTACTGCATCTGAACTGGGTAAAAAGATTGCTGTCCCAGCCAAGTCCCAGATAGTCACTGTCATTTTGCTAGCCGAGAGTTACCACTTTTGCCCCATCTCTCTTCCTTCCCTGCGCTGCTTCTGCTCCTCGGTTTACTGCCCTAACCACTCCCTAGCTCCGTGCTTTCCAAATGAGCAGACCCAAAATCGTGCTTTTAAAGCTTTTAAACTAGCCTAGCTCATTATAGTTTTGACAAGAAATCATGTTTTTCCCCCCAGATTTGTTATACAGCCCTGCCCCTATTTGCACGAGGAAGTCTTGTAATCTCTTTGCAACAACGCCATTCACCTTCTCAGTAACTGGCTGCGTAGAGAGGGGTCTGCCCAGAGGGTTTATGACCATATAAGAAAGCCGTATCTGGTAAAATATTCTCCCATGCTTAGTTTGGTCATTTAAGAGTTAATCACATAAAATTATTTATACTTTTGCATTCTTACTCTTTTATAATACAGCTATGTTGAGGACACAGTGTCATCAGCACATATTATTTTATGAATCACTGACATTTTTTCAAAGATGTTATGCAAGCGTTGCAGAAGCAACAATAAGTATGGTGGAGAGATTTCTAGACTTTTTGAGAAAGTCCAGACCATAGCAGATCTAAACACCAGGAGAAAACCAGCTGTCAGCGGTTCCCATATGAGTACTACTGTACAGATTGGCAGCTGCCTAACGTTCACAGGCACAAACATTTTCAAATTAGGGCTCACTTCACCAAAGCTGCAGTCTTTCACACAAAACTAAACAAATCATTGCTTGGAGCGCACAACACCAGTCCAAAGCATGAATACATGTTATTTCAATTTTCAGCGATTACAGGTTTGTTAATATACCCGTGAGACTGAAGCCCGCAACCCATACTTGTATAAGCAACCTTTCCACCTGTGGCTGTACCAGCTGAGCTCAATATCCAGGGACTATTTGCAGGGACTCCTGGGTGGACCTGTGTTTAACACCTTCTGCTGCTGATACAAATTTGGGTCCTTTTTTTCTTTATAATCCATCAGATAACTCCAGGCATGCTAAGCTGCGTGGGTGTGAGGGGAGAACAAAGATCATGCAGAAGCAACTGCCTATTTGCTGGTTTTAACCCAGGGTTTAATTCCTTTTCTGTTAGTCACAAGTCAAGATATTAACAAAATACATAGATAATCCCATTTTGAGAAAACATTGCTGGGCTGCGGGAAAAAGGACCTACCTCTTCCTGTAACTGAGCTTGCTTTAAACTTCCAGGAGCTGCAGCTCTTTAATATGAAAAGCTGACAAGTAAAAAATAATATCTTCGATACTTATTTTATTTTAGGAAAACATTTACTTTTAAATAGGAGGCATCAAGATTGATTCCTAAATTTACTTCAGGTCAGGCAGTGTGGTCACCTCATGGTTGGGGTGGAGGAAAGCAGGGGAGAGGTTGCACAAGAAGACGGGGAACCCCCTGCCCCCCCACTCTTACTCTCCTGCAGAAGTGCCAAAGCAGGGGCTGTCCTTTCCCTGCTCTCAAAGAAAAAAGATTTCTATGAGAAAAAGCCATAAAGATAGGAGAACAGCTCTGATGCCCATTCCTGCAGGCTTGGGGGTTAGAACTGGCCAGCCTACAAGCTGTAAATCAGCAGGAGTGCTCCTTTCGCAAAGCTCCGGGGGTGCACTGGGGGCCGGGCAAGCAAGCCTTCGGCAGCAATCGCACAAGCAAATTGTTAACAGTGCAAATATAAGAGCGGTGGCTTTTGTGCTAGCTGGGAATATGCATGGACAAAACAATCTGTTCAAACCTCCCTCCCAACGGAGGGAAGGTCAGGGGCATCCCCAAACTGCATTTTTTTCAAAGGATTGTTTTTGCCCTTAAATGCCACACTCTGGTGCAGAGATTTCAAGCCTGATATGGCCTGTGAAGCACCTTGCAAACAGAAAATTCTTCCACAGTCCATTATTTCTTTATGATGTAGCATTTTGAAGACAGTGATGTTTTCATACATCACTCTTGCTCAGAGCAGGAAAAGCAGGGGTTTTTTTCCCTTTTCTTTTCCTTCCTTTTATATGAGAAAAATAGCCCTACTGAGATCAACCAGATACAGAAATTGCTCAGCAGGGAAAACTACGGGGAATTACAATCCCTGCTGGGAGGGGCAATTCCATTGGAGAGGATCTCCATTTCTCCTTTGGGAAGGGATATACGCTAACATAACACAGGCCACAGAGACGGCAGCGTTGGGGAATTGCTCTGGGCACAGAGAAGCTCTCCTTCTTCAGGGACTGCTCCCAGCAGCTCTGCCCGAGGAACTCGCACTTACACCACCGCTTTGCAGACTTCCCGTCTCTGAAGCTAAGCCCTTTAAAGACACCAATTCCCAACACCGCACCTTCCTTTCCCAGCCAACACACTACTAGCAGTTATCAGCAAAACTTACCATCAGCATTTGTTTTCTGGTGGCCCCCTTGCCCTGTTAGTGTTTTACAGGTCTTTAAAATACCAATACCACCAGCAGACAATGATTTGGTCTGGCAGTATAATGGTCTGGAGCTCACATACCTGGGCCCATAATAGTCCTGCTTTTGAAGCAGAGCTCCTCGAGGAAGCAGCAAATTCAGTGCTCTCCCCCAAGCCCTCTGTGGAAGCTGGAGAAGGAGGTCACAGTACACATCCATCTGTGGTCACAACCTCAGAAGACTCATGTGATACCAATGCTGTTGTCGACTGCTTCTTTCCAACCTCATTGCACAATATGTCATTTTCGGTAAGTAGTGGCATTTCACGGACTTTAAATCATAATGTCTTTTTTTTTGTTTAACTTAATTCATCTCTGTTCCTATAAGCCTGACATTACAAGAGCCAAACTCAGTTTTCCATTAAATAGATGGTCTACGAGTAATGAACTTTGGCTTGTTGGTGCTGTACTGTAATTTCACAGTGCTAAGTATAGATCAGAGTCTGACTCCTCAGCATTTTTCAGGAGCCTCTGTATTATTTTAACACCGTACTCCTGTTATCCCTGGTAGGATGAGAGGTTACAGTCCAAACCCAGACTTCCCTGCAAATTGCTAGGTTGCATGCTTGCAGCCTCTTGTCAGAGATTTCTCTGGGACGTACATCACCGCTGGTTCAAGAGACGTCCATGGTCACCTGTTTATTATTCAAGCAAATCTTCATCTGGACTAATGATCTAAAAAACACCCTTGAGTGTTTTCCAGACAGCACCTGCAGATCTTGGGCTGCAGATCTCAGGCCTTTTTCCCCCTGTGTATCACCAAACAGCGCTCTTACAGCTGGTGGAAAAATGTCATCAACACGGTGACTGGTATGCAGGTTGTCCAGGTTGCTCTGACCTCCTTTGAGGGAAAAGGCAGCCTAGGTAGGAATGCCAAAGCATCTCAGGCTTCAGACTCTACCAGTGGGCTGTTGCCTGAGTTTCAAGCAGACAGTTAGGGTTTGTTGGTTTGTTGGTTGTTTTTTTTTTCTTTTTGTTTGTTTGGAGTTTTTGTTGTTGTTGTTTTTGGTTTTGTTTTTGTTCTTTTAAAATAAATTATTTCCCCATCACTACCTTGGAAGCAGCACAGTTCTGAGGTGCAGTTGTGACCTACTTGGTCTTGCCTGAGATGACAGTCAGACATCAGCCCAGACTAGCCCCAGTCTCGTGCCATCATCTTAAGTCTACTTCAACCCCTTGCCCACAGCATCTTGAACAAAGTAAACACTCAAGGTACTTTGGCATCCATTAAAAGCAAATCAGTACTATTAGCACTGAAATGACTAATAGTCATTAAGCGCTACTCATCACAGTGGGACATATTATGTAATGCATATCCATGGAAAATTTTACAACCCTGGATAAGTAGAAAAAACAAAACAATAAACAGCTCCAGACAAGAGCTCGTGTTAGAGGCCAGGTCAAATCATGTTAAATTTGTATTTTCCTTTCTTATTTTGATTTACAAACCCCGAATGTTTTTTTCTTTAACGCTCAGGAATTTTTGATCAGACAAATGGTTTCCTGATAAAGCATTTGATAATGTTGTACTTTTTGCCTTCCTTAGACAATTCTGGGCTGATTTTGTTAAGAATCTCATCAAAAGATCCTGTGTCTCTACCTAGCAAAGCCTAACTGGGAAATACTGAGGACCAAGCTGAGGAAACTCCTCCCTTCTCCCTTTAGGAATGACTGCAGAAGGCCAGCCCAAATTTGGGGCTCCAAAAAAAAAAAAGCCTTAGTTGCCAGATGAAAATATTCAAGGTGCCCTTGGCATCAAAGAGAAGCATGCCAGATAAGCATAAGATTTCACTGCATCTTCAGTACCTGCCATGGTATTCTGAACACACCTCTCAAAAAAAAATCAGTCTTGATCAGTCTTGCCCTTGCGTTCCTTTGGGGATCAGAGTTGCTGCATCCAAGCGGAGAACACAGCTTGGGACAGGGCTCTTGCTAGAGACATCCCAACAGAATAGCAGAGGAGTACTGCAGATATGATTTTGGTGCAGGGGAATTGTGGTGAAAAGCACAAATGAACAAACATGCATTGGAAATAGCCCATTTCCTTCACCAGCACCTTCCCAATAGAACAGCAGAGATGAGGAGGCACAAAAGTAATTAAGAGCTAAAGGTAATTAAAATACCAGCACTCTTGGGCCCTTTGCAACCTTAAGAATGCTGTCAAGAAAAATATATTTATGCTTTCCTGAAATTTTGAATATGATTTAATAAAATATTTGACTTGCTAAGTGTCTAAGTTTTTGGGACTGGTATATATTTTGTCTTATAACTCGTGCATAGCCAAGCTGAATCATGCTTGTATATTTCAATTTCTTGATATTATTATGATGCCATTACTTTGGTATTCTTGATCCTTTTACAAGCCTTTCTAAAACATCCTGCCCCTGCTCCGGTCCTCTTTACCCTTTTTTTGGCTCTGCACACACCCCTCCCAGAAAACAAGAACATAGCTGGAAGTCAAGAAAAGTTCAGGGATCTGAGCACTTCCCTAGACTCGTAACAAAAATGACTCCACCAGACTACTGAATCCTCAGAATGCAGATGAAACACAACATGCAGAAAAGTTCCTGGTTTTTTCCCTCCCAAAGCTGTAAAACAACAACAGCAAAGATGGTTTTTCTGGCTGTAGAGAAGGCCAGCTTTAGAAGGCTATTCATAGAAGAGCAATTTCCCAAATTTGAGTCATCTGTACTGGGGGACAGTCAGCCACCATTTATTGCCCAGAACAATGTTGCATAGTGTTATTCAGCACAGCCCTCTGCAGTCATGTCCAGCTTCTCAGACCTACAGTTGTTATATTTATTTCTGGCCTTCTCTATAGGACAAGCTATAGAAAGATCCTTTTCTGTCTCCCCTACCTCATCCTCTTCCCTCAAATATTTTTCTTACTTTCGTTTAGTCTTGTGGTTTTTATGTAATATTTCTGGGTTTTCAGGGCTCTTCTAGTCTATGTGCATGGTTTACAAAATATCCCTTTAGGCTTTTTATGCAGAGCCATGTTTGCAAATGGATGAATCACAAACCTCATACTTTTTTTTTTTTTTTTAAGAAATAATTTCTACTGAAAATCCAGAGGAGTTGCAGTTTAGCTAGAGAGGTTAAGGATATCTTATGTCTGGTGGGAAACGAGAAACTTGAGGTCATACTTCCACTGTCCTGGCAATGTTCAGAAGTAAATCTGGGGGGTGGGGGGAGCAGAGGAGATCACAGGACAGTTGATTTGCAAGGAAATGCTTGGCTCAGCTGGGCACTTGCTTGTTTCAGGTGCAGTTCCATCATAAAATTAAAACAATAGGGATTTAAAAAAAAAAAAATTCTCACTCCACTGTCTGCCAGAAGAAACAAACTGAGTTTTCCTCTTCACTGGGAAGAGCTACGCTGAGATCAAGGGTACGACTGGTTGAGAAGTTCAGTAGAGTTACTGAATTGATGATGTCAAAAGGCTCCATCACTGAATGCCTTTGACACTGAGTGAATAAAATGTTTGTTCCCAGCCTAGAACTACGGACTTGCATAGCAATCATGTAGCCAACCTAAGTGACCTTACTCACAGAAAGAAAGTCGGCATAATGGGGTAGGCAGAACCTTGAAGCAGAGCTGGTTCTGCCTGTACGGGCTGCCAGGCGAGGGCTGGAGCAGCGGAAAAGTTGCCAGTAGGAAAGGCAAGCCCAGGATAAATTGTGCAAGGAGTTGCTTTTAAAAAAAAAAAGGCCTCCTGTCTGGGTGAGCTGGCACAGGGAGCATAGGGAGGATGCTGAAGGAGGTGAGTCTGAGTCCTGGAGAGGGACCTCGGTTTTGGAGGGCACCACTCCAAGGGTGGCAAAGCCCAGGAGGTGCAGCATAGCGCTGGTTGCCTTCTCTGTGCTGGCTTGTGCACCTCCTGCACTCTTGTTGTGAATCAGATAAAAAACCTCTTGCAAAAAACAGTGTTTGCTTCTCCTGTTAATCTTCTGCAAGGACAAACTGTAAGCAGTGCTTCACAGAGACAGTTCCAAAGGGACAGGGACACTACGTGTTAAGCAGAATGAACCAGCAGCAGTTGACAGGGCCTCAGTCCTTGCGGACAGTCACCACCTGCCCCAAACCAAGAGTTATGGAAATCCTATTGAAACAGCCTGTCTTTCCAGGTAGCTGCTCATTTAGTTTAGTGTAACGAGCAACCAAGAAAATATGTTACACATCTTACAAAATCATATTGATATTTTTTCCTGAATAAATCACAAAGATCGTATAATCCACTACCCTCAGTTTACACAGCACCACAAGTAAATCTGTATATTTCAAAATGTATTTTATATTCCAAATATTTTCAACACAATCCAGACTCCTCGAAATCAAGAGAAGGTGATTTCCACCCTTCATTGAAACATCCACATACCAAAAATGTGAAAGAAACTTCCACAAGAGGAATAACAAAGAAATTCTTCACTCATCTCACGGCACCACAGACTTTAACAAGAGCCAGTCCAACACCCGTCTGCGAAGCAACAGTTAAGAGTTACTCAAGTGTCTCTCACCAGTAATCCAGCTACATTGCCTCACAGTAACTTCAGATTCTCCAGGTGTTCAACACCTGGTTGTATTCCTATTTGCAACCAGACAAGCTTAAACAGCTACCACATCCTGCCCCAGCACGTGAGGGCTGACCAGGCTCCAGAAGAGCTGTTTCTCTGACTCTAAAAGTCAGGCATCAGAGGGGGGCACACGTCTGTTCCTCTTGCAGGGGCTGGTATTTAAGAGTATTTCATCCACTAAATGAAAAACCTGCTTTTGCCTTAAAAGTTGAAATTTAATGATGGCCTGTGCCACTCAGGTGCCAGACTGCCCTTTTCCAGGGATGCCACTGTGTGTCTGCGGTGGAAGAAGGTTAGTGCAGAGACAGCCCCTCTCCCCCTGGAGATTCAAGGTTTGCGATTCCCTGCTTGGGAATTTACAAACTAGTTTGTTAACTAATAGAAACAATGCAGATCAGGGGCAAATGGTCTAGTTTTCTTCTCCATTTAAAGTTCTGTTTTTATTATTTTAAAGAATGATTTGCTGAAGACGTCAAAATGAAGGCTGAGACGGGATAAGAAAGCCTCAACTTGTTTCTGTCATCTTACAAAGACAGTTTAAATCTACTTTTTAACAGGCATTTCTAATCCTCTGAGCTTCTTCAGCTTAATTCTCCCTGCCAACACAGTGCCTAGTCTCCAAGATTATATTCATTCTTTATGCGGTTGAAGGAGAGCGGTCAGGGAGCGGCGTATCAGACAATGAGGCTTCCCGCTATTTCAGTGACACTTTGCGTCAGAAAAGTTCTTGAAGATCGTGAGATACAAAGGTCTGATTCTTCCCTTGTGGTGGGCTCTGGGAGCCCGGTGTGGGGTTTTCAGTTCCCTCTGCAGAGAGAACCTCCAGGCCTATGCATGGGTGGGTGGGAGGGAGGAAACACAGCACAGATGGCAGGGAATATATTTATCTACCCTCTCCACAAGTTGCTGGCTGATGTTCTCCTTCAGAGGAGAAAAGGTCCTCCCCTTTTGCCCACTTCCCTCTTTTAGATGAAGGTCCATCCGGTGGGCAGGGCCAGGGAGCAGCTGAAGCTGTTGCTGAGGAGCTCGCTGTGGGTCTTGAGCATAATCGAGTCCTCCCTCCTAAGCTGCAAGCTGGGCAGTTACAGTAACAGCTCCAGCAGCTTTTCCTTTTTTGAGTAAAGGGGGAACGTATATTACCTCTTACACCGCCTGGATTATGCAGTTTGCCTGCTCCTTCCCACCCTCTTCAGACTTCCATCTGCACTGCCAAAGACCAAACATTTTCTGTTTAAACATTAAATAAAGGGAAAACATGATCATAACTCAGTCCAGGATAAATCTTGAAGAACTTGGTTGGGGGGGTGGGCGTGAACAATGCTGCTAGTAACCTCCAGTTTTTTATTTTTTATTTTTACTTTTTTTTCCCCCTTTTTGCAAGATGTATTTTAAAATATGTGATGTTAATAAACACCAAGCTGCAACCTGATTAATTTTCTTGTGCTAACAATCTTTGTAACCTGGGTTATTATTTTTTTTCTTGAATCAGAAAAATGTATTTTATCAGCAGTGGCAGTAAAGTGCTGTGTTGTGGACTGAGGGCATGACTATTAACGAGCGGACACTTACAGTGAGTATTTCTTCTTCAGAACATTCTTGCAAATATCAACAAGTGTGACGACTTCCCTATCCCAAGTACCTTTCTGATATTTGGAACAGAAGGAAAAAGAATCACTGCAGCTGTGTTCAAGCCTAGACATTCAAAATAGCCATTGGGAAAAGCAGAGAATCAGTTGTATAAACAGCAAATTGCGACATTGTTTGGTGCTCTTGTGATGTTCTACTTGAGGGAATACAACATGCCTTTCGAAAATGAACATTTTGTTACTTTCTCTGGTTATTTCTGGGTTTGTAGAGTTCCTTACTGTTATGCAAACACTTGGCTTCCTTCATCATTGAATATGTTCAGGACAGAGAAAGAACTAAATAAATGCCTTGTTTTCTGCATTCTTAAGCTACAGAAACTTCTGCAGCTTCAGGGGCACCATCGGAGAGACACACAAGGACAAAGATGCCTGAAAGCTAATCACTTTCAGATGTTTATTCTTGCAACTCTACGTTGCAGTAGCATGTAGAATGGCTCTGCAGGTGGGCACCTCATCAGAGAATAATTACTCCTCACTCCACAACAGCTTCGGGTGAGAGATCTGGACTTAATTGCAAACTGAAAAGGAAAGCCGCACGCTATGCACTTAAGCACCACTTTGCACCGTAGGTACCATAAGAAACAGAAAGTCATCAAGTGTTGATATCCAGCAGCAAGGAGATCTCTGCTCGTTCCTCTCTCACTAACCCTCTGCTCCTGAAAGCATCAAATAAGTTCAACCAAAACTAAACAAAAGCAAAGCAAGTTGTCTCTTCGAAACATGATACCCAGCAACACAAACAGTCCTTGAAACATCTCAAACCAGTGATCAGCCACAAGGTTTTTTTGGTCTTTCAAACTTTACTAACAGATTATGTCATTATTTCCCTCCCCCCACCTTTTGACCCCTTACTTCCCAAGATTAAAATTTCTTTTCATGGTTTCAAACTACTTTTGATGCCCAAAATCTAGCCTGTACCTCTGACATCAAACATTTTTGCCAACTGTATGTACACGGTGTGCACGTGGGTGACTTAAGAAGGCTCTTAGGTATGACGTTAGTTTGGGCATATTGTATACCCTGCTGATTATCAAGAGCAATTTCCAAGGGGGGAGCTGCAGGCCAGGGTGTGTGGGGGGAGCCTTTAAAAAGCTGTCTGTCCCTGTGATTTTCAGCTCTTTGAAAAAGCAAGAAAGAACAGAGAAGCACCCCTGGTGTGTGGTTAAGATAACTACAAAGGAGCTATTCTTACCAGGTTCCTTCAGTAAAATGAAGGGTGCTTTGATTGCATTTTTTGGCCTTGCTAATCTGACAGATATTGATGGATAATTTGGAACAGCCAGAATCTTTGTTCTAAACACATTGACTCATACATGTTACATCCAGATGTTTTACTGGGTTCTTAATAGATATCAGAGCTTTCTTTAAATACTTGGCAATTGCATTTTATACAGAGTGCATGCATGTAGGGGAGGGAAAATATAGAAAGGAGCTCCATTAAGAGCCGCTTAAAAAGGCGTATTTATGCCCCCCAACATGGAGACTCTAAATACAAAACTCCCCAACACTTTGTCTTTGCCTAATCAAGTTTGAAAGCTAACAGCACTCAGATTCTTCATGAGCGGTTAGGGCTTCGCAGGCTGGTCTCTCCAACAGGTACAGGAGCTTGTGTGTAAGCACGCCAGTGCTGACTCCCCCACCACCCCCTGCCTCGTGGCTGGGCCAGCACCAGCAGCAGCCCGGCCTGCTGGAACCAGCCAGCCCCCATCTGGTTGCCCAGGCGGAGACATCCCCATGACTTCTGACAGCTGACCCTTCATCTCTTCTGGAGGTAAAGGGCTCCAGTGTCCCTCCCCCTCCACTGGGATTCAAGAAGGGAAGAAAGCTTTTGTCCGAGGGCATGGGGGGGAGGCACCCCCACGCCATAGGCAGTTTTTATGAGTAGATCATGAAGGAAAGCAAGCAATACACGCACCGTGGCTCTCAGCACTGCTCCACTCCCTCACAGTGCCCGAACCACCACTGGAGAGCAGCTGAAGGGATAAGGCGCATGAGACTGAAAACAGAGCGCCAGTTCCATGTGGGAAGTAAAGACATGCAGACAAATCAGACACAGAGGAACAAGAACAGAGGCAGCAGGTTGCAGCAGGGGTTTGGGAAATGTAATGCTGTGCAGCTCCCAGAATTTCTAAGTCATTTGACATCATTGCTCGTCTGATTCTCACCAGCTCCTGATGGAAGAAGCTTTATGTACTGGCTGTTCTGCTTTGCAGCCGCTGCTGGATAAACTCAGTAAGGAGGGTATTCGTTCCTCTATAAGGTAAATAGGCAATCAGTAAATATACCATTTCATCCCAAGATGAGCAATATTCTTCAACTTGATAAGCCTTTTAGTAGAGAACCCTCCTAGCAGAAAAACGAACAAACAGACATTGTATGCATTGCAATTTGCAATGCATGCAAAATGTGACAAGTATCAAGCATAAACAGAATTTCTGATCTGCCAGGAGCCAGAGCTGAAGATCTCCTGCTGAAGGGTCTGGTGAGGCTGTACCTTGAGTACTGTGTTCGGTTTGGGGCCCCTCACTACAAGAAAGACATTGAGGTGCTGGAGCGTGTCCAGAGAAGGGCAACGAGCCTGGTGAGGGATCCAGAGAACAAGTCTTATGAGAAGCAGCTGAGCGAACTGGGGTTGTTTAGCCTGGAGAAAAGGAGGCTGAGGGGAGACCTTGTCACTCTCTACAACTACCTGAAAGGAGGTTGTAGCGAGGTGGGGGTCAGTCTCTTCTCCCAAGTAACAAGTGATAGGACAAGAGGAAAGGGCCTCAAGTTGCATCAGGGGAGGTTTAGATAGGATATTAGGAAAAGTTTCTTCACCGCAAGGGTTGTCGAGCATTGGAAGAGGCTGCCCAGGGAAGTGGCTGAGTCACCATCCTGGGAGGTATTTAAAAGACATGTAGATGTGATGGTTAGGGACATGGTTTAGTGGTGGCCTTCGCAGTACTAGGTTAATGGTTGGACTCTATGATCTTAAAGGTATTTTCCAGCCTAAACAATTCTATGATTCTACGCTGCTTTTCCTTTCCCGGCATGTCAGTGGAATCAATCAGTCACTGACAGAAGCATGTATTAGGTATTGCAACAGAGAAAAGAATCTCCTGGACACGTAGGATCAGGTCATTCCTCTGCGCCTGTTTGCAATAGCGTAAAGACTTTGCTGAACTTGAAGATCAGGAAACTTCCAAAGTCAGTTTTAGGCAGTTCACTGGCGAGAAAGCTACTCAGCCAAAATGCTGACTGCTCTTCTAGTTTAGACTGGTGTAGTCTGGAAACAAAAAAAGGCATGAGCTTTACTAGTGCCAGCCATACCAAAGCACACCTGATAGTTACTGGATAAGCGTAATGGAGTCCCAGCCTCACTCACAGCACAAAGGCAGCCACAGGAGCACAGTAGCTGGGATCTCAACACACACAAGTCTGTACTGCAACTCACATGAAAATTAAATTCCCCTTTCAATCTCAGAGATGTTTTCCATGTTACATAGAACATAATCATGCAGTTTCACAGGACCGTTTTTACCTTTGTTGCTTTTGGGAATCCAAATACAGCAGCACAAGCCTCCTTCCCGCACCATGGATTCCCATCCCTCAAGTTTCATGCTATGCCAAAGCAGAGCTAGTCTACCCTCAATACCCCCTGTCAGCAGCCACACAGAGCTTTAAAGCAGCCTTTCCTCCCAAGACTGGGCTCACACAGGTGGGAATGCAAAATCCAGCAGTGTTTTCATTAACCGTGTGAAGTGCAGCACAGGAACAGAGGTCCCTCTGTGCTGATGAGCCAGCAGAGCTGAAGTTCTCTGGAGTTGTTCAGGGAAGTTTCAATCATTTACATAAAAGCAAAGATGACAGCTGTGCTTGTAAAGACAGATTCTGAAAAAAAGAAACTACTAGAAAAACATACTCTTTAAAAGACCTTTATTTTGGTTGCACAGTTACAATTCTGAAGTCCATTTATGCTGACAGATTGTTCCCAAATAATACTTCGTAGCTCACCATGTAAACAGTACATTCTCTATCAGTCTAGTGTACAAGAACTTTATAAAATACAGATTAAGTGACTTTTTCATTTGTACACTTTTCAGATTAGTTCACCAAGATCAATTAAAAAGGCAAATAGATTAATTGGCAAAAAAGTGTTGTCACATTTTTAATACATTAGTACAAAATGGCACAAAAGGAAAAAAAAGGTCATTTTAAAGGCTATAAGCATCAAACTTCTTAAACAGTTTGAATCAGTTCAACCGATTTCAACTTGCTTTCAAACACCACTGTTGAACTTGGAATTTAACTTGTAATCTTTTCTTCAGCTGTATGAAAGACCTCACACACAACTTTGGACTGTTCATGGAAACCGAATCACAGCAGTTTCAGAACAGCGACATTCAAGTCCAGTTAGAAGACTGGGAATTTGTATTCTTCCCAGTAAATCTAAGAATTTACAGACTAGAGTTTATTTTCATCTAGCCAAGCTCATTGATGCACGCTTCAGATGCAAAGATACCAGATGTGTACATAAAACACAGTATTTCTTAATTGCAAGGACTAAATCAAAAAAAATCCACATAATTACATCATCCACCCTACATACCTTTGCAGGAGGCTTCCAGGCATAACCGTACTCAACACCAGATACAGAGATATATGAAGCATTAAAAGATTTCAGGCAAACTGAAGGCTTAATTTAAAGGCTTCAGTTATAAAAGAGAGATCACACCAACTTGAGCAATCTACATTTTATTTTTGAACCACCCATAGCAAATGGGCAGGTGGGTGGGATGGAAGAGAAAGAGACAGAAAGACATTTCTAACTTAAAAATAAATTCTGAGATGTGAATTTGTTGCTTCAAGCAACAATTCAGGAGTTTGTTTTGGCAGTAACATTTAGCAATATCCCAAAAGATAATTACCTGCCCCTTCAAAACAAATTATCAGGATTTTGATTAGCCCCCCAAAACCTTAAGAGGTTTTTATGTTTAAGTTAACAGAACAGTTTATGATGTCAACTGTTTTTTTTTTCTGGTAAGACAGCACTCACATCTAAGAGGGCAGGCAGTTATACTGACGGTAGTACTGAGAATGTTACTTCTCAGGTTAAAACAAAAAGTTTTATAAAAAACATAAGTGTGATGAAGTACAGAACCATTATTTTACTCAGCTTCACAATGAGCAAACTATGACTAGGAATTTCCTTTCATAATTTAAATACCAATTACAATGCTTTCTCCAGAGGCTTATTTTGTAGATAACCATATGATGATTCCAAGAAGTAATACTCCAACAGCAAGTATAATAATGAGGATGCACATCTTCTTTCGGGACCTTTGCTGCCAATAGAGAAAAAAAGGAGTTGATTGAAAACTCCACCACCAGATCAGAAGACTACTCAAACGCTTTTATGGTCCTACTGCTCGTACAATCTAACTAAATTGTGTCCACACTAACAACAGGTCATATAAAGTTGTTCAAGAAAAAAAGAGCTAATTTATCCACAATTTACTTTTATGGCTATATTATTCAACAGAAAGACTTCAGTGGTATTTTCTGGCATATATAATAAACTCCTGAAAGAGAATGCAGTGTTGTATTGAACGGATATAATTGGAACACTGGGGGAAAGAAAATGTGAGAGAGTAGGTGACCACATACAGAGGAAAATGGACAATCAATCTGCACAGTAGAGGAGATAGAAAAAAAACATATTTAAAGGCTATTAATGTATAAACAGAAGGGGACAAAGGACTGCAATTTCAGACTTCTGGAAGATTGACTTTGCATCTATTCACAGAGGTATTTTGAATTTGGTTTTGTGAAGTTTCTTAGGTACAAATTGCGAGAAAAGACAGAAAGAGAGAGAGAGGGAGACACAGAGAGAGGGGAAAAAGAAGGGAAAAAGGGGGGAAAAGGGGAAGAAAAGATTGAAAAAGGAGTCCTGACTAGGAACCCAGTTACATGAATGTCACTACAATAAAGTGTAACTTATGAACATGTCCAGAACTTTCACATCTCCCATACAGGTCTGTAACTTGAGATATCAGAGCACACAAGACTAGCAGCAGTCTGTCATCCTTTATCTGAAGGATATGGAATCTGAAGGTTTCCTTCACAGCAGGAAAAGAAACTACCAGCGGGTTTCACAGGCTTTTGCTGATAGCCAAAGGATAATAACACTCAAATCTTGGGATTCTAGGCCAGAGCTCCGGAAGCAAAGCCAGGTTTTGCTCTATTTGGCAGAGGTTCTTCTGCCTGGGTGTTTTTGGCTTTTTTTCCCCCTGAAGAACTACATCTGTGTCAGTTCTTCACTGGAGCTGCCAGTTCTCTGCCCAGTACCACCCAGACTAGCAAGTTTCTTAACTATTCTCTTCTTCTAGGTTTACTGTCTCACTGCTGATTCTCTCATCATCAGGCTAAGATTTCTTCATTTCATCATTTTACTTGCTAGAACTCAATCCAGCTGCTAGAGTACCTTCTTTTTTTAAAATCTGTGGCCAGTTCTCTCCTTATACTCCCAGCCTCTTCCTTTTTTGTCCCAGAGATCACCTCTTACCAACACTGCATTTTCCCTGTAACACTACTTAAGCAAGGTAGTGGACTAAAGACATGGAGATCCTACTTCCTCATATACTTGATCATCATTTCTACAAGTGCTGAAGCAGCAGTGGTAAAGGGGAAAGAAAGGAGAGGAGCCTGGCTTTGCCCAAACACCTCTGCTGCGTGAATGTACCCCGCACGGCTGATGGGTGGTGCATACCTCATCCAACCACAAACAGGAGTTGTGAGGGTACCAACCATGTGCAGCCTCATCCCCACCAGCATGCCTGGGCCTCTAATACTTCCTTGAGAGGGTCAGGGCACACATATATAGTAGCTGCCAAAATTAAAATAAGTCTGCTGAAAGTGGAAATGATTTTTCAGTGTCTTGGAACAAGCATGAGTTTTCAAGCAAAGGGAAGTTCAAATCTGAAGCAAGCTACACAATCCTTTCAAACACAGACCAACTCTGCTGAGTGCCTGGTCTCTGCTGCAAGACCCACTGAACAGAAGCTTGTCAAAAGTCTCGATAACTTTCTTTGGAGATCAGAAGACATTCATTCTTTCCTTCTCAAGATAAAGCATAAAATTTTTCATTTTAAATTTCAACCAGAAAACTAACACCTTTCACAGAAAATTATGCCTGTTACTATTTTTTTTCCCCCCTGAACTTTGTCAGTATCAAAATAGGGACCATCAACCATACTTAACATGCCAATTCATGCCACCTAGAATACAGTTCAAGAATGCATCCACCCCTTTCCCTCTCCCACTTCTAAAATCAGCAGGCAATCCTTCAGACATTTTGTCATTGATTTACTGTCCTGGCTACTACTAACACACCTAAGAGGATTAAAAAAAAAAAAAAAAAAGTCTAAGGACTAACTCTGACTTAAGAGGGAAGATTTATTACTAATAAGATTATTTCTAAGAAGTTCAAAAAATGTTATAAAGAGTAGCATTTAAAGGTATTTAAAAGGCTTTTCAAAAAAGTTTGAGAGTTTGAAATACGTTTTTAGCATCAGGGTAGCAATTAACAGAAGCTGGATATATTCAGCTTTGAGATTTTAGACAGCAAAAATTCGTGCTAACTGGTAGCATCTTCAGAAGACTTCCCTGCCTGTCTTCCCTACTCCTCCAGTGATCTGTAGAGGCTGGCTCTCCAAACACAGGAACCTTTTACTTCTTGAGCTGTCAAAGGAAGGGGTTGGTTTGTTTGGTTTTTTTTGTTTGTTTGTTTTTTAACTAAAGGTATAAACCCAGGTCCTCTGAAACAGCCTGGTTAATTTTACAGGAAAGCCAAAGTTTTCTGAGGTCACTGACTTTTGTTTTATAATGACCTAGAAATACCATCATAGTCTAACATAAACCTTTAAGTAAGTCTCCAAGCCTTGAGGAAATTGGTAAGCAAAATCTGAACTGCACAAGAATGCAGAAGTCAGGACTACTGAGAAAGGACAGTTACAGAAAACTGGCAGTTGGCATTGACATTACCTGGTAGTTTGCTGCTCTTGACAGCTGTTGGTTTGCTTGCTGCACGTGTACATCTGCATTTTCCACATTGGCTTCTATGCTGTCTTTATTTTAAAAGGAAAGATTTCAAATTTTGTTTAGTCATAACCCAGCCAAAGGCTTGGAATGCTGAAATACACTTGAGAGCATATGGAATAGCTGCCCCCCAACTGCTGGTGTCTTCATCAATACCCAAAGTTTTATACCTTGCATTATGGAAGTTTGACCCAACCAACTTTTACTTGTCCTCCAACTTGCTACTGACTACCCTCTGCTCAGATTAAAAAAAGTGCTAAGGACTAGGAAATCAGAGGAAACAGACAAACAAAACACCCCAAGAGGAACAACTCAAGTTAGGTATTCTGTCATACTGACATAGATTTATTTTTTTTTCCTGGAAAAATATTAACAGATTATGGGCTAAGGTGATAGAAAAAGCCCTGAAAATGTATGCTGGACACAGACAACAGCATGGCTTAGCAGCAGACTCAGAAAATGTATCTTCCAATCATGTTTCATTAAAAGAATAAACCTGTTTCCATGGAGGGCAAACAAAGCAGGAACCTTTGCTGAATCTGCACACTTATGTCATTAGGTAATACCATAAAAATCCTCACATGAACTCCAATTTTATGTACAGTTAAAAAACCCCTACTTTTAAAGACATTTTATACACATGAAAAACTACATAATGTTTTAAACTACATTTTAAACACACTTTCTTAATGTATTTCCAGTCAACTCAGCCAGTCTACCCACTATTAGGTTGCAGCTGATTTGCTTTAGCATCAATATTCTCACTAGAGAAATTTTTCCAGCAAAAGGAAGTTCTACATTGCTGCTTTTCAGAGAAATCGAATAAAAAATTTTCAGAGACTAGTTGAATTGGACTTACCTATCATATCACCTTGTTCATGAATCATCATTCCTAGATCTTTAAAAATTTCATTGATGTCCATAATATCTGCCTGCAAGGAAACAATCATCGCATTACTTGACATAATATATTCTAGTATCTCTGCACATTTAGATACAAATACTGCTCCTTCTCCTCCCGAGTATGCATTCATGACTCTCTACATTACAAGATGAAAAAACCTTAATATGTTTATTTGGAAGGCATTTTTGGTACTGTGAGACCAAGTTCATCATAATCAAACTAATCAGTATGTGCACAAAATACACTTCACATCACATCAGAAACAGAATCTCTCATTGCTGACGGCTTGTCTACACACATACTTGTATTAGTTCAACTGAAGGGAAAGGCTCATGCCAACTTTGCTTAAAAGCTACCTGTTTAAGCCAAATTAATAAAAGCATGTGCAGAAAATATTTTTGCATTAGTTTTAGTACACTTATTAAACACGCACAAATTTCCTAAGTGCCACAGTTTACAGAAATCCCCTCTATAATATGGCCAGGCTATTGCACCTCCATTACATACTCCTATTACCATCTGATTATGATGAAGTGACAGATGCCACGTTACCACTGTGCATATCATCTCTTCTTAAGTAATGACTGGTACACATTTAGTTCAATTCACTGTAAGTTAGAATATGGGTGGCAAGGGAGAGATTATTGAAAAATTTACACATAGAATGCATTTTGCCACATGCATCAGCAAGACCTCCTGACAAACTCCAGTTCCAGCATCTTCCTTATTGACGGTAGAGATGTGGATTCCAGACTGTCTGGAAAAATTAATTTTATCTTTACAGAAGTCTCTTGATGTCAGTATTTCATCACACATGACAATTTTTTGTGTAGTTTACATCTTGTTTTTAAAGGTTTTAAACTTTTTGACAAGCTCTTAATTAAAAAAGTTGCAATGAAACAGAGCATCTCTGAATTTCTAGAAACGTTCAGAAAAGCCACTTAGAAAATGAAGATGTTGAACAACACATTGGGAATACCTGGGAGGAAAGGCATAATTTTGCTTCATTTATAGTCACTGTTAAAATGGTTATACAATATGACCCCTATGTTGGAAAAAAAGGGTATGTATTTTTTTCTTGTGATTACATGAGCACTCTCTTATTCCATAACTGACCCCTGAAGTTAAACACAGTATCAAAATGCGGCTTTCACACAGTAGGTTTCCAATGCACATTTCACATCTAAAGGCAATACTTGTAGTTTTGAAGGAAAAAAACCACATCCACAAGCAAACCCTAACTCCTCAAGATTAATGTCTGCAATTAATCCTCATGCCACTTTAATGTTTTCAAAGAAAAAACATTTTACAAGCATATTCTGCTGTAAAACCACTTGTACTTACCTCAAGCTGCCTAATGGAAGATTCCCTCTCCTCAATAAGACGGAGGTCATCTTCTGTAATTTCTTCATCTTGCACTTGTGCTTGTGGTTGACTACCAAACAAAAAAAAAAAACCCACACCCAGAATTGAACAGGCACGATGAGAAATAACTCAGAAGAATAAAATGACAGCACATACTTTACATTATCAGTTAACAAAATGCACATTTTTACCCTTTCCTGTCTAGCTAACAGGGAAGGTCTAACACTCACACCTTTTGTATAGGAAGCTGCTGCTGCAGCAACATGGCACATAGCAATGAGCTAGCTCTTTGGAATTTCCAAGTGTGAATACAATGGCAAAATTTCTTCTGAATGATAAACTGCTGAGTTTATATCCATCTGAGGCAAAAGCAAGCTAGCCAACAAAACAGAATATGAGATAGAGAAGCAGTTCTTGGAAAGTATGAAAGCAATGGGAGATCCCAGTAAATATTGGACCCTTATCACAACTTCACAGTTTTAACCTGTTCACAGGTTGGACTCTGCTTACCTAAGTTTGGGTCTTAGAATGCCCAAATACAGACTTAGGGCAGCTTAACAAGATCACTAAAGCTGAAGCATGGGGAAAAAATGGGGAGATGATGTGAACTGCTCCTTCTTCTTCTCACCTACCTCACCAAAGCCTCTTCTCTACACTTGCCCTGTGGAAGAAAGCCTAACTGAACACCTATCCCAACTCCCTCCAGAAAAACTCAATTGATCAGGAAACAAAAAAATAAAAAATTAATGCAACTGGCTTCCCTGCAGGCCATTTATTATTCTGAGCTAAGTTAAGACTTACTAACAAATTCAGCCTACCTGTCCCAAGAGACAAGTGTTCCTTCTTTGTAGCTGTCTTCAGGAGCACCACCCTACACGATCAATGTTTAAAAATATAAAGAAAACATTATGGCCCTGAAAGGAGCACTGTCAGCATTTCTATAATGAGTAAATATTACAAGGTTTATAGTAAGTCAACTTCAAACTGAAGCATGATTTAACATGTTCTCATCCTGATTTTTCTTTATGCATGCATAGAGCTGAAAAAAACCAAGCAAAAACATTCAGCTCAGTAACTGCCTGCTAAAATTTACAAGTACAGAGACGTGTAGTTGGCACAGAGTGAAAAGCCAAAACTGATATGCTAATAAGGAAAAGCTCAACATCTCAAGTTTCTCGGCACTTCCCCACTGTAATACTGCATAGAAATCTGGCAAGTGAATCTTCCCTGTAGAAAAATCTGTTGAAATCTAAAGGTCCAGCAAAAGCATTTCAAAATCTACTAAAAATTGCTTTTGCAAGATTACGGCATGAACCCAGGGGCAGTTCGTACCTTTATGTGACAAACGCAAGGAAAAAAGTAACAGTTCTCAGGGGCAGGGTGGGAGGGGTACTACAACTTCATTCAGCCTTTGCTATAAAATCATTTAGCACACGTTCTGCAGTATTTGGAGTCAGATATGAGCTTCTGTAAGTAGCATTGTGGAGGCAAGTTTGACATCCAACACCACCATTGTAAACAGAGTATAACAGCACATTTTCTGATACTTACAGATACCCTTGAGCTGGCTCTTACTCTAGCTACAAAGTCTTTTTCTTTCTCAGCAGCTTGCCTTTGGAGTCTTTGGAAATTTGTTAGTGCTGTGGTGAACTCCCCCACAAGACGGTCTTTCTGTATTTTCCTTTGACGCTATAGGAGAAAAAGTTTTACCAAGTCAAATGAGCTCAGGCTTTTCAAGGCTCTGCCATTTCCAGACTGCTCAATGCTAAGGCATATACTCTTTTTTTTCTAAATAGGTGTAAGGGAAGGCTGTCTACAAAATCATTTGCAACTCCATGGACAAACCTTCCTTCCCTCTGGGAACACATAACTCTGCAAATTTAAGGCATTTAAAGAGGAAACCAAGGTATTTATTTTCATTTAACAGCCGGAAATGAGAAATGGGCAGGGACAAGAAAGCTTCTAACTTATTATCTGTTGATTATAAAACCTACTGTTTAAGTGTGAAATATTTTGATACCGTGGATGCTAAAATCATAGAATCATAGAATGGTTAGAGTTATGCAAAGTTGACTGAATGGGGTGGGAGAAGGGTGCAGAAAAGAAAGAACAGGGCACTTCACATGTATTTTACATAAATGCTGGAAATATATACTAAGCTGCATCCAGAAGTGGGTTCACATCCCCCCTTAAGTGCTTAAGAACAGGTACAAAAATATCTGTTCTAACCTTTCAGGTTTTTGTTTTTTTGTTTTAAGATGTAGGGGTGGGAAGAGGAATACTGGGCACTCAGGAGAGCCTCCACCTTATCTCCCTAGATGTATACATTACATCAACCCTTCTTTCCAAATTTCTGAGAGGCTATAATTGCCATTCACCGATCTGTTATTTATGCATTTCATTGGGAGGTAGCTTTGACAAAGATGCTAATGATAAAAGAAGTAAAATTAAACAATAAAACATCTCACTGCCAACTTTTCAGCTCCAAGATAAAGAAATAGAAAAAAACATAACCCCCCCCCCCCAATCATATGTTGCCTGAACTAGAGGTTATATACCAAAATCAAGTTTTAATACCTCTATTAGAAGTTTACAACTTGACAGGATGAGAACACATGGATCATGGCCTGCCACTTGAATTCAGTGTTTCAGGACAATTCATTTTCCTAAAGGCTCCTTGGTAACCAGCCACAGACCAGGCAAGTTGTCTGAGTGACAATAACCTGAATCCATGTTTTCTGGGATCCTGTTGCTCTTTGCTTATTTAAGTGACAGATTTTGCTAGGATAAGAAACCATAGGATGGCAGACAGGAGTGTGCTAATAACAACGGCCATTTCACATTACCTCCTGAGGAGGTTCTACACAGACCTGGGAAAGAAGCAGTTTAAAGACGGTACAAGTTGTTTTAGTAACAGCTCCTGTACACTCCTCTTAAAAAAGGAAAAGCCTGTGGACAAGACCGTAGCACATGTGCTGATCTGAGTGATGTAGAACAGACCTACTGTGCATAAGCAAATTATTCAGACAGTGGGTGAACAGGTCTGGCCACCTGCCCTGCAAGCGGTTTTGGCATACAATTCCTTGACCCTGGAAGCAGTCAGAGTGCCTGTGGAGTCAGACTTAGCATCACTGCCCAGCTACTTGAAATCACAGGCATAGCACATCGCCTTGATTCCTACCATTTTAGTCAAACTACCTCATTCCTGATACATAAAAACAACTTTGGAACAAGTCTGGACTGCAACAAAATATTCTTATGTTGTGTCCCTGTTGTGCAAATGTGTTGACTAACTAAACAGTGCTTTGAAAGCCTGGTGAGGAGCACAGAAATAGGTACGCAGAACTGAAGTCACTCAAATACTCTACATGAGCCAACACGATAGTCAGACAAGCCATGCTCTTTGGTTTTATACCTGTTCACTTGTTGCAGGCAGAGATCCAAACTCTTTAATGTATTTGTCAGTTTCTTTGGCAAGCTGGTTGGTGTATTGCTGCTTCTGTTGCCTAAAACCAAATGCAAAGTTTCATTAGAGACCATTGGGTTACTTTGAATTTCACTGATTCTCAGAAAAGCAGCAGTACTAAATGCTTCTTTAAAGTGCAAGAAGCCACGTTTACTCTGTTCTTTGCTATGAAGGCATGACATCATGGATTCCAGGCAGGACAGATGCTGAAGAAGGCATGTTCCTCAGTGTGAGAGCATCATTACTCACCTTCCCCCCCCGCCGTCCCCGGAGGTTTCTTCTATTTTCCCAGTGTGCAGCAATTGGTTTCTTGTTATTATGAATATCTAAACATGCTTTTCATAGTCTTTTTGAGGCTATCAATAGCTGGAAACACCTGGTCATTTCTGAGTTCAGAATAACTGTAGAAAAGACCAAGTTTTTTCTGTGTGGAGGAACATACTGTTGCTTGAATATAATTCTGATACCATAGCCCATGAAAGGTCAATTCCTGATAGTTACTGGGAAACTTATCCAAAGAGATCTACATTCTCCCATAATACAAGAGCTGTGAACTTAGCTGAATACTTCATCATTTACTAACAGCTTTAACACTGCTTAAAAAAAAAAAAAAAGCCTTGTCTTCAACAGCATTGCTATTTTTAGTATTTGGTCTCTTTGCTTCTGATACTAACACATACTCCTTTACCAATCTTCATATTATTTTCCTGGAGCAACTCAAATTCTTTACCTGCTTTTGCATCCTCCTTCTCAGTGTATATAAAAGGTTCTATCTGAAAAGCTAGTCATAAGCAATCAACATCAATATTTAAAATAATCAAATAACTCTTCAGATACATACCAACATGAAAGAAAAGGACAAATGTTCAGACAAGTGAAAAAAGGACAGACGAAAACTCAAGGAAGCTTACCTTATATATTACCTCCACAAAGGGACTGGAACATGTCCTTAAAGACAGTTTCTATCCTGTTTAATTGTGAATTTATGCCTAGATCCTGCCTGGTTATTGCATAAACTGTGTATGTTGATCTTCACCTATTCACAGTCTCCAGCAGGATATCCACTGTGGACTGTACCTGGCTAATGTTATGGGCTCTGAGCTTGGGCTATTATAAAGCAATTTGGCTGTTCACACAAAACGAATGTGATGCCTGGCAACTTTCTCAACCCACAGGGTTAGCACAACACGTTGCTTACACGCTTTTATTATGCTGAGACTAATGTAGTAAAGGAGTTTAATGGAAAAAATCATACTCGTTCATTAGACTGTGCAGAGAAGTGGAGAGCCACTGACTGTCTCTGCTAGTGGCATATTAATGAAAGTCCACCTTCAGGTGACTGAACTACAGCAGAGCATCCACCCAAGAGCCTTATTTCACTTCTGCTGTTTTCGTATTTCTGGTACACATCTATTCTATAGCATCATCCGTCACTGTAGCTTTCATCACTAAGACGACATTCCCCTCTCTCCCCCAGTATCACATCCTACAAACAACCCACTATATTCATTACCTTGTGAAACTTATACAGACAGATTTGAAAAGCTGATTGGGGTGGTCGGGTGTGGCATTTATTTTTTAAACAGTGATATTGCTTTCTGGTCCTGCCACTTTCCCTTTGCTGACATACAGCATTGGTTTTATAGATGTACTGATACTGCAGGCAATGTACATGGGCAAACCAGCCAACTCTAGTTTACAGACTATCCAAGACTAATTTTTAAAAAGCACATCTCAACATTTAAACTTCAAGTATTTCTCTATGCTTGCCTTTCTCAGTGAGGTCAAGCACTCTGCCTAACAAAAAAACATGTCATCACCTACCAGGAGATTGTTTGCAATGCAGTGAAATTAAACATTTTCGTGTGAAGTACTCACAGCTGTTGCCTCAACTCAGGCGTGTCTTGTGGTGTTCCAAGCTGATGTAGTATTCTTTGTATTTCAGCAGCTGTTTGCGAAGAGGAAGAGAAATTTTAATGGGGCACAGACAATTCCTGCTTAATTTTATGCATTTTTACTTGATAATTCTAAAGTTGATAGAAACTGATACTTGAGACTTTCTCAACCTACTACAAAGACTCTACTTAAGAAGTTCCAGAACAACTAGTGAATGGTTTTTGCCAAGTCAAAAACAAAGCCCAGGGTTTCTTATAAAGGATGAGAATGTATTCAGATATCTAGGTAGAAACAGGTAACTTAAAGATCAGTTAATATTTTCACTATAATAAGTATAAATCAGCCCTTTTAATATTAATTTTTAAAATAAGCAGCACAATTCTTATTCTGGTTTAATCATATTTTACACACATCATTCTGGAAAGCCAAATAAAAGACTGCTATGACATTATCATACACAAATATTTCAGAACCAGTGCATTAATGAAGCGAGAACAACAAAGCATTCATGGGCTTATAGTACATTTAAAA
>VYXH01011618.1:722797-746319 GCA_013397275.1 Burhinus bistriatus | reverse complement strand
AAAAAAAAAAAAAAAGTCAGGTACCAATGTTTAAATTGTAATTTTGATATCTTTCCATTTTTAAATATGGGATACAAAGTACCAGTGATTTTTAAGTGTATTTCATAAAAAAATATTAGTTTTGAACTGCAAGAAGTGACACATCATCTGAGCCTTATTTTCAGCTTGATACATTTTACTATCACATGAGAAAGCAAGGAGAAAAATGGACAGACACTTCAAGGATATCACACTGCAAAACTAACATCCTCGACCTGCTTTATCTCAGCTTAACACCCTCACATCTTCTAAAATGAAAGAATACATATGCAAAATAACTTATTTTTGCTTGATCTCAGCTAGGAGTAGACTTGTCTTCCCTGTGTTTCTGTGGCCCTCCCCAGGCAAACTGGTGCACCACACAGCCACTACAAAATATGATGGTATGACAGTATGTGGGACCCTCACTTTACTAGAAGACTATCTTTTTTTTCCTAAATACAGTTAAAATTGCAGTAAAAGTCATTTCTAAGTAATGAAGAAAGCCATTAAAAAAAAATATTATTTTTCCATATACCATGGAAGAGATCTGTAACAGACAGAACTTCAGTTACAAGAACAAAGTTACTCGTGACTTATGTTAAGCAGTTCGATAAAACTGGAATTCCTTCAAACATTTTTAGTAATAATATTAATTCTAATCTTTGTTTCATAACAAGGCTCCAGTGCATTAGATGATACTGGATTTTCTACACTGCTTTACATAATGTACCGATGTTGTCAACTGCTATAGCCAATTCCTTCTGTGCACACCCAGATAATGAAGATATCAGAAAAAAGGGGAAAGTTAGTACCTAAGTTTTGCAGGAGGAAAAAATCAAATTCTTCAAGGCAGAAGTCTTCTGGGGGGAAATAAGTGGACATAAGCTACTAAAAGAATTAACTGAGAGGAACAGCCCTGTAAGATGGGTTTCACACAGCTCGTATTTTAATTGAGCTGAAAAGCAGCAAAACGTAAGTGAAAAATCTGGGAATTTTGCCGACAGTCGCCACCTGCCGCCGAGCGCCAGCCCGTCCCTGGCCGGGGGAGGTCCGGGAGGTCCCGCCGGGGTCGGCAGGTCCCCCACGCTGCTGCGGGGCAGCTGGGGCTGGTCACATGTACTGGTAAGTACCGGCTCTGGGTAATTAAGCCTTCTTTTTATGTTCGGTGTAGTGCATTGTTTTAAAACAAACAAACGGATAACTGGCTGGTGTTATCTTCAACAGCGTGAAGGTTTAATATCTATAAAACCGAGCACAAATTATCCTTTATTTGTTCCAAGGCACTCCCCCTTCTGATTCCAGAGCCAAGGAGCTCCATGATTCTGTATCTACTTTTACAGGGAGAATTTAAAGAAACAAACAAACAAAACCCACAACACAAAAAACCCCAAACAAACAACAAACAAACCCCCAAAACAAACTGCAAGCACTCAATGTCAACAGCCGTTTTGCAGACAAAAAAGTACCGATGTGTCCTACCGCCACCTACAGATGCATTATTTAACTGCAAATAAAGAAATCAGAGGTTTGTGTTTTAAATAAAGGCTGTCATTCGAAAAATTATCTGAAACAAAGCCTAAACTTAAAATATTTGCATTCCAAGTTAATCAGATATTTATCCTACTTCTAAAACTGAACACAAGTAGATAATTGATGGGAAATTAAAACCCAGCACCACATAGCTGGTCAGCTATACAATTCCAAGCACAGGGAAATTCATCTCTATTCAGGTCTTGTGATTCAAGAATTCAGCACAAAATTAAAACACATTTTACCAAGAAGTCTGTAAATATGCATCAAAATAGCAAAGTGCTAACAGGCTTTCAAATCTCAAGAGGAAAAAATGAAATAAAGGAAAAAAACAAGGACTGAACAGACATCAATTTTTCTGGGCTTCCTGTAATTTAGCGTTTTCTAACTTAACTTTTCACAATAAGGATATTATTCAGAAAAAAAATAGCATTTCTCTTTCAATTTTGTGTTCATACGAAGTATACTGCACTGAAAAGTGAAACATTGCTCATTCAAATAAGCAAACAGAAAAAAGGGGGAGCAATAAAAATAAATTTCGGCCAACAGTCTTCAGCAGCACTCCTGAAGCAGTCTTCATAAAAAAGCCAAAAGCAAGTTGGTAGGACCAGTATAACACAGGAAGTAGAGAAGCTGACCTTCCTGAAATCTTGATTTATAGCACATACCTGCAGGTTGATGGGTTAAAGAAATCCATCCTTTCTACTCCTTCATATTAATATAAACACGCTGGACTGTATAGAAGCTAAAAAATATATTTCTTTATAATCTTTTAATTCTTTTGGTTTGGATTGGTTTTTAACAGATTTCTTACTGTAGCTACTACTCATTCAGACATTTGATATAATATCATACGTATAATCACAAAACCACCTAAACCACAGACATTTGTCCAGACTCATGAACTCGTACAGCTTTATTGATAGAAATAAAATTTTAAATAGGCTTTAAGATATTACCACCTGGATCACAAAGGTAAAGTGTCTTGTTCCCTCACATCTATACACAGATCTTACAGAATTTGATTCAAAGCAAGAACTGGCTTCAAAACTTCTTAGATAAATCCCTTCCTTTCCTCAAGGGAAAAACAGGGTAGCCTTAGTCTCTCCTCCTGACTATAGAAACCTCTGCTGACTCCTTTCACTGCCCCATTTGGGAAACAAGCAGGGAGAGGGTCTTGGCACTGGACAGGGAGAGCAAAACTGTTGGAAGCCCAGGATTATTTTTCATAAAACAGAGGCCCCTAAGTTCTTGTCTCCACTGTTGATGGTGGTATTTATGAAGGTACAGCCTCCCTCATTTAACCAGCTGTGTAGGGAGTTCAGGCTGGCACATCAAGGCACCTGGCAGCTGCTTTGGTGCCTCTCAGTCCATCAGTAATGCCCAAGTGTCCCAGCGAGCCAAAGACTTAGGCCCAACAAAGACCTAGCTCTGCACTGTAAACATATTGGTATCAGTCAGGGACCAAAGATCGGAGCACAGTTTTGACGGGTTCCTAGGTTACCTCACCCTTTATGGTTTTCCCTTCCCCGCTTCGCGATTCTTCCAACTTCCCAAGGAGCTCTGAAAGACAGGAGTAATATGACTACCAGAGGTCTCTCTTGTCCTTCTGGGCATTACCAATCTGGTAACAGAGTGTAACTGGATCTTGTGCATGATTTTAATCCATTTCAGTGCAAAGTCTGACACTTTAGCTCAGGTTCCTTGGGTATGTACAGCTAGCTGCTGGACTTTGCTCAGGAGCTGCAGAAGGGCACACACCGTGTGCACGCATGCGTTCTTCAGCAAAGACACCAGGATATGGCAACAGCCTCCGTCAGAGGCTCATAAACTCCTGCAATGACTTCTACACTGAAGATCAGGGTAGACGTTTGCACGCTGTGAAGATCAACAGCTCTTTCAGGGCTCATATTGCTACCCTGAAGGAACAGCACCTTACCAGCTGTGGACGGGCAATGAGCTACTGCAGAATCATAGAATGGTTTAGGTTGGAAAGGACCTTAAAAATCATCTAGCTTCAATCCCCCTTGCCGTGGCCAGGGACACCTCCCACTAGACCAGATTGCTCAAAGCCCCATCCAGCCTGGTCTTGAACACTTCCAGCGATGAGACCTGAACAACTTCCCTGGGCAACCTGTTCCAGTGCCTCACCACCCTCAGAGTGAAAAATTTCTTCCTGACATCTAATCTGCCTCTGCCCTCTTCCAGTTTGTAGCCATTACCCCTCGTCCTGTTGCTACATGCCCTTGTAAAAAGTCCCTCTCCAGCTTTCTTGTAGGCCCCCTTCAGATACTGGAAGGCTGCTGTAAGGTCTCCCTGGAGCCTTCTCTTCTCCAGGCTGAACAGGCCCAACTCTCTCAGCCTGTCCTCATAGCAGAGGTGCTCCAGCCTGGGCAGCACAGGAAGCAGGGTACACTATACCATGCAAGCAAAATGCATTTTCTCCAAGCAACTGCTGTCTCACGTGCAAAAGAAAAGAATCTCACTTTTTCCACCTGAAAGCGAGTCTTGTATTAGAAAGAAGCAATACCATATTAGTAAGAAGAGTTTTCACTTGTCATTGCAACATTCCTGATCTAGACCTCATAATACATAACTATTAGATGATAAAAGCTACCCAGCTACTCTCAGACTGGTCACATGCTCAGGAACAGGTCAGACACGGTTAATGATGAGCCAGAGAAACAATTAAGACTAAACCTGAATTCCTACAGAGAAAATTATTTCAGAGTCAGCTCATGTTTACTTTTACTACGTCAAACAGTGGTTCCATTTCTAGTCAGTGGAAGCTCTCCCTCCAGTTAAAGAAAAGAAAAAAAAAAAAAGGACACAGACAAAAATAGTAACAGTGTCTGATATAAAAAGCCTCCTTTTCTCCACATGAGTTACAGGAGTAGTGAGATTTACAGTGGAAATATTTACATTTTTTAACAGGTAGGAGTATTTGAGAGACATGTTTCTGCCATATTATTTTTTCCATAGATAAAAAACATACTTCACATATTGGATCACACACCACCCTTGCTTAACAGCTGGCTTTTAGCTGGCTAGGAAACAAGAAAGTTTCATCTCCTTTCTCCTCATCTTCCTTTGTTTTTCAGCCAGTTCTGCAAAGCTGTTCCATTACCACAAGTAAATCCATGTTGACATAACTGCTCGTTCTGCTCCTTGAACATGAAAACATTTAAGATCACATAGGAAGTTTCAAACTTAAAATAAAGATACAAATAAATAAATGAATACAATGAAGACCAAAATGTAAACAACTTCTTGCATCTAAGAACATAGGAGTAAACAGTTATCCCCAACTGAAAATTAGTAATCACTGTATAGGCTGTAACACTACAATATGGTTGCAGAAGAGAAGATAAAAAAAACCCAAACCCTTGAGTAAAATCCTAATGTTTGAAAGGCAAAGAACTAAGAGGAGGGAAATGAAGAGCAGACTGTAGGTCAGCCACCTTCTCTGGAAGGACTGAGTATTGTCCAAGCACCGCGTTCATCCCTAGCACGAGACAAGGGAAACCGAGGATGGTCTTAGTTTGAAACACCAGTAAACTCCAGCTACTAGAGAGAAGCTTTCCCAAGTTACCTACAATCAGCTCTCTTCCCATCTCAACCTCAATTCTATTTAACATTTGGAAAAATCAGACTTTAAACCCTCAAATGTCCATGACCAAGCTTGTTGCCGCTTTACAGCTGGAGAGCAAGGTGAATCAAGCCATAACCCACAGACTCCTAAAAAGGCCACAACACAGAAGCATGAAAGTGTGTGTGTGGGAAATATGTTTAACGAGTGCTGCTTATTACCCCATTGCAGCCTGGAACCTCACTTCTTACTTGGATCACACAAGATTGCATTATAGCCACGCAGCAGCAGTTTCCTTCAGTGCTACAGTCTAACCCAGATCCACCACATCGCCCAGTTTCATAAAGTTATGTTCTAATGCTTCCACAGGAAATGCGGCGCCCATTGGGTGTGCATGGTAAAAACACCGGCAGCAACAGGAGCAACAAACACAGAGGCATTGTATTGCAGAGCACAAGAACCAGACAAGCAAGCATGGCGAGTACGACACAACCTGCCATACCGAACAGCAAGGCTTGGGACCTGTCACAGGAAGGAGCAGCAGAGCACTGTTCCAACCAGCAGCTACAGCTGCTCCTGAATATTAACTGTAATGGTGAGGGTCCCACACATGCCTTTTTATGTCTTTTACTTAAAAGGGGACAGATAGGATTTTAGTTACTGCCTAAGGTTCAGAGGACTAAAACTAAGAATGGGGATTTAAAGCCATTGTTATTTAGTCATCTTCCTAGCTCCTGAGCCCACACAGAATAAACAGAATCAGCAATGCATTCCTTTGTGTGCACCAAATGCAAAGTCTGCTCCACATGAGGCTCAAGCTCTGCTATGGCTTCACATGGCAAATCAGCAGTGAATACACCACCAGCACAGTCACCACTCAGAAATGCTTTGTCAAAGACCTTGCACGTGCTGCCACTGGTTGGGTAACTATGAAGAAATCTCCTACTTGTTCCCAGCTGAACAAGCCAGTCAACAAACAGCACATCCAGTTACAGATTAAGTTGTGTGGAATCTAATAAACTTCAGAGTCACTTCAGAGCAGGTTACTGGAACAGAAGAATTATTTGTAAAAATTACACCAGTTCAAACTGCTTTTGCCTGGGGCCAACAGACTTCCTCAATTTATTCAAATCTAATTCAATATGTTTTCCTTCTGCACTTCAACTGAGGGTACGTGACTAAAGATGGACAGATGCTGCAGAAAACTTTCCTGGACCAATCTTTCATAAAAGCTGTTACACATAGCAACCTAATGTAGTTGCAATAACTTCATCAGATTGAAGTTTTCTGTATAAGTGGCTCTTTAAAGCTACTAGTGTAGTTGACACTCACTAAAATTTTAAATAAATCACAACGCCACAATGCTGTACACCTTGCTCACCCTACTTTAACCAAGAGTGACACTTCACTAGAGGAATCAAATCCAGGACACCAGCCAAAAGACCTCAGCTTAGTAAAAAGCACCCCCATGCCCAAGAGCTCACTTAATTGGAATCAAGTATATAAAAACTTCAGTAATTTGGTTTTAAGTAATTTGCTTTATTCTGTCTTAACTCAGTGTATAACGCTGATTATTCTAAAACAGGATAATACATTGGATGGGTATGAAGTTTAGCCCTTAGAGCTCTGAGGACAATGACTCGTTAAGCATGGAAGAGTGGGAAAACATCAAGTCTTGTACCCTTTCCTGTTGGATTTTATTAGAGCTTCTAGCATTTTTAAATAGAATCATGCCCTCAAGTGACCAGGAACATGAGCAACAATGTCGAGAGTTCAGGATGTGCCTTCAGTTTTCTCAGTGCTGTTGTAATTATTTCATGCGAGTGTACTAACATCTATAATGGTCTTTGAAGGACACTGTGAAGTAGGACCGAAGTACTGCCTGTTCTTCCAATGTGGGCATAGAGCACACTAAATACACATTGGTTAAGTGCACAATAACTGACCATGTGATCAATTATTACAGCTCAGCCAAGGGGAAGTCATTAAATCAAGTTACAATCACTTCATATTCGTATCCTAAAATGTCCCTGGTAATTCCCTGAAACCCCAAAGTTTGAACATTTCTCTAAAGAATACCAGTAACTTACTAAGTTATGAAAATGATGCATGATTCTGCAGCAAACAGTAGCTGCATAAACACCATAAATCCAACCCACCTACATGAAGAAAGCTTGTTTTTTTTAAGAGGTCAGGTCATTAATACAGGAAGCTAAGTCAGGAGCTAACATGGAAGCAAATACATCCAACACGTGTGCATCAAGAGGTGAGTGGCAAGCAGGTCGCGGGAGGTTATCCTCCCCCTCTACCCTGCCCTGCTGTGGCCGCACCTGGAGTAACTGTGTCCAGTTCCGGGCTCCCCAGTTCAAGAAGGACAGGGAACTGCTGGAGAGGGTACAGCAGAGGGCTACAAAGATGATTAGGGGGCTGGAATGTGTTTCTTATGAGGAAAGGCTGAGGGACTTTGGTCTTTTTAGTCTGGAGAAGAGAAGGCTGAGGGAGGGATCTCATCAATGCCTATAAATACTTGAACGGAGAGTGCTGGGAGGATGGCACCAGTCTTTTAGCAGTGGTGCCCAGTGATAGGACAAGAGGTAATGGGCACAAACTTAAATGTAGGATGTTCCATCTAAACATGAGGAGGAACTTCTTTCCTTTGAGGCTGGCAGAGCACTGAACAGGCTGCCCAGAGAGGTGGTGGAGTCTCCGACTTTGGAGACATTCAAAACCCGCCTGGATGCCATCCTGTGCAACCTGTTCTAGGTGACCCTGCTCTGGCAGGGGGGTTGGACTAGATGATCTCCAGAGGTCCCTTCCAGCCCCTGTGATTCTGTTACACATCACAGACTGGTCAACACAAGCAAGTAGATGTTACTCTGGGGACCACTCACAATCAATCACTGGCCTGGGTTTATTCTGGGCCCTAACTGGAGTGCAGCCTCCTGCACAGCACTTTTATAGAGGGCTCTCTGGATAATCAAACTGCCATGCAATCTCCTCCTGTCCACAAGGAGGAAAATCCAACAGAATTGAACTGGAATAGGTATTTTAAGTACCTTAGAGAGGCTCTGAAATGTGCCTTTCTAGAGATAGGAAGGAGCATGAGGACCCTGGCCACATCCCTTCCCCTCTCTGCTGCACATGCAGGCTGTTTTGTGAAAGTTATCTTGCTTAGGTGAGCCCATTTATACTTGCTGCATCAGCAAAAGCAACAGTTGCAGACAAAATTGTGGACGTCTTGACTGGTCATCTTGCTATTTGTAAATTGCACAGTGGTTTTACAATTGTTATTTAAACTGTTTCCAAACTAAAATGGCTTAATTTACAGAGCTCTTTCATCCCCACCTTGCCCAGACTAGTTAACTAAGGTAATGCAAAACAGCGCAGGACAAGGAAAAAATTCTGCCTATTCTGCACATGCTAACATAAATACCACACTGGGGTGTACATTGAAGACCCATTTTTCACTCTATTCTGCTGCTAGCATAAATAAATCCCTGTCCCTTGTGTGCAATGTCATCCACATAAGACACTGTTTCATACGTCATTTTCCATAGAACCAAAATATTTTTAACAAACAAGACAAAACACATAAAAATATTAATAAAACTCTCCAAATTCATAAACAAATCTGTGAGGCATACTATCTTAAATATATATGCTACTTTACATAGAACAAAGCCTTTAGGAAGAGCATGCAAATAAGTCATGCTTGAAGTTTTCAGAAATAGTTTACTTCTAAAAGAACTGTGGGCTTCATGACTTCAGCACATTGCAGAAAGACAGGCATTTAGAAAGACCTGAAATATCTGAATTTCTCCTCTTATTATCCTCCATATTCAGGTTATGACTTAGATATAGCAGATTCAAGTTCAATTCCTCAGCTTTAGAAAAACCCACAGAATGGAACGCAGAGGATCACAATGGGTGCTTAAAACCCCTAAATAAACAGCCTTTTCCAGCTTTTACTGAAACTTCATCCTAAATGCAAGAAACTTTCCTGAAAACAGCAACAATAATAAAAAACATAAATTAAAAAAAAAAATTTGTTCCAACTAGTATATTCCCATAAAGTTAAATTCTGGTGAACTGCAGCTAATTGGACATTTCTGACAATATCATCGTTAAAAGCCTCAACAAGTTTTACTTTAAGCCTATCTGCTTTAAAACTACACCTGTACAAAACCACACTTTAAATATAGACAAAACAGAATTTTGTTTTCATACAGATTCTGATTTCAACACCTCAGCAATTTCATTTACTGTTCACTTGCCCATCTGTATCCTTCTTCAGCTAAAGAATAATCATGCGAATCTGTTGGTGTTACAAATATAGTGGCAGATGTAGTTTTTCATGAATGTTTCAGCCTGTGTCGTGGTTTGGGGCCTGTTTTAGCTGAACGTTTTAGCTACCTACTGGGCTTAAACCACAACAAAAAAGCATATATCAGAACCTAATATTCTTCAGGGTTTAATCTATGTTTATGATTTTCTACAGTTACATAAAGTGAAAGGGGAAGTCATATGACTGATGTAATTCAACTCCCATTTTAACAACATTCAGTGAAAATACTGGCTTGTAGAAAACTTGGGATGCAACAGAAATTGGACAAACTTGCTCTCACACAAGAGGTATCGCATGACAGAGGGATCTCTGCTGGCTGAAGCTGACCTTCTGGGAATGTGCTCTATATGAATTGATGTTTGTGCTACCTTAATGAACAGAAAAGAAAGTCAGCAGAAAGCAAGAGTCCTTATGAGAAAGAATCTCTCAAAGCCAGGCAGACTCCTTCTAGCCATATGTGGACTATGGCTACTGAATTTTAGTTTATTTTTATTACCTTGCAGTATGCAGAGCATATTTCTCCAGCTGGACTGATTTTCAGTGTGCATGAACAAGTCAAATAGTCTATCACTGCCCTTGCCAATACTGAGCAAGGGTAGATTATGCCATTCTTACTGACTTTGCGACTACCACTGCACAAAATCCTGCCACGACCTTTATAAACTGGAGGAGTTGGGAAGGGATAGGTAGGGAGAGAATATGAATGCCTCACTTGAGTTAGCGTAGGTTCTGTAACTGCTTGATTACAGTTTGCAAACCAGAAATTCTCTAAAACTCAAAGACTGAGTGTACTTTGTCAACGCCAGGCTTTGTCCTGTGTTCCCAACCAAAAGGCAGCATTCTAAACTGCTTCTAAACCAACAGCTCCCAAAGCCTGACTTAAGATGCCAGTGGAGACATGATAGTTATCTATCTAGCCTGTATTGTTCTTGCTTTTCTTTGGGGATTGCACTGAGTGACATATTTGATAGCCAAAAAGACAGTATTAGGAGCAAAGCAAAACAAAGGCATACAAGTCTGCTTCCTTGATGACCCACACGTGGGAGAGAGACTTGAGAAGAAGTATGTGGGGGGAGGAAAAACCACGGCTGGTTACTTCTTCTTGCACAGTTCCTGTCAGAGACACGAGTCAAATCTTTCCAGCTGAGTAGGAGGCCCCTACTCCTCTAACCATATCCTTCCTGCTCTTATAACTATGGAGTTGACCCTGTAGATGAATGCAACTCCCATTTTGCCCCCTCTTGGGAACACTTTTTAAACAAAATGCTTTCCCTCTTTTTGCTACACACAGAGAATCAATTCTTTAAAATGCAGAAAACTGTCAGATTTCAAAGAACTGCTCCCGCTCATCTTCACAGTTGTAAGACATCCAAAATGAACATATTTTAAAGCTTTTAAATTAGTTTTTTTTGTTCATTTTACTTATTCTACTTTCACCCTTCTATTTGTTGAAAGATCAGATTTGCTTTTGTACAATTCACTATGTGCTCCTCAAAAAGAGGAGAAGGGGAAAAAAAAAAGAAAAAAACCCCACAATATGGACTCAATGCTCTCATCCTACTAGGCATATCTCTAGTATGGTAAATGAACATGCCTGGTAGAAATACAGATTTGTAAGCAGTCAGGACTTGGTTTGTCACAAAAATATTTTTTGCTAGGTCATCTTGTTTCTGTGCATCACACTCATTCCTTGTCTATCCAGTTGCTGTAAATGAGTAACCAAGAGGAAATATTTCAAGGAAATACTGAAGGAAGGCATTGAGATTTCTCTCAAGTTAATAGCAGATGCCATTAAGCTGCCACATAAGAGAGAGTGCAGCCTATGAAACTGAGTTCTGGAACTACTGTTCCTTCAAGTAAACACTGATTAAAACACCTTGATAACAGGTTCTCCGTCTGCAAAGCCTAGACAGGTTAAAGCTCTACACCCTGCACCATTCCTTATATTCTGCTGTTCTTATTCCTGTTCTTCATATTCAGAAAGTTAGGGACAAACCTCAACCACCTTTAAATTCATATTTCAAGAGTCCAACACAATGTATGTTGTCTAGATTTTATTATCAGATACAACATAGGCCTGGAAAGAGAATTACAGTTACTTTGGACCAGATTCCAGACAGACTTTCAAACCTTAATCATAGGTTGTGTTCTAGTACCACAGAAATTTAGCAGCTGCCTAAGCCTAAGATGTGCCAAAGTTCATTATACATTTCTTTGGTTTTATTATTTAAATCTGAACTTTCCCTAGCTGTTCTCAGTTCTGCTTCTCATCACTGTTAACACAGACGCAAAACCAAACCAGCGAGACAGAGCTCGCAGGCATTGCTGACCTCACCAAGGCTCAGCACACAACACTGCAGCTCATTCAAGCACATGTGATTCAGGCTCCCCAGGTTTTACAGCACTGCTCAAAAAGAGTCACATGGATTCTCTAAAAACATCAGGATGGGTCTGAGAGCCTAACTCTCCCTCTCTTGCCTGAGGCCTGCCGCTCTACATTGGATGTCAAGAAGAGCCTTAAGTTTTTCAATACCAGCTGCTCAGTGGAACAGTTTTCACAAAAGGCATGGAGAAATCTACGCAGACTAGTTCCCTAAATCTCAGCTCGGAGATGTCGCTTATAAAACATGAGTTTCAGGCTGAAGAAAGTAGACTCCATTCCCTAGATGTTGCCAAGTGATGTTATAATCACTTATTTCTGCAGAAATGCTGGAAATGCAAAACAGAGCATAGATCCTTGTTTAAAGAACAGCTGAAAGAACCTTCTTTCCACAGAACACTCTGGGGTTTGGGAACCCAAACACACATAGGTGCCTTCCTGGCTTAAGTTTCCAAGACAGCTCAGAGTGCAGACAGCAGTGTATGCTGCTTCCCATTAGCTAGCTCAATTATATCTTCAAGGTCCTAAAAATGACCCACTAACACCCTCTCCTCCAAAGAAACTCGAACAGCCCACTACAGATCGCAGTTACTGTAGTAGTTCACCAGCGGTTCAGAAAAAGCAGAAGCAATTTACACCTCTTAACACATTTTCAACGTAACAATCAATGGCACTACTGGATCAACAGATAAAGAAAATCTTTTCTTTAAAGTTAAAAGGGTCCTAAACTAACCCAGCTGTTACCTGATACAAATATAGGTCCTCTCCATTACCACAGAACAACCCAAACCAAAAAGAATACTATCTTGCAACTGATTTAATTATTGGTGTGCTAAACCAGCATAGAAATGAGCTTTGCTTGTCAATCAGTAACAGTGGGCTACATGAACTTGGAAAGGGAAGTAAGGACCACAAGTATTAATACAACAGCAGTGTCGTGTGGATGCATTATGAAATGTGAGGTATTCGATATATGTATTTTATCTTGTATATGTATGGCATATCAAAAACAGTCAGTCAAGAACCAGATCAAATTTATTACTTTGAGGGGGTATGTGTAATAATTCAACCTTGAATAAATGATATAGTAACAACTGTTGTTCCAACCAATGCTACTTCATATAAAATTCTGGTGTATTATGAAAACTGCGTAGCACAGTGTTGTCTAATTCAGGAAGAAGCTCTGTATTTCTCCCACAAGTTAAAGGGCCAGCTTCTAGCTGGAAGAGCCAGCTTCCTTTCAGTTAATCTGTATCTCATCTATATGTCTGTAGTAGTATTCGCAATTTGCTTGCACGTCAGCAGAAGTGCGAGTTAGTTTTGAGGGACCTCCTGAAGTGGTTCAATAATCTGAAACAAAACTCTCTTACTCTATTAATCTCACTCCGAAAACCAGAGTATTTACGCAACTTTAGGTTAACCAAGATTTCAAATGTATTGACACACCTCACAAATGCTAAGCATTTCTGGACAGAAGTGCAAAATCAAGTCAACTGCTTAGAAGGAAAAACACAGATTCAGAGTCAAGATTCCTGTTTCTCTCCCACTCCTTCCCTAACCAAGATCATAAATTGCAGTCTAAGAGACACCTGCTCAGCAGTTCACTAGCTCTGTAGGTCCCTAAGCTTGCAGGTTTCTTCCCATTTGACCTGGAAGTTCCTGTAGCTCACACCTTCCAACAGAAAGCTGGACAGGTACTACACATGGGAATAAAATAGCTAGAAAAGTGCACATAAGCCCTTACAGAGCTCAGTGCAGGAAACATATTCACCATGCCCATCGGATCCAGACGCTCATAAAAACTACCAGAGGAGAATGGACTACAAGAGTAACTGAGTGGTTACAGTTCAGTCAGATCTACAGAAGAGCAAGGGATGGAATCCAACTGTGTACCTACCAGTCCTAGAACAGTGCTTGGCTGGAGCTTTTGAAGGCAAAGCTCCTGTTTCTGAAGCCATGCAGCAGTAGGGCTAAGAGAGATTTGGACTTAGGTCTTGGAATAGCAGAAGCATCTGTCTATTGCTCAGACTTTCACCATCTAAATTTCAAAAAGGAAAGGAGAGAAGGATTGCAGGTAACCCCTGCAGCATGTCTCCTTCTATCTAAGCCTGGGCAGTTTGCTTTTAGTACGCCTTGTTTGTCACAAGGAGAGGGGAGACACAGCAGAAGCAAGAGGGGAGATGGCAGAGGCAGGATGAGACTAAGGACTTGCTGAGTCCAGCACAAGAGGGTTCATCATGTTCAGTGACTGTCTTCACAATGCTCCAGTTTCAACCATTGATTTCACTTTATGTTTTCACCTGACAACTGAGACTTCTTTTTTACATCTTGGAGCCTCAGTATCTGTCACAGGTTGGCAGGTGTCTCTGGAAGACCAAATTAGAAGCCATGAGACTGAGTGAATTCACTGAGCAGATTTTAGGAAATAAAGCACAAGGACTTTTACAGAGCCAGTTTGTTAATTTTACTTTGAGGAAATATAACCCTGATGTAAAGAAACTTTTCAATAAAGCAAAATTGCAATTTTTCTTGCTGTCTGTTAGATGTAAAGAAATTATTTCTGGTAGAAAATACAAAATGTAGCTGCAAAAATAGGCAAAAAGCCCAATCTCTGCCATTAATCTGTGCTACAAATACCAAGTCCTAAAACTTGTCTTGCAAAACAGAGATCAAAATTATAATAAAAACTGACATACTTAACTGATGAGAATTTATTTGAGGTTTTAATAATAAAATATCCATTTCTGCATGCACACTACATCTTGCACAACATTTAAAACATGCATGCCAAAACCTAGCCATACCTTGTTCATGGCTACCTCCATTCTGATGAACAGTATACTTTACGTAATTTCTGAGATCAAGTTGTATTTGCTTTATAACCACACACACACACATATTAAAAACATAATGGAAAATGGAGGGAAACTGAAAAGGACTGAAAACCCCAGCAGCCTAACTTAACCCTAACTTGAACATCCCAGTTAGGTAGCTAAAAAAATTAGGTGGAATGAATCTAAGCACAGGCATATTAAAACTTGCACAATCTTATTTACATATCTAATATGTACTTCCAAGGGCAAGCTGCAAGTCCACAGCTTCTGTCCTGCTAAACAATTCAAGCTCCAGCAAATATTTGATGCAATCCTTGCTCAGCAAACATCTCAACCTACCATCTTAAGGTGTCACATAACTGGCCAGGACAAAACCGGCTTATTACCAGCAGCCATCTTATTAATTATTTATTCATTTAGTGAATACAGTGATACTATACTTCCCCAGGACAGATCACACTTAACCATACATATGAAGGACTGGATCTGCTGTGTGGAGTGCCACAAGCCTGTCAAATGAGCAGGTGAAGTCAAAGAGTGAATTCCCATGAATGAATCTGAGAAACTAACCTTGAATGAAGGGCACCGCTATTATTAAAGTTTTATATAAAAACATGCATAAATGCAACTTACAGCATTGTGTGATCTTCTGGATGTTAGAAGTTATGCGTTGGGCTAGTTGATTAGGATCCCCAAGACCTGCACCGTACGACATGGCTGAGTAGATTCGCTGTCAAGATCATCCACGATGGGAACAAGTCAGACAGTCTCCACCTATTAAAGACACCTAAACCCCACCCCAGAAAACAGAGTTATGTCTTTATCATTGGTTTCCAAAGGTCTTCATCATCTTAAAGAAGAATACACAGGAAAAGATTAAAGAAAACTCCGTATACTAATGGTTACCTTCTCCAAAAACACAGGACTTCAAAGACGGAATTTAAGGGAATGCTTTCTCAAAGAAGTATTAAATAAGAATATTATGTCCTTTTTGAATTTCCTACAATAACTCTTGCTATTTAGATTCTTCGTAATACACATGGCTTAAGATCTGCAATTACTCTACAGCAGCTACATCACAGAAACTACATCCTTGGTCAAAGTTCTTATGTATTTTCCCCACTGTAAGCAAAAAAAAAAGTATGCATTTTCATTTGTTGCCATCCCAGAAAAAAAGTGTACGTTTAATCCACCAGTGCCAAATCCTTTGATGAATTAGGTCCCAAACCAATTACATTGTTATTTCCATGCCATGTATATCACCCATCCCACCGATACAACCTAGCATATACAAACCACTGCAAAAAAACCCAGCAGATATCACACAAGGTATCACGATGGAGTCACCTAATTCCCTCTAAACACCAATCATTTGTATCAACTTCAGTTTCAGTTGTAATCCAGTTTCACCTGAATTCAATGAAACTTAATCCTGTTTCAGCTGCTGCGTTTCTCAATATGAACTCAGTTTTCAACAACTTGGGTATACAAATGCATTTTTACAGGCATTTTTTGCACCCAGAACTATCGTATCTTATCTAAAAAGGTCAAATATGACATGGATGTTGGGATTGAGTGCACCCTCAGCAAGTTTGCTGACAACACCAAGCTGTGTGAAGCGGCCAACACACTGCAGGGAAGGGATGCCATCTAGAGGGACCTGGACACGCTTGAGAGGTGAGCCTGTGCGAACCGCACGAAGTTCAACAAGGCCAAGTGCAGGGTCCTGCACCTGGGTCAGGGCAATCCCATGCACAAATACAGGCTGGGTGGAGAATGGATTGAGAGCACCCATGAGGAGAGGGACTTGGGGGTGTTGGTGGATGAGAAGCTCAACATGAACTGGCAATGTGTGCTTGCAGCCCAGAAAGCCAACCGTATCCTGGGCTACCTCAAAAGAAGCACGGCCAGCAGGTCAAGGGAGGTGATTCTGCCTCTCTACTCCACTCTCATGAGACCTCACCTGGAGTACTGTGTCCAGCTCTGGGGTCCCCAGCATAAGAAGGACATGGACCTGTTGGAGCGGGTCCAGAGGAGGGCCATGAAGATGAGCAGAGGGTTAGAGCACCTCTGCTATGAGGACAGGCTGAGAGAGTTGGGCCTGTTCAGCCTGGAGAAGAGAAGGCTCCAGGGAGACCTTACAGCAGCCTTCCAGTATCTGAAAGGGGCCTACAAGAAAGCTGGAGAGGGACTTTTTACAAGGGCATGTAGCAACAGGACGAGGGGTAATGGCTTCAAACTGGAAGAGGGTAGATTTAGATTAGATCTCAGGAAGCAATTTTTCACTCTGAGGGTGGTGAGGCACTGGAACAGGTTGCCCAGGGAAGTTGTTCAGGTCTCATCGCTGGAAGTGTTCAAGACCAGGCTGGATGGGGCTTTGAGCAATCTGGTCTAGTGGGAGGTGTCCCTGGCCACAGCAAGGGGGATTGAAGCTAGATGATTTTTAAGGTCCTTTCCAACCTAAACCATTGTATGATTCATTCTATGATATTATGAAAATCTGACAACACAATTACTCACAAATACACTTGCCCTAAAAGCACACATATACAATCATGAACCATGTAATTACTAGAGATGCCTTAGCCTGCTTTCCATCCATACAGACCAAATTTCAGCACAAGCTCAGGGATGCTCTAAATCTAAATTAATGAGACATAGTTTAGGATACACGTGCAAATTAAAACTGGCGTGAGAATGCACACTAATCAAGCATACGTCCGTCCAACACAATCCTACAATTTCATCCAGGCTGTGCTTAGTCTTAACCTCATTCTTTCCACTTTCCTGCACATCGCTTTCATGGGTTCAGCATTTTAACCTCACCAGTTCCCTGCACTTCCACTGTTCAACCCAAAGCATGTGCCTTCCAAGCAATGTCCTCTTCTCCCGGCCTGTCAGCTTCTGGTTAACAGACACTGCTAAAACTCAGTTTCAGGGAGTGAGACAAAGCTCATTTAAATGTTTAAACAGAAAAGAAGGAAATGAAAAGACAAACTGATTTGTCAAGCGTGATACCAGCTGTGCTACAGTTAGTAAACTCAAGTCTTTATGAACTTTTTAAAAAAAAAAACAATTATCAGCTCTTGTTCCCAAATATTTTCTTTCACCTTCAGAAATGTATTAATACAGTGCAGCAACACACTGGTTGTCTTAAAACATGACTGTTTTCATATCTCTATGATATGAAATGATTTCTAGTAGACTTGCGAAGACATTGCACTGATCAGACACATCCCACCAGAACTTCACTAGGGATATAACTACAGAGGTCAGGCTCATCCCTGCTGCCCTGCAGGTTGCATTACCTGTGCTGGATGAACTGCTGTTACCGTGAAGACAATCCCTGCACAATTTTGAAATGGCTGCTGCACCAGGGTCCCAAACCTTGCTTGGAGTCTTCAGGCCTTGAAGTATCCCCTAGCAATGAACAACCTGATTGCAGATGATGTGACAAGGAGTGTATTTGCACTCTGCTAAGTACTTGCTGCACAATCTCCCACGAGTCATGCTAGCTCTCTCCAGTATTGTTTCCTGTCTTTGTACCATATGCAGATTCAAGTTATTCTGAGTCACAGACTAAAGTCTGAAGTCAGTTGGTCAGCCAGCCTAAATCCCACTTATCTGGTCTGAGGCTGGCACAATAACCCTTTTTTTTTTTTTTTTTGAAACTCTAGGCAACATTGCATTGAATTTGTATTGTAAGAACAAACCCATGCAAACTTTATAGCAAATAAATGGTTCTATACCTTGGTGTCTTGACTAAGTAAGGAAATTGTATCAGTTTAGCGGAAAATATAGGCATAAAACCCAAAGAAATTACCTAAAAGCAGTTAGTTTGAAAAAGAATATTTCTCAGAACTGTTGACATTGTTTGTTTCTTTTAAAAGTTATCACTATTTCTAGACATGTTAGTAGCATGCTAACTACAACACTAGCACTGGCTAAAAATACTTTTTAGTCAAGTATTATATTTAATGTTAAAAGTTAAACATTAAAATGCAGCTGCTCAGGAGAAGAGACAACAGAAGACCAAATTACTTTGTGTAGAAAGGCTACAGAACTAACTGAAATAGTCCTTCAAAATTGTTTGTTCTCCCTTCATATTTGTATTCACCAGACAGCTGCCTGTAACACTGTTCTCAGCAACAGCATTACAATCAAACGATATACACAGAATATTTCATCCAAGTCTTGACAAAAGCAGTGATTGACTTTCCTTTTTTGTCTTGAAAATTTCTACAGCTACCGTTAAGTATCTTTAAACAAGTTACACTGACAAGTTATACTGACAAATGTACAGACTGTACAATATGTAAGACTTTCAGCTTTTCAACTTTCTAGCTACAAAGTTGGGTGGTCAAACACAACACATAATGAGAGGATGTTCAGATGATAGATTGCAAAGTCCACAGGATATAGTTTCGGGTTTTTATGCACATGTAGATATCTAATTGTTGATACAATTCTTTGTATCAACACACATATTTCAATTGAGACTCATAGTAAATCTGTAGGATAGCAGTGTAAATTCACAGCTGTTTTACGCCATACAAATTCTTCCACCAGCAATGCTATTCCTGAGCACGTTAATAATACAGGTTGGTGACAGGGTAAGCTACTGGTCTGGGGAACAGACAGAAAGAGAGCTAAGAGGTCAGCCATCAGCTTTCATCACGTCCCAATCTTCAACGCAAACTCCCTAAGTCAAGAAAAAACAAACTGAACAGCCCAAAGAGAAGGAAAATTTTATATTTGTTTATTATTATTATTTAAACAGGAAGTGTGAACTTCTTCCTCATTCCAGTTCTCACAGCAACACGGGTGTTTGAACCAAATGAACACCCTACTTCCACTCACACGCCCTTCACCTGTTATCACTGAGTTACTCAAACTCTTCTGAAAACACAGATAGCTGAGCCCTTGGGAAGTCAACGGGAGTTTTGCTAATGGCTCTGACAAGGTCAGGGTTTCAACCACCAAGAAACAAAACAGACGTGCACCAAGCATTTCCTTCCATACCAAGGTGACTGGAGCATTCACCTAGACTCTAAATTTCCATAGAAATTACCCCTTTTCACTTCCACAGCATTTAACTACTCTGTCGTGACATATTTTGGTATTACTGCCTGCACAACTTTTAAAATGCAAAAGTTAATAATCAGCTGCAGTTGAGGGAAGTACACTTTGCATTCAAACTGGAACAGAGCTGCATCTGTGGCAGTCTTCAGTTCCTCTAAAGGTTTCAGTCGGGTGTGAGCTTTTGATTGTACCTTCTATCTTCCACTCAACATCTCTCTCTTTGAATAGGAGTATACCTAGTGGCAACTTGGCTTGTGAAGATACTGAAGAAAGTTCAGAGAACTGAGTCTACTGACACAAATGAAATAAAGAATCAGAACAATTCATCAACACTCACTGAAGCAAGACCTCTCTGTACATACATGAAGTTTAAAGATTTCAAAGGATTGCTATATATTTTTCCTAATTTCTGCATTAACTGGTTCCTGCATCGCACTGTCGCTCCACACCCAAGCAAAAAATGAACCTTAGTATCAACTGGTTTTCTACAAAGATGTTTGTCAGGCAAGGAAAAAAAAGCCACTTTTCCCTTGGCTATTTCCAGTCTGATCACTGCCGAACGCAGAGACAAGAAAGTGGGAACTCCATAACTGAGCAGCTCCTTAGTGCCATTCTTGAAAGCTCCATCAGGACAAAACGATGCGACATGACAAGTGCAGCACATGTTAAATCTCAGCAGCGCTCACCTAAATATCTTGTAGGCTCCAGTCAGCTGCAGTTAATAAGCACCTAGTCTATTTTGTATTATCTCATTCCCACATTCTAAGAGTTTTCTTTCTCCTATTAGGATAAGAACATTAGGATAAGAACCCATAAGCAATAACTTTACTGTTTAAGTAATGTTTTAGCATCAGGACCTAGAAATGTTTACATGGACCCTTAACTTTCAGAAAGCAAAAAGTACATGCTTCATTCCATAGAAATGCTTGAAAATTTAAATCTGATCTGCATTAGGATTTTATGCCTTTAAATATCCAGAGACAAGTCATAAGGCTTTCTTGTATGTGATTTTTTTTTCCTTCTAAATAAAGGTCACAGAAACAAAACTTCTCCCAAACAACTCCTAAATGTGACTTCCTTTGTAAAGTACTGTGAAAAAAAAGCGTAAAATTATTCAGGCAGGGTGAAAACACAGACAAAAATGACAAACTGCTGCAAGACTTTGGAAAAAAAAAAAAAATTATTACAGCCAGTCACAATGTTAGCTACAGAAAAATTGTAACATGGTAACAGCCATGATTAGTAAGATTTCTGCAATGTAACATTGCTCAATCTATTTCACCTCAGTAGGTTTTACTATCCAAATACTGACCTGAGACAAGGTGCATCTACAGACTGACTCTGGCACCTACCTAAGGCAACCAAAACCACATTATCATCTTTGGACAGCATCTGCTGCTGACTTTAGCAGTAACTCTGCAGCAGGTAAAATTAATCTTAATAAAAATTAAAAAAAAAAAAAAGCTTTTGGAATAAAGGTCAGACTGTATGCTGTGAGGTAAGTACTCCCTGCTACAGCACCTGAGGGATTTTCATAACCGAGTCATAGCAACTGACTTAGTGAGCGCTACATCTGTCACTATTTTCTCTAGTGGGGATGAAGGAGGTTCAGGTTTTTTCTGTATTTACGTATTTTTCCTCTTATACTTAGGCTAAAATATTTAGAGAATATTTAGAGAGAGAGATGATATTTTCTACTCTGTACTTTTACAGCTCCTAATGTGCTGGAACCCTGGTCCACAAAGGCAAGCTTGGGTCTTCCATAATACAAAACTGACTATGGAGCATAATTAACATGCAAAGAAAACAGCAGTAAAATTAATCCCTTCCTGCCTTCTTCACAGAAAAAAAAAAAAAAAAGTTTCTAGATTTCTTTTATCATCTAGTTTCAGGTAGAAGTCAAACTTAAAACCACATAGGGTAGGGAAAAGCAAGCAAAGTTTATTTAAAACTTTCTTTGCTCTAATGCAGTAACACTAACATAAAAGATGTCAAAAGGCAATTTTCTATTCCACTCTGCCCAATTCCCTCAGCCTTGACACATTAGTCATGCTGAAACATATCAAAACCAAGCTTACATCGTGTAACAGCTAGAAGTTTGGGGTTTTTTTTTTAAAAAGGAAAAAAATCATTAGATTGTGCCACTGGTCAGTGTTTTAGTCATTTTCCCTAGAAACAATTCTGTCCAACAAAGATGCAATTTAAAGCGGTGGCATTTAGAACCACCCAGTGTGGAAAACTAAATTACAGAAGCCTGAAATATTATTAGGCCTAATGCATCACCAACGCTCAGCACATATGGCTAAAAAAATAATATGCTTATCATTGTCCGACTCATTCACACCGATACTTAGAACGAACTAGGTGAAGGAAGCACATAGTTTTCACAGGCCTAACAGAACATAATAGTTTTCAGAGAAACGCCTTAAGTAAGGGAATTAGTTTCCTAGGAGCGCACAAAGCGTTTAGAAGACTGATGATGAAGCAGGACTAGGAAAATGAACATTGGGTACTGGAACTATTGGGGAGAGGAGGGAACGGCAGGGCTGAAAACAGACTCGAGATGACCATTTCGAAGTGCTGCTGGCAGACAAACAACATCTCATGGGAAGACGAAGATGGACCAGACTCCCAGGAAATCTTGTGCGCTCCATGTTCACACCCAAGTCTCCCTAACAGCAGCTTGTTCGCTTTGAACCAAATGCTCAGATCAAGTACGCCAAGGGAGAAGTTATCTTTGCAAAAAATCTGGTTGCAATAGATGCTGAGTCTCTCTGAAGTCTACCAGGATGCTAATGACTACATACAGCTCATGGTCTTTTTTTTCCCCTCCCCCCAAGAATTTCACTTCAATTTGAGCCACCAAGAAGACAGCTACTTAATATTCTGACATAAGACTACGGGAGGTGTCTTCGTGAAGGGAACACAAATACAGTTTATAACAATGCCACCATTTAGCATCACTTTCTTCTAATTTTAATGTATTTTAACTTTTTTTCCTCCTCTTTTTTCTATTAACAGCACTTGCACAAAACCCCAGGCTCCAAGCAGAAGGGCTCCACTGCTGGCAAAGCACACGCTTGGACAATGCTTGGTCAGGAGGGCTCCGCTCGCCCTGCCAGCACAGCTCTTTGCTTTTGCACGGCTCGTCCATCAGTGGCAGGGATCACAACACACAAGTGCATCGCTTCTGGCCATAAGTATCCTGGGATTTTACCACCGAGCTCCAATTAAGATGCAGTGCCTTGCATTTCCTGCAAAGTGGGGTGAAACCTTCCACTTCCTTCTACAGTTTCAAGAAGTGCCCATTGCTGATGCAGCAGCGACAGGTTCACCAGGAAAGCAGTGACAGTGTCCAGCCAGGGGCCTGACGTGCCAGGCCCAGGCTCCCTATTTACATAGGTGATTTTTATAATCTCCCTTCCTCCTGCTGACATGCTTTGCTCACCTCGGATCTGGAAGAGCACGGAGAGCGTTTCAACACGGCGAAGGTGACCATCCTACCCTACAATTCGACATAAGCTGCTGTAAAACACCAGCTGTAGGCCTCGAGTCTCTCCCTTGGAGCATCACGGTCAGCGTCAAGCCCAGAGCCGCGGTACCGCGGGATGTCACGGGGAAGGGTGTGGGGGAAAGGGAGGGGTGGTGCGCGGAGGGTGTGACACAACCAACCGCACTCCAAAACCGAGGCCCCGGCCCGGCCCGCCCACAGCCGCCCCGCTCGCCCCAGGCCAGGCGGCC
>VYXH01011618.1:624856-722107 GCA_013397275.1 Burhinus bistriatus | reverse complement strand
AACGGGGTAGACCCGGCCCCCCGCCGGCTGCTGCGGGAGCGCAGCCCTCCGTGGGTGGAAGAGAATGTAATTTAAGGAAAAGATGCCGTATCAGGAATTACGGGGAAAACATGAGTAAGGAAACAATACTACTGTGAAAAATGTGATGTTACTACATTAAAAACCTGCTTTGAAAGCACTGCCTTCAGTTTGGGTCACTTTGTCTCTAAGTGAGTGGGAAATTATAGATATATTTAAAGGTGCCTTTAGACAAAGAGACGTNGCAATCTGGTCTAGTGGGAGGTGTCCTTGCCCATGGCAAGGGAGTTGGAACTGGACGATTTTTAAGGTCCTTTCTAACCTAAACCATTCTATGATTCTTTGATTTACAATATTTAGTAGAGAGAGGGGCCAAGTGATGCCAGAAACAACGTAAAACGAAGGGTGCGCTCACATGGCAGCCAGCACTGGGCCTGGTGTGCTGGGGAAGCAGGCCACACGTGGCTGCCAGGGCAGTGGTAGTGGCAGCAGCACCTGGGAGCAATGGGAGTGGAGACGTGGGGAGACCTGGTCTCCTCCTGGCCCAACTACCAGAGGAGAAGCAGCAGGTGAACCTTGAGGCTGTGTGCATGGCTGCTGGGGCACTTCTGCATCCTCCCCAGTTCTTCCAGGGAAAACTATAGGAGCAGATGCACCCCAGAGCCAGGGGTGCAGTGCCTCATTGCTGGGAAGGCTGTCTCCTCTGCAAAGGCTAGTCCTGGCTAAGGGAAGAGCTGCAGAAGTTGGGAAGTGCAAGTTTATTTCTGCTACACCATAGATCTCGGTCATCGCTAAGATTTAGAAATAACTAAAGCACTGGAAACCTTAACAACAATCTAACCAAATAACACTAATAGACAAGTTCAATAAACTGCCAACACAACAGAATGGAGTTAAAGGCCTGAAATAGACAGACTACCCTTTGCATAGGTGGTTCTTGATGTATCTCAAAGCATGCTGAAAGGAGAGGCAACATAGCCTCTGAGACTTGTATGCCTACATATAGTTCTTATGTTAATTGATGCTTGGAAATATCCTTTTCTCACTTTCATAAATTAAAGTTACTAAGGAAAAAACGTTCTGATATGCCTACTTGCTGCAGGAACACTGTATACATCTTCATTCTAGTTCTAATAGGCTATTCTGATTAGCGATGATTTTAGTGCTGCTACATGTGCAGGTGTTTGTCCCCATGCTGTTGACATACTGAAGTTGATCCAAGATGATCCCCCTAGACAGTACACTAATTAGAGTATAATACACATCCCTTCTGAATTAAGGCCTCGCCTTGATTTTTATCTCCAAGAATTTGTCATATAAACTCTGTTGATTGAGCCCGGTCACTCTTGCTTTATAAAGCTTCAGCTGAGCTCACTGTAATTTTTTCTCTAGAAAACAATACATCTTTTGCTATCTGATTTCAAATATGTACTTCCAATTAGAAATATTGAGAAGTGGCCCTTTGCCAGTGAGAATACTTTATGTAGAGATCACTGCTTCATCACTTTTTTTTGTAGCTTGGAGGTAATGCAGAGTCATCACTGATCAATGTTCATTGTCCTGCTATGGAAAAGAGGTATCCAAATGCTTTCCTAGTGATACTGGATGCTTTATGAACAAAATGCTAGTGCTTACCTGCTATTAGCTCACATCATCAGCATCCGCCTTTTATTGTTCAATAACTAGCAATCTTTATGACATGATGCTTTAAAGTAACCAGTTATAGCAAAGATACTGCAGCCTGGGAGGAAAATCTGGATCATAAAACAAACTTTTCATTAAAATGTTGTCCATACTATGACAATACTTAAATGGCCTCTTTAATATAATCAGATAAAATGATTATGAAGATACAGTTAAGAGACCAGCCAGAAAGTCCTATGTATTGATCAAATACTGCTAAGAGCACGGTATGTCCTCAGAAGATTTTTGTTAAATCCTATAGAAAAGCTGTGGCTGGGAGAAGGAGCTCTGTTTCACCCTTTTAGATAAAACAGGAAGATTCCTTTGTTTTCTGTATGCTTTCCTTTGCTAGCAAATAAGAATGTTTTCAGTGATGCAGAATCCGTGGTCAGGAGTTGTAAAGAAGCCGCCTCTAAGTGTTATTGTCAGAGATGCTGAAGAGGAGTGCTGCTACACAATTCCGTCTCTAAGCTCATTTAATTGGCTTATTTCTAGAGCTCCCACACTAGTGTTACCTGGGGTTTGAGTTCGGAATCATACTCACCTACTTATGGACCTTTCCTTTTGCTTTTGGAGCGTGATCAGATTGCAATTGATTAAATGAAATGGGGAAAGCTCTGAGGAAAGAAAGGGGAAAATGTTGGCACCCTGCTATTCGTGGGTACAGCGTACCATAGAGAATGCTCTGCATATTCACTAACTGAAGATCAGAGTACGTCATCTATATTCTTGTTGATGTATGTAAAACTGAGCTAAAAGGGATGTCACTTCAAACACATGCTATTTGAGGATCCATACTTAGTATGACATCTGATGTTTGAAAGAATTGGAAATTAAACCAAAACCAGCATAACGTGGTTTTGAAAGGACATGCCTTCCTTCTAGTCCAGTATCCGAATTTGCCCCACCTTCTACTCTCTATTTCTGCCTCCCACCTCCTGCCTCTGTCCTGGCACCTCACCAGCAGGCACGCCGGCGCAGCAGAGTGGGTGGCACAAGCGTCAGGGCCACCAGTGATGCAGGGACAAGACACTCATTCCCGTGCAGCTCCCCATGACTGCATGATGCATGATGAAATGGGGGGAAGCAGCCAACCCTGGCCTCATATTCCAGATGAGTGTCCTCTTTCCAAGGTGTGCCTAAGTGGTGTGTAATTTACCTTATGGGCAAATTTCATTCTCTGCTATTGCATTTTGCTTGTGCGCCTGTAACTTTAGATAGGAAGAGCAATGCTGCCAGTATTTGGTACCAATGGCAAACTGCCTGGCAGAGCTTCTCAGGTGGTTGTTACTGATGCATTCCACTAGCTGGAAGAATTCCTGTTATTGTCGTTGTCGTCTCCATTTGCTAAATTAATTAAAATATCTACTCCAGAACCTGAAATGAGATTATGTTCCTGTTACACCTGATGCTGTACAAAGTTGTGATGGATGACCGTTTCCAGCCTGAACAAGCTTATGGGTTAATTATATTGCAGAATGGCATGTAAACCCTATTTTTTAAAAAAAACTGTATTGACCATGTGCATGTTATTTAGGCTGGTGCTTGCTCTCCAGCAGCAGGAGTTAATGTTATAGCATAGATTTTAAATAAACAGAGAAAAATTCTGTTCCCAATGTTGATATTTCCTAAAAAAAAAAAGAAAATTAAGTTTACTAGCAACTTATTTTGAAATCATTCTTTGCCTTTCTGTTTAATTTTCAAAAACCATAATATAATTTCATCTGCACTAGTGAAATAAACTGACACTATTATTTCAAAGCCCAGTCTTCTTTAATTAAGAAGTACCTGCAAATACATAATCTTTGTAACTTGAGCCAGACCATTTTAAAATGATGAAGAGCTATAAAGGGCATAAAATTAAATGGCAATCTTTTGTTCAGATGAAGAAATGCAAATCTACAGAAGGAAATGTATTAAAAAGAAGAAAATTTATGGACTTTGATGTCAGCAACTAACTCTGCTAGAATCCAATAGATTGTCATTTTAAAAATGAGGTCATTGTTGAGGCATCAATCTTCATTATTTTACACCTCCTCCTCCTCCTCCTTCTCATCACAATTTTACAACTCATAATTACCTTCATTGCTTTTTGAAACCATGGAGAAAAAAAAACACACAAAGGGATCCTGACACAGTTTGGTTGTGTAAACTAAGCAGACCTCAAAGGCAAGGGGACAGAGGGGGAGTTACAAAGATGAGGAAAACATCACTTAATGATAATTGCGAAATGCAGTGTCAGAAAATCGAGAAAGCAATTGTTGCTACTCCCAGAGTTTTAGCAGCTTTTCTTTCTCGCTTGTTTACTCTGCCACTGCCACTGTATGTATCTGTAGTCTGGGTTCTGCTCTTCCCTCTTTCCATCATTCCAGCCTGCTGTTTAGCCAAAAAGGAGATCTGGCAACAATCACCCAATGTTATAGCATAGTTCTTATACTGCAGCATAGAGAGTGGTAATTCATCAAGGGAATAAGGCTCATCGGCTTCCACAGAAGAAAAGAAAGCTATAAAGGCAGATTATGTAATGGGGCTCAAAAAAGAAGTGGCCAGTTGAATACATTCATGGCATATACCCTCTGTAATCTGTTGAGGACTGGTAAAAAATACCACAAAAAGCATCTAGAATCTCAGTGGAAATTCCCTTTCCCTATTGCTTTAGCTCCAGTGAGTTCAAAGAAAAAGGTATCAATGAAAGGTGTTGTTAAGATGCCCCTAGGACATGACTCAGTTTGAGACTTGCAGATTTCTACATAGCTAAGTGTCTAAACTTCTATTACATGCCTTGCTTAACCCGAGCCCCACAGATGGGTGTCTAGTGCCATTTTAGATGCCCAGATGTGTCCCACCTGGTTCTCAGCTGCTGCTTCATTGGTGCTGGATACTAGCCCCGTGTAGACGTCTCAGGTTCCCTAAGGCACCTTAGATGACACTGGACAAATGATTCATATCCTAAATATCCACTGACTACAGCCTGAGTTTAAATTGCCATTCTGGATGTAGTTAAATCAGTGCTTAGACATTTCCTATAGTTATAAATACCTACCCATACAAATTAAATTTAAGAGTCTTAATCTTGAAACTCGTCCCACAGTCTACGTCTTTCAAGAAGTACCACAGCTTTCCTATATATTTCTATGGCAATTTGGCACCTGAATTTTTCTAAGAATCCAATTCTGCCTTTCACTATTTAGCCTGGTCCCTGGGTTTGGTATCTTTATTATAGAAAGTCTACAGCTGTATGCAGTGAGGGTAAGGTTTTTACCTTCTGCTAAAGCATAAGTAGACAGAGGAACAGCAGAAACAGCCTTGGCTTCTGTCCTAAGAAACAATGAAGATTAATATAGCAAACTGGGAGTATATCAGACACTGGGAGAATGAAGTGAGATTAAATGACACTCCTACTCCAGGCATGAGGCTTCATAAATGTCTCAATTTAAAAGCACCAACATTTTATGGTCACACTCTATTCAAGACATCCCCAAAAATAACACATAAGCCTTCTTTCCTTTCTCCTTCCTCCAGACATATGCTTTAACTTTAGATATTTTGAATACTGATATTTGTCCTGACTGTGGTCTTAAGATTATGGACAAAACCAAAAAGGGTTTGAGGTAAACAGATGTCAGAACAGATTACAACATCCCAAAGCTGCAACTCATTTGTACTAGTAGAGGAAACTGCTCTTGCTGTGCAAAAATCATAACAAGAAGATAAAAAAGAGGGAAAAGAGTTTTACCATTTAATTTATTGCATACATTAAAATATGCAGCTGCTACAACAATCACTGTATTGCACTGTTTTCCTACAGAATATCTGCTGTGCAATTCCTGATTCATTTGCCTGCTGCATTTAGTGAAAAATTGACCACTCTTTTTAGTAGGCTATAGGGCATCTGCTCATTTTTTACTATTAGTTGCATGCTTTCTGTAGCTGTTTTGTCACTCAGAAAATATGCAGGATGGAATGACTTCTTTTAGAAGGCACTGAAAATTTGAAGAACCTTCAAACCTAACAATAGTTTTACATACCATTAAGAGAAGAAGACAAAAGTATTAGAGTTGTTATTTAGCTGCTTGTTAACATTTTATAGAAGTTACTACTGCTTACTGCAATTTTTTTTTCTGATAAAATGTTCATGACAGTGAGGTAGAAAAAAACTTCCTTATGAATAGTACAAAATTTTACCATGCAACTTGCTGCTGAACAGAGATCTCAGCTTATCAGCATTTTCAGTTTTAAAATTGGCCTCGTGAAAGTGCATAAACATAGCTGAAGAAAACTGAGAACCTATGCTGACATTTTTTGCTCAGCCCAAGGATGTAAGCATATGTTATGTCTGTAAGCAGACCCACTCATTTCTTTGGGAACTACCAAACAGAAGAGCATGTGGAATCTTAGGATTGTCAGGGAAAGAAATTAAAAGAATAAAAAAAACAACATTATAACACCTATTGGTATCTGGAGTTGGAGCACCCAGTGCAGTTCCTGTCCTCCCTCTTCACCCTTCTTCTGCTCCCTTTGTGCAGCAGGAGTAGAAAAGATACAGAGCAAGGCAAAAAGTGTGTTGAGAGGTGTGGAGCAGCCGCTTTGCACATCCAATGAAATAGACAAAGATTCCACAGGTTTCAATGGACACTACTGAGGAAGTCAGGGTTGTATCTATCTCCCATATGTAGCCTTTGGCTCAGGGCCATGTCCACGTAGGCTAGAAAAAAATATAAAAAATATCAGTATAACCTTGCTCTCTCATCTATTGGTGGCCACTAGCTTAGGCAGGCATTTGATCTCACATGTAGTTGCACCCTTATGCCTTTTTGTGTTTAAAAACTGACATACACCCTATGTAACTTTGTGAATCAACACCACTTGCTTTGTGTAAAAATAAGACAATTGCCTGGGAAGAAAGTCTCTTCAGAAACAGGCAGCAACTCTTTCAGGGTGCCTGAGGAATAGTATGGACAGGGTCCTCTTTGTAGGTGATTACTGCCGATTTTCAAACGCTTGTCAGCATCACATAAGAAACACAAGACTTTAATAAGGCATGTGTGCTGGGACAAATATTGTGGAAGGTGAGTCACAGAATGGCATGTCTATTGAAACCTAGGATCTGCCCAAGCCACCTGTTTTAAGAAAAATAGAAAATAAGAAGAGAAATACTAGCTAAGTGGATGTTGAAGAAGATTCATGAGAAATGCTGTGATATAGCCTGCAATATTTCCTACAGCACACACGAAGGCTCTGGTCATTCCTGGTACAAGTCTACTGTAGATGTCCTGGAACAAAAGATCCCATGAGTTAAAGCTAGTTTCACACCTTTCCTGAACCAACGGTAGGAAAATGCATAGATCAGAGGATTGCAGGCAGAATTGAAGTAAGCGAACCAAATTAGGGTGTCAAACAAAACTGGGGGGGTAATGAAATCCAGAAGACTGTCTACCATAGTGTCAATAGTAAAGGGCAGCCAGCACAGGAGGTAGACTCCTACAGCCACCCCAAGAGTTTTTGCTGCTTTCCTTTCACTCTTGGATGCTCCTACGTGTAGCTGAGACCCAATACTCCTATTCATGTTGTTTATCAGCCTGGCTTGCTTGCTAGCCACAGTAAATATTTTTACATATAAAACTATTGTTACGAGGCAAGGGAAGAAAAATACTGGGAAGTTCAACCACCCCCAGAGCTTGTTGAACAACAGCTGACAGCTACCAACACAAGGCATGTCTTGCAAAAAATGGCCCAGTCCTTCTGCAATCACTTTAGCATAGAGGAAGACAGAGGTATAAGCCATAGGGACTGACCACCCCACCCCAATGTAAATGCAGGCCACTCTTACAGTGAACTTGGTGGGGTAGACCAAAGGGTCACAGATGGCACAATGCCGATCAATGGAAATGAAACACAGATGAAATATGGAGGTCAAGCAAAAGAGTGTGTCCAGAAAGGTGTGCAGCCTACAGAAGTCATCTCCAAAATACCAGCATCTCTCTACAGACCGGATGGTGCTGAAAGGCAGCACAGTCAGCCCCAGGAGGAGGTCAGCAAGGGCGAGGGAGAGGAGCAGGAGGTTTGTAGGGGTGTGCAAGGCTTTGAAATGGGAAATGACAATGACAACAAGCAGGTTCCCCAGCACCGTGATCAGCGTGCCCAAGGCACAGGCCAGATACATGGCCAACTGGACCCCGAAGGGGTGTAAGGTTCTGTAGCAGGAGTCATTTGCCTCATAGCACAAAGTGGCAAGCATCCCCTCCTCAGCACCAGTGTCCTGGGCTGAGCTCATGCCAGCCTGCCCAGATCCCACTGTCTCCCCTGGCTCTGCCACAAGCCTGGAAAAGGATTCACCTTCCAGCAGAGGTGCCAAATGACTAACCTGAAAAAAAGTAATAAAAAGGCAGGTTAGAAGGAGAGATGTCTTTTAATCAAATACTTTTATTAACACCACTGGAGAGTTTCCATTTTTCAAGCAAAAAATGACCCTGTTTTATCTGTTCACATCAGTGTGTTCAATTTTTGTGGCATAATTTTTTATATTATATTATGGTTTTCTTTCAGCCAATATGGCGAGTAGTGCAGGAAATGCAGCAAATCCAGGCACGTGTGGGCAAGTGGTAAATAAAAAGAAGGTCTGCCTTAGAAGGAAAATCAGTGCTGAGTAACAGGCATTGCAAGCCAAAGCTCCTTAAGAGATTTGAAAGCTGACTCTAGTACAATCGTACACTGGTTCTCTTGAACTTCCCTGGAAATGAAGTTCCAATTTAGTTATGATTCTTTTTTATTAAGTAGAAGTTGTGAAGTGATTATTATGAAATAAATAATATCGGATGGCAAAGGAAAGCCCCTCAGGGGAAGTTGCTAATTTTCCGGCTATGGGGATATATATGGATATTTATTTTGTTGATGACATAAATATTCAGCAAAGCAAACAGACATATTTTTATATGCCCTAAAGATTGTTACTGCTTTTTTCTTATGAAATTGCTGATTAATTTTTAAGTTATTTTATTTTTAATTGGAACTGTAAGAAATATATTAATGGATTATAGTGAGTTATTCCAGTAGTCTTTGATAAATCAGATAACTGAATGGTATGATATTTTACAATAAGAGAGCTACAGTTAAATACATGACATTTTTCTATATGTATTTTTTTTCTTGAAATGACTGGTATAATAGCTGGACATTATTCCCGCTTTTCCCATCCTTCCCAGCAGCAACAAAACGTAACAGCAAATCTCTTAATTGTGTTTCCAAAAAATTTTAAATCAGGAATACTTACAGTGAAATATCTCTTTTCATAGAATGGGAGCTGTACTGCAGTGCACTGAAATCCTTCTCTAAGTCCATGTCTATTGCCTGAGTGGAGAGCATGAAACGTTATATAAACCAAATGGAGAGAGAGTCCCTGTGGATGACTGATATACCTTAGGGGCATAGAGGGACTGTTGTGTATTTGGCAAAAATTGCTGTTTTCTAAGAACTTTAAATGCATGTGTGCTCAGCTGCTGAAGATTTATATCAGAGTTTGTCTGTGAATTTTCTTTCTTCTGGTGTTCCTGCAAGAAAATGCAGTTAATTCCAGCTCATCCTGTGGCATCAGTGACCCTCACCCCACAGAGGCCTCCTGGACGATTTTGTGATATTTCTTTGATGCAGTGGAATGGTCTGTTTTAACGTGGACATTATTAAGACAAATATCACTCAAGAAAGTCCTGGATTTTTCATCCTAGACAGGATACGGGGTTTTAAAACAAGCTTCTCACTTCTCAGTGCAAGTTTTCCCAGTGCTCATATCCTCCATACTCACCTCCTGCTCAGTCAGGGCAAACACGTACCAGCTCCAAAAGGGACTCCAATGGTATGTCTCTCAGCACTTGGCTGCTTCTTCCCTGCTCTGCAATTAGTTTTTTACCACCGTCCTTTGTCTTCTCTACTTTGAGAAGTACTTAACTTAACTCTTAACTACTTAACTCTTCAGTTAAGAAGTTGCCTGCTGCCCAGCTCCCCTCCTACTTGACGTTTTTGAGACACTCTGTGCCAAAGGCTGCTGACACTCAGGAGAGACACTGTTAGGATAAGGCTGAGGCAAGTTTTTAGACTTAAATTTTAATACAAGAAAGAGGTTTCCATACCATTCCAATTTATGTCAGGACACAAGTAGCAGCTATTACTATAGGGATTTAAAAACTCCTACAAAAGCAAGAGTATTTTTTTTCCAGTTTTGCTTCAACAACAATTTAAGGTGACATTTCCACACTATTGAAAATCCCAGTGCAAAAGAAGGTATAAATTTGGCATAGTTCTATGAAGCAGTGCTTAGCTGGAGACTTGCCATAAAACCTCAGATTCGTTTCTCCTTTTCCTATTTCCACATTTTAATAATTGATTATTTATATTAAGATTGTCAGAGGCTTTTGGATAGATCTTGATATTAACAATAGTTTTTTTGTCCTTGGTGCTCTGACATTTTCATTAGTTTTCATTCTTCCTATATTTTGTATGCAATAAAGTATCATCCCCACCCAAATACTTTGTCTTTCAAATTCCAAGTAAAATCATGTCCTTGTCAAAATTCTTACCCTGTCTAGCTAGCTAGCTAGCTATCATGATGCTTCTGAAGTGATTTTCACCACTCCTAAAAGGAACAATATGTAACAAAACAATCACAGCTTGCCCTTCTTGCACACGTTCCTTGTTGGAATCGTTTTGTGTTTTTTCCCTTTTCTTCTTATCTGGTCATGGGAAAAGAGAGACCAGTTCATGATTAAGAGAAAGCTCAGATAGAGACAATGTAGGTCTTTATACTTTGAAACAAGAAGGGCTTTTTAACGTGTATCAACTTTGAAAGTAGGAATGCTATCATAAAATAAAAAATGCCAATCATACTCAAGATGTTCCTGCCCTTTACCCTTCCTTCTTCAGACAAAATTGCTGGATATAGTCTCAGACTGAACTTTTGTTGAATGTACTATGCAGTCTAGTAATCCACAGGGAAACACACAAAAAATTAGAAGGATAAGTGTGCTATCTAATATGGTTTGATCTGCAGTGAATACGTGCATAGCCAATATCTTTTTTTATTGAAACTGCTGCACATAACTCTAAGATCTAAATTCCTCTAAGTAACCTCTGAGTCTGAGTTCCTTAAAATAGAACAAGACAGTTTCAAAGCATTACAGGCTTTCTAAGAGGGCCATCATCAGTGCCCCTTTGCTGTGAAATTTTTCCTCACAGCTTCCAAATAGTCAGTCTGGGATCCCTAAGTAGAATATAAGAGTATGAGAAGGCTATAAGACGACCTACATTTAGCTAGTGAACCTAAACCTCAAACCTTCCGTCACGTGTATTGCAGCCATATAGTTTATAGTGCAGCCTTTTGCTCTCCCTTGTAGTAGTGAGCAGTGATCATCTCTTGAAGTTTGTGTAGCATATATGAGTGTTTTATCATTACTGCAGGGTGGCGGAAATGTTTGTATGTACTCACCGAGTCCAGCTTAAAATTCTGCTAAGTCTAGTGCATCCCACCTCTCTGCAGACAAGTCGTCTCCATAGGGGGCGATATGTTTTTTTTCTTCATTTTTCTTACACGATTAGCAGCAATTGACCTTCAGGTTTGTAACTATGGAAAATTCTCGCCCACAGCACTCACAAGAAATTGTTCCACCTGCTGCATCCCGTTTTCATGTAACTTTTGCTTTTATGTTTTCCTGCTCTTGGTTACACTGATCTGTGTTCTGTCCATTCAAGTGCTTATATAGGACACACCTATATGAGCAGTTTTAGAAGCAGTACCTCTGTAAGGTAACTGTGGCAGCTTAAAGCATATTAAAAGCAGAAGTGAAGATGGAGAGAGTAGAACTCACTGGCGTTGTCCCCATCTGTAGCATCTTTGTCCAAATCAGTCAGCTGAAGGATTAAAACTGAGGAGATTGTGGATTAGAGGAGTTTTAAAAAGGGTGTTTTAGTTCAGGAAGTTAATAAAAAAAATTAATAAATGCAATTATTTTATCTGTTATCTCTGAAATTAGCAGCTCGTATATTAGTTTCAGTCTAGGATTGTTTTAACCCAAAATAAAATGTTTTACTTCCAGTTTATTGATATTGTTATCCTTTTATTGTCTAATTTTTTTCCATTTATGTCAAATTTGAAATTATTAATATCATAATAAAGTGAAAAATCCCAATAGTTCATCATCTTCAAAACATTCCCTCTGATCATTTTTTTCTGTCCAAACTTTTTTCTGAATGTGACCCCAAAGGTTAGTTTTTAGTGAATTCAGTGTTTAGTGATGTGGCAGACAAATTGCAAAAGATATGACAGAAAAAGTCAAGATACAGACAGCAAAAAGCTGAATGTGACATACTGTGGTTCAAGAGTTCCTTGCGGAAGAATTCGTTAATAGCAGGTGTTAAAGGTAATCCCAAGAGTGCAAAAGAGGGCGGCAGGTACAACCGATACAGCCCTTCCCCAGAGCTCCCGCTTCCCTTTGCTGTTGTTTGCAGCAAGCAAAACACAAGGCAACTGGGAATAACCTAATCAAAACATGCAATATGTTAGTAGGGCTTGTTAATTCACATTTCAGAAGAGAAATCAGAAACTTAAGATATTTTAAGCTGTTAAAAAGGGAAGGGAGAGGGAGAAGTAAGGTGGTGTACTGCACAGCACTGGCAGAACAAATGAATGAAGAGTTAATACTGAAATACAAGCCACCAAGTAGTCCAGCCTGTGAAAACCATCAAATGGCCTTCAACCATCTGGATGTGTGTCCTGGTTTGAGGTAAAACAGGACCAATTTTGTTCAGTAACGTTCCTTTTTAGCTAGGCCTCTTCTAACAGCTGAAATTGGCGGCGTATTGTGCAGTAACCATTCGATCTCAGAGGGATAAGACCCATGTTTATAGTTGATGCCAAGGAATGGTATGCAGAGAGGCTCTTGCTTACACTTATTGCTATAACAACTAAGGGCAGCCAACTTTCTTATTTGTCCCGTTGGAGGGCCGGAACCGGAAAAGCGTAGAGGGGTCACACCTGTGGGGAGAAGTGGACAGGACAGGTGACCCAAAACTGACCAACAGGGTATTCCATCCCATCTGCCTCATGCTCAGTATAAAAGCTGAGGGATCAAAGGGTCAGGCCTCTTTCTTCAATGGCCGACGTCCGAGGAGGACTCTGTCTGTTTGTCTGCCTTTGATTCCAATCCAGAATCCAGATCTGGAATCCAGTTCCCATCCATCGCTGAATCCAGTCTGGGACTTCCCCAGCGCCTGCTGGTGATGTGATTGTCATCCTGGGAGCTTTTCATGCTGGCCAGTTTTTTAGTGGCACAAACTGGGCAGAGATAGCCAAACTCCCCTGGGCACGGGCAGCTCCTGCCACCCAGGGTAGCACAAGAAGCAGGAGAGCACACGGTGGGTTAGAGTAGACATCCCCATCGCCCGTCTTCTGCTGGTTCAAGACACCTGCACAGCACAGACCTGCAGCCAGACCACTGATCCCAGACTGGGCAGATATCAGTCCCTGCAATTTCCACCAAAGGAAGCAGGTGAATGGCCAATATAATTGCCCACAATTTCTTCTTTGCTCAGCCAGTGTGGGGCTTGCGAGACTGGAGGGGATGATCTGGTCCAGGTCTGCTCCGTGGGCATCAAACATCACTTTCAAACCCTGTAGAAACATATTGTCTTCCTGGCTGACCTGGCAATGTTGCATTGCTGGTAGTGTTACTTGAATGAGATATTGATTTCAGCTGAATTGTCTCAACAAGGAATAAAAATCACTTTTCTGGCCATAATAATATTAGAAAAGCCAGATGCGCTGGAATGTCCTGCCTCCCCAAACAGGAGCACGCTCCTTTTGTACTCACACAACAGAGCAGCTGCCTGGCAGCACCCAACTGTCACTTCGGTGTCCTGACTGCGGGGAAGGGGCACAGTGCAGTAACCTCTGGGAAAGCAGAACTGAAGCTTTGCCCATGAAACCTTTGACAAATATGACAGGGGTTTTTTATTTATATTTGATTTACTTCCTTTTAACAAATGGAATCTTTAATTCCTCTGAAGGAATGTACCCACCTTCATAAATGACTATTCTGAAGATAACTTATTTTCACAAGCAGTGCAGGGCAGCACATGGAGGGAGAGGCAGTTGTTCAGAAGCTAGACCATCATACCCTAAATCAACCCACATTTAAATGTTTTTTCAGTTACAGATTGAAAAATTACATTTACAAAAGCAGGCTGAGGTTGGTTTACCAGCGCTTGCAAGACTGTGTCTGGAGTCCTGTGAGTAGATAAAGACAACAAAGTGTTTTCAGCTGGAAAAAGTGTTTTGGCTCCATTCTGCTCCTCTGGTTTGTTTGGAAAGTTTGGCTAATAGATTGGGATGACTAGGGGGCTAAATTTCAGATAGTGATATCTAAATAATTACCTCATGTGGCTTAAACATGAGAGTTCATGCTGGCCCTTGAACACAATGGTTCTACAGTGTCGTGGCCATGTACCTTGTGTCTCTGTGCACACAGCAGAGAATCTGGACAATGTATCCTGTATAGGTTGTCAGTGTGCTGGGTCATTTCCTAGCATCCGGACACAACATTTCCTAGGATATTGTGTTATCTTGCTGAATGTAAGTCCACCCATAGGTTACCTATTATTGTATTTGGCAGTATATGCAAATACTGTAAAGATAAAAGAACACATAAATATTTGCAAAGTAATGCCAGGAGTGGCTAATTCGTTTATAAAGAACATGACTAATTAACCAAGTTTTTACAGAAAGGCCTTAGAGTACATTGAAAATAGAAGAGTCTGAATATTGCACCAACAAAAAACATTTTCAAAGGTTTTTTGAAACAAAAGGTAAAATAAACCATAAATGATAGGGCTGCAGGCAGAGCTGAAATAACCCAGCCAGAAGGTGGCATTGCACAAGTCCTTATGTGCTGAGAAGTTAATAAAAAGATCAGCTAATGAGAGAAAGGCAGCCAACAACAACAACAAAACCAACCAACCAAAAAAAACCCCAAATTTCCATGATTACATATGATGTTTCCATTACTTTGTTCTGGTTTTGAAGGTATTCTGATTCTCCTGACACATGGAGAATTCTAGCAATTCTTCTGGAATGTTTTCTTGCTAGAGAAAATACATGGACTTGTATCTCTACCATCACTGTGACTGGAAAAGAGGAAGCAAAGGGAGAAGCCAGCACTCCTCAGCATTTGTTAAGCATGAAAGAAACATGAAAACTGCTGCAGGCAATGGGTGACATATATTCTTCAGTAATGTCAGTATTTAATCCTGAGATAACCACGCTAAAGGCAAACAAGAATAAAATTGACTTGCTATCTAAGAAAATTACTTCTGTCGTAGGGATGGTCATTTTGGTGATGCAATGCAATGGGTCAAGGACGGTGTAATTACAGTCAAGAGAGACAAATCGGACAAAAAGGAGAGGTGCTATACAACTGCATCACAAGATGTGTGGGGTTTGCAGGACAGAGCCCCAAGGTACCAGCATGAGTTGATGGAGCTGGCTGTGCTGTGGGGCGTAATGTGACACACGGGAAAAATTGTTTTTGACCATGGAGCAGACCAGAAACTTGGTGGGAGAGTGGACTGCGGGAGATGACGGATGGAAGCAGTCACAGACATTCCCCCTCTGTTTTGGACAAGACAGTTCCACCTGTGTGTATGTAGATAGCACAGGGCCAAAGCCTACGCCTTGCATTTCTAGGCCTTAAAATCTTAACAAAATCAAAGCAATACTAGACCAGATCTGAGCTCCAGAGTCTGGATGAAATCGTGATTTGGCAGCATGAATTATTCAACAAAGTATTGCAGCACAACCACTCCTGGGGAAGAAAACCGGATAAAACAAAATTGCTTAAACATTGAAGAATAAGATCTGTAGGGGAAGGGGTTTTTTTGGGGAAAAAAATTGTTCTTGAGCACACAATCCCTTCTTTGGATCAGATCTTGCCTCTCAATTTATTTAATGCTTGTCTTTATATCTTCGGAGGTATCTTTAAACCAGCATGATTACAGTGTTACATCAGGTCTAGAGACATATGTGATAGTCACAAGTGTTGTGACTGTCACTTCTGTCACTCAGTATCTGAACTGAAGGACGAGGGGACAAAATCTGTCCCTCAGCTCTGCTGACGCCAGGTACCCACAGTGCCAGCGTACTTCAGTGACACACGGGCTCTGAAATGGAAGTGTCTGAGGGCAGGATCCCAAGTGCGGGATGGAGCTCAGAAGTCCTTTAGCTACCCGGTATGAAAATGCTGATGTGGACTGGTGGCACAGGCCAGCTGCCTCACTTCCAGCTGGCCACGCTGTGAGCTGCTGCAGCTGCAGCCTCTGTGTGCAGGCACGCAGCGAGAGAAGACTGCTCCCAACCAGAGTCAAACAAATATTTGCCTGTTTTCCCCTCCTGCCTCAGAGGGTTCCCTTCCCCTGCCTCTCCATCTTGCTCCTGTCTACACCCCAAAGCACTCCCGGTTTTGCATTTTGTGTTTAAATATGCTTTCTCGTATTAAAGTCCAAAGCTGCTTTGGATTTTCTCCATCCTGCATTTTGATGGAAATGTGTAATTAAAAATACAACTGAAAACACTCCTCCTTTCTTACGAGAAAAACTGGATGTTCTTAGCTGATATATTGCTAAAAAGACTCATGGCTGCCTCTTGAGAAACTGCACATCCTTTTCTATGTCAGTTTTCTCTGTAATGCTTCATCAGTGCTTTGTTGCTGCCGCCGCCATGAAGACTGACGTGCAACCAATCCAGTGGGAAGATGATTTGATTAGGCTACATAAATGGAAGAATGAATAAATTATATTATAAAACAGTTACAGCTGTATATGCCCTTTTATCAGGATCTTCTTGGAACCGTTACTTTCATTTACTTAGTTCTCACTAAAGCTGATTAAAATGTTGTGGGGGTTTTTTTATCAAAAAACCCCATTATAACTGAAAATTGGACGCTGATTATTGAGCATTAATTTACCTGAACTTATCTGACTTCTTTGGCATATTTTCATTTTGAATAAAATAATTAATGTCTGTAAACCAAAACCTTTAATTTAAATTTTGAGGAATTTATTTTGGCAATGCAGTGTCTCCAGAGAATTGCCATTGGGATGTTTTATGTTACAGCTCACTCTCTTCACCTCTAGAACATGCCTGCCTTCAGACCTGTAGTTATGTCAGTGACTTCATGCTAAATATTTGTTAAATGCTCTGCAGTATTAAGGTATAAAATAAAAATCAACACAGAGCTTGCAAAAATAAATCTATTTCTCAAAAAGTTTTCAGTTGGTGTTTTTGCAGCCCGAGGATTTAACTTTTTTTTTTTAACCCGTCTTAATATAAGATGGTGTCGACCTTTTTCTTTAAAGCTGCTTTTGCCTATGGACTCCACAAGGGGGTAGGAAATCCTTTCTCACAGTTTTAGGCTGTGACAGAAAAGATCAAAAGAAAAAAAAAATAGTGAATTTAGCTATTCTGACAGCAAGCAGGCACTGTAGATAATACCTGTGAGTTGCTGAGTTGGAAACCATTTAAGAGTAAAAATACAGCAATTGAATAAAGATCACTGACTTTGAGGACAGTTCTGAATGTTGCATTGCAAGAGGGAGGCTGAGTGTGGATTGCCTGGCTGGGATGCTCTTAAGTGGTCTTGCTGTCCTGCATGTTCAAACTGGGATATACCAGAAAGGAAGAGGACCATGGTGGGTGCTCTCAGACTGAGGTGCCCACTGGGATGTGGAAGCTTGAACTCCCTCCTGAATCCGGGATTGGAAATATATCCTCTGAGGGCAACATTAGCTCTTGCTGGAATTATTCACAGTAAAAAAGATATGAGAAGTCCTAACCCTTCTGGCTGCTGCCCTGAGGAGAAGAACACGCTCTGCATTTGGAATAGACCAGACTTCATGCTAAAACGGTTCACTGTGTAGTTTGGAAAAATAGATTAGTGGGTGAGCATGTGTTTCGGGAAAAATAAAACAAAACAACTTACCATGATATTTAAAGAGAGGAGGAAATTAAGAGATCCGCAGTGCTTGTATCTGGACATAAATGGTGTACCGTATTGAATTGAATGTGATGAATATGTTACAGCAAAACCCACAGACCCACAGGTTTTGCTGTGTACCAGCAGGTGTGGTCCACAAAAAAATCCCTGTTACACCAGTGCCCTAGGTTTTGTGCAAAGCAGTGCTTTGTTTAGCCCCAGGTTTAGTACCAGCATCAAGTTTAACAACAGGTGGAATGGCATGGCATGCCATAAAGTCGTTCAGGAACCAAATCCCACCATCTGACAAAACTGCAAGTACCCTTGGCCAGAAGAACTACTGAAGAAGATCTAGCTGCAGGCTGCAAGTTGGGTAGCAAGACTGACTAAGTAGATGCTCCTTTAACATCCAAGGGCACACACTGGACACACGCAAGGACATGACACACTGAAGCCTCACATATAGCTCAAAATTGTTCCCTGAAGATTTGCAGTCTGGAAGAAATGTTGTCTTAGTAGGAGATGTAGTGCATTGGGCTGACTCTAAACGATTTATGTAATATGTTAATGAAGTAATTTAATCATTACTCAAAGTGTCTCCAATTGCATCATGTGTCACGATCTAGACATTTAATATGTAGAAGAATTTCCAGAAATGCCTAAATGTGGACTTAGAGACTTAATTAGACTCCTAAAATTAGCTTAGCACATTCTTGTGCAACTAACAGAAGGGATTAAAACTCTGCAGAATTGTTGAGTACAGTGGCAAATACTGCTGGCAGCAAACATTGTGAAGACACTTTAAAAGGATCTGTAGTTGCCTCCAAGTCTAGTGTTATATCTAATTTTTTGTGGTCCATCATCTGGCTCATTATTTCACTGCTGGAAGGATGTCAGGGACATTTAGCATTTGTTAGCTTTCAATAAAAACCCCTCATGGACTAGTTTTAACACAAAGAGAGATCTAATGGCACACAAGTTCACCTGAAGAAGCCACACTGAGCCGCAGGCAGACATGACCTGGCACGGCTGGCTGCGACACCATCTCTGCTGCATCCCCCATCACCTGTCATGAAGCTTCCCTCTTCCTGCTGACACTGTCACAACATGGGCTCTCTGTATCGCCCCCAACCACTGTGTATTTCATGTAGCTCAGCTCTAAAAGGAGAAGTGGAAAGTTCCTGATAGCATCCCAGATGGTACCCTGGCCAGTAAGGTGTCATGTGAAATGTATGCAAGATTGCCCTTTGCTTCACCAGAGCTTCCAGAAATTTGTCCCCCGGGGAAAGCACTGCGGGAGCAAAAATAGATTAAGATGAGCCTAGACAAACCTGAGGTGACAGCACAGGCTCCGAAAGTCAGGGCTGGGCTGTGCTAAAGAGATCCAGCTCTCCAGAGCTGGGCCATTGGCTGCAAGCAACTTGCTGCTCAGCTTTCTTGCCCAGCCTGAGCACCGCTCCCGCTGCCCTTGTGTTTAATCTGGGGTCTCCTTGGACATGTATTGAGCAATGATATGGGACAATGTATTATCCAAATTCTAGGTGCTTAAAGTCTTTATTGCATCCAGCCCTGCACTGTTCCCTGCTCTGGCTGTTCACCTGGTGGCAATTGTGCACAGAGAGAGTATTTGCATCAACTTAAAGGCCTTGGTTTGTATGTTTTTTTATTATGAAAGGTTGGAACATTACGGACCACTCCAGACAAGTCTGTGACCTTCCATCTCCCTGCTGTCTCAAGTGTTTCAGAGTTGAGGTGAAATTGGGATTCTCCAGATCCAAAATAGAACATGTTCATGTTGTCACAGATCCAGTAAATTGTTTTCGGCAAAGACAATGAGCAGCTATCACTGGTATGCCATGCTATAATAGATGTAATAAACCAAGAAGTGAATAAACATGTGGGTGGCTTTTTGGTAGTTAGACTTTAATAAGGGTAGAGCATACACTGTATGCATACAGCGAAAGGTAAGTCAGAGGTACAATTCACAATAAAAATACTGCAGTCGTTGCATTCAGTAACAAGAACTCAAACAGCCTTATTTTAAGCATGTAACTGATGTGAACTCTGGCAGTGACTCTTACTGACGTCAGAGGGAGCTCAGCATGGCAAGGACCTCAGTTAGAGGCTCCGGTTCAGTGTTAAGGTTTGGTGGGGTGAATATGGGGAGGGCTGTCAGCAAGAGTATTTCATACTATCTGGAGCCTGACATCTAAACAAAGAAAGGAGAAGCATATACCTGAGTGTAAGCAGTACTCTCGTTCCCGAGTACTCCTCCCCAAGTCTGAGGCACACAAAGGATACGGGCTGAAAACCTGATTCTGTTGTTTTCAGGGGAAAAGATCAAATTCAAGCCAAAATTACACTCAAGTTCTATTTGCTTGGGAATAACAGCAAACTCTGTACATCTGCTAGTGCCCCAGTCACAAAAGGATGACAAAGACTGTCACCATATTAGCCTAGGATGTATTCAGTTTAGGAGGTTATTGATGGTGAACCTCAAGAAAGATTAGCTGCATGCAGGCAAGATTAGGTGAAATACTGAGTTTATGGACTCTATGTAAATACTTTCTGAAATTAAAAAAAACCCGTGCATTAAGAGATTCTAGAAAGGCTTAAACTTCTGAAACACTATCAAGGCATTAAGAACGAAGACAAGTAGTAAATAAATGTCATATAAAATCAGTCTGGTTTTATTAAAGAAATATTTGATGAGATAATTCTACAGGACTGACTCATAAAATTCGTATTGTGCATTTCAGGCTTTTACTGAACCATGAATAGTAGAATCTATTACTGTGACTGATCTTCAGATAAAATTTTTACTGTACGAAAATGTGGGTTAAATATTTTGCCTTTTAAGATATATTTAAATGTTTTCCGAAACCATGGATAGAAAAAGCCATATATTAATGGATTGCAGAAAGAATTTAAGTACCCAAGCCTGTTTAGAGCATCAGACAAAGGTAAAGGTGTAGAGAAATTTAAAAATGGATCAACTAAGATTGTGAAAAAACAAGGAAACCAGCATATTAAGAAACCCAGCATAACTATACTCAAGGTCTTGGCAGCTTTCCTATCTTTATTCTTAGAATGCTGATTTTTGTTATCACTTTTCGTGTGCCTGGGTGCCTGGCTCAACCCATGTATGTGCCTTTGGGAGACTGTAAAAATTTTAATATAAATCCCTATCATAATACAAGCAGGAGCAAATAAACCAACTGTAAATAAAACAGCCCCCCACAGTTTGTTGAACACAATAGGGCACAAGCTCGAGCATTTAACCAACGTTTCATGGCCCTCAATTCCAGAAGCATAAGCTTCTGAGAAAACCACACCAAAAGCAAAAGCAGCAGGCACTGACCAGCACACGGCTACAATTTGTTTTATGGTTGCGACGGTCATGGTGCTGGCATAATGCAGAGGGTGGCAGATTGCATAAAACCGATCTACGGCAATGGAACAAAGGTGGAAAATGGAAGCTAAGCAGAGCATCAGGTCAAAACTGTAATGAACTTTGCAGAATGTCACCCCAAAATACCAGCAGTTCTCCACAGACCTCACCATGCTGTAGGGCATGATGACAAAGCCCAGGAGGAAATCTGTGCCGGCCATGGATAGGATGAGGAAATTGGTCGGAGAATGAAGCTGCTTGAAATACGAGATGGAGACGATTATGGCCAGATTCCCTAAGACGGTGAGAATGAAAGCTGCTGTTATGAAGAAATAAATCACCCCTCGTACTCCTGGTGACCTAAAGCTCTCAGGACAGGATCTATTTCCAAACTCAGAGCAATCAGTCAAATCCCTCGAGATATTTGGAGAAAGCATTATCAATCCTTTATTAGATTTTTCTGCTGAAGAGGCAGTTCTGCAGGTAGATTTAATTTTCATGAGTTTCCAAAAGATTCCAAATCCTAATGTGAGAACACAAGATAAAGTAAGTCAAGAGCATGAATTACATTACTGAGTGAAACGCAGTAATTCAGAGGCAAATTTTCTCTTGACTTAAATAGGGACCAGCTGCAAACCATTATTTTCCTGATATGGTACATGAAATCTGATAACTGGAAGCTATTACAAAATTTATTGCAAATAACATTTAAAACAAAACAGCTGAAAATAAACTTAATTACCTCTTAAATTAACCAAATTATGTGATACCATCAATTTTATTTTGTGCATTGTATTGTACCTGCAACATTTCGTAAAATATGGTTCTTGCATTTTATATACATCATAATATTAGTAATTTTAAAGTGGTGGAAGAAAAAGATGCATAGACAAAGAAATTCCTCAGGTTCACTTCAGTCTGTAAATACTGTATATATTCATCTCTTGAATCTTAGAATGTTGATCTTTTTTCTGTAGGAGAAATGTTACGCGAACTCCCATACCTCAGCTTTCTTCGAGATTTCAGTTAATGAGCTATTCACCTAAACGTTCATCTTAAGAGTCACAAATCAGCTGCCAAAATCCCCTTTTCCAAATTATCTATGATGCTAAACTCACCTGCTGTAGATTATGAAGTGCTAGCAATGAACATGTCTGATGGAAATCAGTTGCAAAATTGGTATGATGAGGAATATTATTTTCTTTCCCACATATACAATTGTTTTCTGTCATTATAATTCCACTAACTGAAAGGGAGGGGAGATAGGTTGAGTCTTGTCTCCTGTAATAGACTGTGGTCCAGCTGCAGTGGTTATAAATAAGTACACTTGTGAATATTTTCAAGGGTCAGAAAATTCCCTTCATACACCTGGGGAGAACCAGACCTATTTCTGCCACCTCTTTTCCTGATCGCTTCTTTGGGGCTGAGAGCATATTTAGAAACAGAAGCAGACAGAGATACTCTTCTCCACAGCAATGTAACCCACTTAAGAGGAAATCAGGAAGCAGCTTGGTCCACTGACTTTTTCCAATCGATATTACCCTGAAATGAAAAAATACAGAAACAGAGCATCAAAAGATTAAAAAGAATGCTTGGAAGTTAGTTTTATAAGCTAACTCTACCTGCATCTGGTTTAGTAATGCCACAAATAGAGTCTTTAAGTAGACATTTTCCTGTTTTGTTATTGTCCTGCAAAACTGTACTGTCTGTAAAAGGCAGACCCCCTTTGTAACTTGGCTCAGGTTAAGGAAAGGTGGGAATTTATTTTGCTTTTATGACATTACATTTAGGTCCCAGGAGATTTTGAGTTAAAAATATACATATAATTTAAAAGTTTACATCAACAGGATAAACAAAGCCAAGTGTCTGTATTCCCAAGACTATTATATTTGTCTGGTCTATTAATTCATTTACCCTCATGTATAGGTGAGCTATTTTGGTGACTCAAGGTAGTTAAAAGTCATACCAAAAAGATTCTTTGAAAGGAGAGGCTAAAGGTAAAAGTGAAGAAAAGATGTTCTGGTTTTTATCTATTTTAGTGGCCAATACATTGTCTTTCACATTTTTCAGTAATTTTTTGGAAATTACCATTTCTAATGAAATTTAGAAATTAAGTATTTAATAACCTTGAAGAAGATTACCATCTTGTAATTTAACAGGCTGAAACAGCACTTTCTGTCATGCTGGCTGTATGCGCAGCTTTCACATAATCTACAGAAAACCTTTCCCGTACATTACAGAAACGGATAAAAAAAAGTGTTGATTTAGGTCAATCTATCATTGTTATTGGACAATCTATTATTTCTAAAAAAATTAAAAATAAGAAAGGTAGTATTTATTTTCTTACAAGAAAAGACAAAATGAATTCACTATTAATGTGAATAGATGGAGTCCTCTGAGGTCAGAGGTGGATGTTCAGACTTAGCGCTGACCCTTATGCAGGTGTATTGAAGATGCATTACGAATCCGAGGGTAAATGACTGCTATTCAGCAGACGCTGGGTTTTTATTGAATGCAATATACAGTATGTCATAAGAACAAGGCAGAAAACAAACATGGGTTTTAAAATGAATTAAGGGAAAAGTAAGACCATTTAAAGGAATCTACCGTTCTGGCAGTTGCTTTAAAGACAAACAAAATTTTCTGTTGGAAATAAAATGCAAATCTCTGGGATTATCTACAACAGAATCATTTAGAGGCTCCAAAAATAGCAAGATTTTGTTATTGCGTACAGCAGAAATATGTTATCTTTGAGATCTGTCAGTGTTTTTGAGACAGGTATATGTAGTAACTTTGTTTTTAAGTAATCAAGTGAGAGATATGCAAGCTTCACCCAGATGATCCTTTATTAAAAGAAGTTACTAAAACATAAATCCAGGCAGAAATCTGTGCAGACATAATTATATTACATTTAAAACATAAATAAATCTGTGGACAGACACTACACTTCAAAAACCATTACCTTCAGAAAGCAGTGTCCCATGCACCTCACTATTGGTCTTCCTTCCACACGGGACAGAAGACAGTGACGGGGGAACAGTTTGACACGTCACCTCTCAGAAATGAGATGTCTAAAAACTAATAACTAATGTACAGGATCTGAAACCTTTATAAAAGGAAATGTTTAACTGGGTTAAAGCAAGACTACAGAAAGGACCTTAGAAATTGTCTTTGAGAATTAGTCATAAGAGGCACTGCTGTACTGCAAAGGCAGTGTGGAGAGAAAATTGTCGTAGTCATTATTTTCACTGGAAAAACAGTTTAGTTTTATTACAGCCTATGAGTTTCCTTCGTGTTGTACCTCATCATTTCCATGTTGTTCTTAATTATTGATTGGAGACAACTATTTGGTTGCTTACTACTAACCACTCTTATTCCTCTGGGCTGGCTTCAATAAAGCTGAAATCACAGCAATACAGAGCAAAGGACAAGATCAAATTTTCTTGAAGAATTGTATTCTCCTGTTGGTAACTGAGAAAGTCCAAAGGGTATAGGATACACTCTGTTTTCAGTGATGTCTCTTTAACTGACAGATATCATTCAGTATGCTGTGAGTACTCAGTGTTCAAGGAGACTGACTTTTCCTATACCTATAGGAAATCACGGAATCACAGAATTTTCAGAGTTGGAAGGGACCTCCAGAGATCATCTAGTCCAACTCCCCTGCTGATGCAGGAATGCCTAGAGCACATTACTCAGGACTGCATNCAGATCCTTCTCCTCAGAACTGCTTTCCAGCAGGTCCACCCCTAACCTATGTTGGTGCCTAGCATTCTTCCTCCCCAGGTGCAGGACCCTACACTTGCTCTTGTTGAACCTCATTAGGTTCTTCTCTGCCCAGCACTCCAGCCTGTCCAGGTCACGCTGGATGGCAGCGCGGCCCTCTGGAGTGTCAGCCACCCCTCCCAGTTTGGTACCATCAGCGAACTTGCTGAGGATACACTCTGTCCCCTCATCCAGGTCATTGATGAATATATTGAACAAGATTGCACCGAGTATTGACCCCTGGGGGACACCACTGATTACAGGCCTCCAACTTGACACTGCTCCATTAATCACAACCCTCCGAGTTCTGTCACACAGCCAGCTCTCAATCCACCTCGCTGTCTCCTCATCTAGCCCACACTTCCTCAGCTTCCTGATGAGGATGTTATGGGAGACAGTGTCAAAAGCCTTGCTGAAGTCAAGGTAGATGACATCTACTGCTCTCAAATAAGAAATAAGAAGTCTGGACATCTAGGAGTGGCTTGTGGAGTTCCCACAGCCTAAGGTACCTGTGGATCCAGTCTCTTAGGAGATGAATTTGGTTTATAAAGGCTATTGCATAGTCATCACATAGAAACATTTTCAATTACCCATGCAGTTGGTGGGATTTAAAGTGGCAGCATGAAGGTGAAAAGATCTTACTAAAAATGCTACAAAGTAGGAAATTAAATTTAGTTGGAAAAAATCTAATTATGCAAGACTACATAACATTAGGCAAGATTCAGTAACTATCATGGGAATAAAATTTCATAGAATCACAGAGTCACAGAATGGTTGAGGTTGGAAGGGTACGCTCTGCTCCATCATCCAGATCATTAATGAAGATGTTGAACAGGAGTGGACCCAGTGTTAACCCCTGGGGTACACTAATAGTTGCTGGCCTCCAACTAGACTTTGTGCCGATGATCACCACCCTCTGGGGCTGGCTGTTCAGCCAGTTTTCAATCTGCTTCACTGTCTCTTCATCCAGCCTATACTTCATTACCTTCTCTTTGAAGACCTTGTTGGAGACAGCGTTGAAAGTCCTACTGAAGTCTAGGTTGACAATAANTGGACCCAGTGTTAACCCCTGGGGTACACTAATAGTTGCTGGCCTCCAACTAGACTTTGTGCCGATGATCACCACCCTCTGGGGCTGGCTGTTCAGCCAGTTTTCAATCTGCTTCACTGTCTCTTCATCCAGCCTATACTTCATTACCTTCTCTTTGAAGACCTTGTTGGAGACAGCGTTGAAAGTCCTACTGAAGTCTAGGTTGACAATAACCACTGCTCTCCCTTCATCTACCAGGCCACTCATTTCATCATAGAAGTTTATAAAATTTAGGCTATGTCTAATAGAAACAGACTAGTCAAAAAGTGCTTACAGATAGGAATAGTCTTTTTCTGAATTATGTCTTTAAGTGCAGTAGTGTAGAAGTAGTGTTGTAGGTAACTAAGATGATGAGAAAAACTACAGAAGTAGAAGGTTTTTGTAGAACACTAAGTATCTTATGTTTGAATGTATCTAGTATTTTCTTCCTTGTTGAATGGCTATTAATGCATTGGAGAGGACAGAGAGTGCACAGTATGCACAACCTAGATGAGTTAATGATTTAAGGAAAGCCATACACTTTGCAATATTTACACAGTTTGAGAGCTCAATTTTTCCGTTTGAACACTGCACTAATGTATTTTTCTGTCTAGCTGTTTAAAATACTCCATTTTGGAGCAAGGCCTTCCTTGTGAGGCTTCTAGAAGCCTGGACAGTCAGTGCTCCTCCTCTGCTCCCATCCTGCTGCATCTCGTGACTGAGGGGCAAACCACAAGGCTTGGCCACAGGTGGGACCACCATGCATGAGGCCATAGCAGGTGGCAGTCCGCAGGCTGCAGCACCATGTTACAACCACCAAAACATGAGCTACAGGCACTAAGGCAGAGGGGACAGGCGCAGGTCCGTGCCTCTGAAATTTACTGTCAGTTCTGTACAAAGCGTGAGAGGAAGGTGACATTGCAAAATGTGCTCACTGGTGACAAAATGAACAGATATAAGTTTACTGGTGAAACAGATCTTTTCATCATGCTGGAGTAATTGCCTGGCTCAAGTTTTCAGGGAAGTTAAAACATATGAAATCACCCACTGGAGACTCATTTGTTTTGAAAAAGGTAGCTGTCTGGGAAGTGTTTAATAAGGTCACTAATTAAATGTGTTGATAAGGAACTTAACAATACCCTTTGCACTTCATTTACATGATGACACTTTGAGATTGCCATCAGGTACATTTTGCTTCACCAGACCTAACTCATAATCTGATCAGACAACAGCATGAGGCATTTTTCTTGTGGTCTCCTAATTTATTAAAACCTTGGTTTCAAATAGAGACCCTGTGGCCTCATTAACACATCTCATTTGTACATCTCCTTCACAGTGAGAAATAACTTTGCGCTGCCTGTGATTAGAGCTGATGAGAGAAAGTAACCTGGGACTTGATTAAAGTTGCTCTGCCAGAGAAGATACTCTGTAAACAGAAGGCAAGGAGGCTCTTTGGGGAAGTGCCACCTTTAGGTAATAGGACACAAGAGGAAAAAGTTATTCCTAAACTTTCTGAGCTGGGCCCTACACAAAACTGACTTATACTTGTAGGTTATTAAGAATAAGGAGAACTGGCTTCTAGGTGTGGATGAAGGTCACCAGCAGTCTGCGTGGAAGCCCCTTGTTACTTCTGCAGAGAATAAATATCAGTGACATCTTGGCTAGACTAACTTGCAGGAGAGTTGTTGGTCTAAACACTGAAAATTTCTTCTACTATTTCCATTTACACTAAACTGATTGTGGTGATCTTGTGCAGCCAAGGTGTTGGGATGCCTTCTCTACTGGCTTTGGCTGGGGTAGGGTTGATTTTCTTCATAGTAGCTTTTATGGTGCTATGTTCTGGATTTATGATGAAAACAGTGTTGATAACACAACTATGTTTTAGCTATTGCTGAGCAGCGCTTCCACAGCCTCAAGGCCTTCTGTGCAAGTAGGCTAGGGGTACACAACAAGTTGGGACGGGACACACCTGGGACAGCTGACCCCAACTGACCAAAGGGATACCCCACACCATATGATGTTGTGCTCAGCAATAAAACCTTGTGGGAAGAAGGAGGAAGGGGGACATTCAGTCTTACGGTGTTCGTCTTCCCAAGTAACCGTTATGCCTGGTGGAGCCCTGCTTTCCTGGAAATGGCTGAAGATGTGCTTGCAGATGGGAAGTAGTGACGAATTCTTTAATTTGCTTTGCTTGTGCACACAGCTTTGCTTTACCTGTTAAAATCTCTTTATCTCTACCCAAAAATTTTCTCAGTTTTACCCTTCCAATTCTCTCCGCCATCCCACCAGGGGAGTGAGTGAGGGGCTTTGTGGGGCTGAGCTGCTTACTGGGGTTAAACCACGACACCCTCTAAACTTCTGCACAGCATGCATGGGATGGCTGAGACTCCCCTAACCCAAGGTCTCCCTTATCTGCCCTCCCTGGCCGGTTATTTCCTCAGGATGACCTGCTGGCTGCTGACAATTTTTGACCTGCTTCACTCCTGATGTGCTCCAAGTCAGGACATAGGAAACTGCATGTGTGCCTCTGGGACTTAACACTCCACTGTCCTACCACCGTCTCCCAGCTGCAGCTATTCAGGCAAATCTTCAGTAGTAGCTCCATGAATCGCTGCCTACATTCAAAATCTCATTTCAGGGCTCTTGCTAGTCAAGAGTTGGTCCTGAGGAGATATCTAACTGCTGGTTCCAGAAAACTGGCCTTTGACGCAAACATTTTTGGAGTCCCAGGATTACCTCAAATTTTCCATAGTGTGGGATTCACCTATACTGAGTGATCCTCATCTCAGCTACCTAAAAATCATGTCTAAAATAATGAAAACATCTATTCTAGTGACTGGAAGATCCTTCTTGGTAGTAAGAGAAGGAACATCTGCAGGAACAATTCTTCTTACCTAAAAATGGATAAGCTGGTGAGATAAAACACCCTGTGAAGATGACTATTTTTCTACAGTGAGTATAAAGAGAGCTACTAATGACTAGAGCAGATTTAGTGCCTAACTTTTAGATAGAATCATAGAATTGCCTAGGTTGGAAGGGAACTTTAAGATCCAACCATCACAATAACACTGCCAAAACCACTGCTAAACCATGTTGCTAAGCACCACGTCTGTCTACCCGTCTTTTAAATACCTCCAGGGATGGCAACTCCACCACTTCCCTGGGCAGCCTGTTCCAATGTTCGACAACCCTTTCTGTGAAGAAATTTTTCCTAATATCCAATCTAAATCTCCCCTGGTGCCACTTGAGGCCATTTCCTCTTGTCCTATTGTCTGTTACTTGGGAGAAGAGACCAACCCCCACCTCTCTACAGCTTCCTTTCAGGTAGTTGTAGAGAACGATAAGGTCTCCCCTCCTTTTCTCCAGGCTAAACAACCCCAGTTCCCTCAGCTGCTCCTTGTAAGTCTTGTTCTTTAGAACCCTCACCAGCTTTGTTGCCCTTCTCCGGACGCGCTCCAGAACCTCAATGTCTTTCTTGTAGTAAGGGGCCCAAAACTAGATGTCTAAATTTAGGTTAGATGGCTATCACCCTTCGGGAGTGTGGGTCTGGTTTGTATGATTTTAAGTGGATTAGCTTTGCACTAGGGTCTAGGCATAGATTGCAGAGGCGTATGCTCTATTTGGACTAGAGGCTATCCTGCAAGCAAGTTGGCATCATGTTCATTCACAAACTCTTCCTGCAACCAGAAAATAATGCCAGAAAGATGCCAGAACAAGTTATGAAGAGAGACTGACCAGCTGTGAACTCTGGTAGAGCTGAAATTCTCTGGAAACACAGTAAAGCTTCCAAATTTTCAGGGAGATGGACAGTGGATGAGGGGAAAGAAACAACTTCTCCGTTGACGTCCTGAAGGGACTATGTTAATATGTGCTGAACTTACTAAATATACTTAAAAAGCCTCAGATGGGCAACATTCCTTATAGGGAAAGATCACTTTCCTTCAGTCTATAATGCTATGAGAAGAAAGGAGATATCACCTGGCAGCACTCCTGAAACTGCTATTTCAAGAGACATCAAGATGTCCAAGTGATCGTGCAGTTTGTTTCAGAAGATACCACTGAGACTGAGAAAATTAACTGCATCAGGTCAGTCTCACTGGAGATGAAAGAAGAAGAGAATTACTCATTAATTTATCAGAAAGATAGATTTTTATCTTAACTTACTTTATTTCTGTGAGATAAAGTATTAAAGTAGTCATATTGTCACTAACAAGGATTATCTTCCAGAGCACAAGTGCTGATGTGGTGTATATTTCATTGTTTGTTTTTATGTCATTTTGGAGAGTGCAAACTTACAAGATGGCAATGAAACAGTAAAAGAGACAATCTCAGATCCTGACATGTTGTTCTGCTGAAATGTAACATCGTTCAACTTTTATGGTCTACAGCGTAGAGTGCTTCAGTGCTCTAAAAAGCACAGAAAAGAAAGGCAAGATACACATACGATGTGTACTTGTACACGCAACAGAAATGGAGGACATCATTTACTGCTAAGCATAGCTCTTACTTCAGTACAGAGTCATCAATTTCTCTGCGTAGTCTCTCCTCAGGTACTAACAATTTCTTGTCCATTCCCAGGTCTAGTCCTGCATAATCCAACCAGACGTCACAGGATCAGGCCAAATGTATTGTTTCCTTCTGCTTGGTGATATGTTTACTCTAGAAAAGCCAGGTCATAAATTAAAAAAAATGACAGTCTTCATGAAAAGACATGGTCTTCTTCAGCTGGTGACCATAGTCTAGTTTTTGACTTACTTGCCAGTCCTTTGTTCCCCTACCTGGGTGTCCTGAGAATCTGCCCACAGACGCAACCTTGACAGCCAGCTCACCCAGATGCCGTCACCCCAAGCCATTCCTATAGGCCTTCTTCTGCCACTCCTGGTGCTTCCACATCCACCCTGCCCCGTGCACCCTCCATTCAGGCCAACCATAGCATTTCTTCACAATTCTCTAGATACTTTCTTCACCAGTTGTTACAGCATTACCATCAGACAAAATAACAATATGTTCAAGCTAAAAAAAAGTTCTTTAAGATGCAAATTGGCAAATATTTTACATCGAAACATTCAGTAGACAAGCATCACTTTCTGGCACTGTCAGGTTCTATGTTGCTTTTCACTATTGCTTTCATTCTGTACAGTGCATTTTCCTTGTTTTTGATCTCATGAAACATGCTTTTGATCTCATGAAGCAGAAGAACCTGTAAGTGACAAACTTCTAAGTGACAAGCACTAGCTGAAATGGAAACAGAAGGAGCAACATGACTTTTCTCTGTCCCATCTTCCCTCCATGGAGTGTGCTGGTATGGCTGGTTATGGGCCTGTTTTGTCCTCTGCTAACATACTGAAGAAGAGGGACAAAACTTAAAAGCTTTGGGTTATTACTCAAAGATGTCTAGAAATTCAAATGGAAAGGCTTTTCTCTAGAGGACAATAAATGAACACAAATATTGTATTATAGACACCCCTTGTTCAAGAAATTAATCTGTTGTATCAGAAAAATTTCTTAATGAGTAAGAGCAGGGATAAAAACTGCTCTAAGTTTTTTTAAACTTAAGTATTGCTCTCCTGTGCATTGCATGTAAATATCTATAACAAAACCACCACATACAATTCCCAGTCTGGAATTAAAGAAGACATAAATCGCAATAGTTGCTTATATGCTTTAACCAGATTCGGTAAATGAGTAAACAAATAGGTGTTTCCTTCATTTTCAGGTCTTACATCTGGGAGTTCAGCCTCCAGACAAAAATTCAAAGCCACGAATCCAACCATTTAAAGAATGTTACTCTAAAAACAAATGAGTCCTGGAAGAGTCTTGCTGAAAAACTTTTCCAAACAGAATCATCTTTAATGCCCTGCGAAACCACATGTAAAAAAATGCATAAACAATTGGGTTAAATGTAGAATTTAAATAACCAAACCAAACCAAAGCATCAATGAGAATAGGAGGTATCACATAATTCATAAACGGATTGGTTGCTGTAAAGAAGAAGAATGGACTCCAGCAAATGAGAAACACTCCTATTATTATCCCTAATGTCTTGGCAGCTTTTCTTTCTCTGCAGAATGAAATGTGGTGCTTCATTTCAAATTGCATCTTTTTTTGGCTAATTGCATCAATGGATCTTGCCTGCCTCTTGGCTATAGAGTATATCTTCCTATAGATGTACAGCATAACAAATCCAGGGATGTAAAAAGACACTATGGAGGCCACAACACCTGAAGTTTCACTAAAAATGACAAAGCATCCTCCTGCACAATGGACGTGATTATAAATCTCTTCTGCCCCTCGCAAGTTTAGGTCTAGAAAGATCATCCCAAAAGCAAAAGCAGCAGGAACCATCCAACTTACAAATATCATGACCAGGATAACAAAAGTATTTATCTTTGATTTGTATCTTAGAGGGTCACACACAGCATAGTAACGGTCGATGGATATGAAGGAAAGATGGAAGATAGAAGCCGTGCTCAGCATAATGTCCATGCTTGTGTGGATCTTGCAGAAGAGCTCCCCAAAATACCAGCAGTGCTCTACAGAGCGCACCATGCTGCAAGGCATGATGAGGAATCCCAGCAAAAAGTCTACTGTAGCCATAGAAAGTATCAGGAAATTGGTAGGCGTATGGAGCTGCTTGAAATGTGATATTGAGATGATAACTGTCAAATTTCCAACCACTGTGGCCAGAATAATGGAAACCATGAAGATATACATGGAAACACGGGTACTGTTTGACCAGCTGCTCCTTATGCAAGAGCCATTTACAGATTCACAGCACAGTTGCATCCTTACTGAGGTCTCAAATCCACGTGGATATACAGCACAGGTACTGGTTTTCCTAATGTTGAGACACATTTACAACTGGTTTTGTCTTTTCTATACAGGGAGAGCTGCAAGGAGGAAAGAAAAAGGGCAATTGTAAACACCTTCATTTATTTGGATGTGTAAGGAATTCATATTTCATTATTTATGACGGATGAAACTATTTTGTTGTTATACTTTTAAGAGAATGACACTTTTATCATTAGACTTATCTTGAAATGGGAATCTCATTTGATGAAATAAACTGTACAATGGGGTGTCCTCACACCAGAATAGCAGTGGCTCCCAGAGGCCTGCACTGGGCAATGTCTTCTATAATGGGCAGATGAGAAGTCCTTCTCGTTATTTTCTGTGTAAACAGTCCTAGTATTCTTCATTAAAATTGGGTGGAGTCCTGTATCTCTCACTCAGCTCTTGAAAATCAATAATTTTAGATTCTGAAGCTCCCTCAACATATTTTTTGATACATAAGTCTAAGATCTACAAGTTTAAGCAGAAGCCTAAAGCTGAGGAGCCCATGCTCAGCCTCTCCTCCAGCCCTGTCCTGATAGCGATAACTGAACCTTCTGTGCAGCCTGGCAAAAGCAGAGTTTCCATGAGCCCTCGGTTTTCAGGCAGATGGCACTGGCTAACCAGATCAAGTCTTACTGCAAAATTCTTGTAGGCGCTAGCTGTAAATAGAGATGTAAGGGAAAAACCTAAGAGGAGAAAAAACTTTTCTGATCTTCTGCTGCCAAAATATAATGGAAGAGCTTGACTAATCTAAAGCATTAGCTGCTGTATAAGCAAATATCTTTTCTGTCTGGCTCTCATTTATTTCAGTGCTGGTAGTTTAGCATTGTTTTGTATATTTATTATGTTAATACTGTTTTTAGCCAAGGCACAAACATGGGGGGGAAACATTTTCTGAACATTGGTTTAGTCTGCAACTGAGGGCGCAAATATTGGCTGTCCTCTCATGTATGCAGTAGCACAGCCCTTTTGTGAATCTCTTTACAAAAGCGTTTCATTAAAGTACTTAAGCACTTAGCAAGTAATATTCATTGTTGAAAGATCTGGCTTTCCTTTAATTAACAGAAAAACAGCATTATTGTGAAAAGCAATGAAAATTAGCATATGCTATTCAGTAGCATTATCATTCTGGTATAACGTGGTTGTTTAAGTCAGAAAAATACTAACACGGCAATTCAGCCAGTTCTGGTTTAACCCATTTGCTTTAGGATTTTGCAGCCTCTGGTTATTCTAGATAGAACACAACAGAATAATTAGCTTTTTCCCATATTGAAACAAATGTTATTACAAGCACGCCATGCCATTAGAATCACAGAAGCTAAATGGAAGCTGAATACAGATGATAAACTATAGCTTGCAAAATTCTGACAGCTACAGGGTTATAACTAACCGGTTGTATTTACAGAGGGAATTTCAAGTAGTGCCAGGCAGTGGCACCCAAGTGCCAGGGAAAAGGTGCATCCAGAGGTACTCTCCGGATAACAGGACACAATCCAAGTATATTTATTTACTGTTAGGGGTGCCTCTTGCTTCCCCCTTTTCCTACCTACTAATGTTTAACACCATCTCTGCTCTTCTCCACTTCCCTTTAACTATCACTTCATATATTTCACTTTTAGGCAGTCTCTTCATGTTTTTTTTCCTGCCTACCAGTACTTCTTTTGATGTATTTACACTCAGATAGAGGAAACACAGTCAGATGGATCTTTATTAACTCAAATCTTCAATTTTCACAGCAGAAAGAATTACACACCAATTTAACTGTAGATATTGGACATAATTATAAAAGTTTTAAGCTCATTCGGGTTATAAATGTGTCACATAGATTTCAACCTTCATTTTTTTTATGTGTAAATAAATTAAAAAAATATGGTAAAACAAGCTATGAAGCCAATCAAAAAGAATTAAGGCGTTATCTCTAGTTTTCTATTTAAAAGATGAACAACTTCCCTATTGTTCTCTGACAGACAAACTGTTTAGCTTAAAGAAATATGATTTCCCCTGGAAACTGTTTTTCTTTTTGAAAAAAATAATCTTACGTTCAGGAGATTTTGGTTTTTCCTTAAACAGAAAGAAGAAACTCCAACCAAAATATTGAGTAAACTGAGATCATGTGTGTGGCTTTGCGTGAAATGGAAACAAAATAAATCAAAACTCATGTGGCAAACTGTCCAAATAAGCTAAACACTGCAGAAGTTTTCAACAAGAAAGCAGAACACTTCCCTACCATAATTAATACAAAGTTTAAAATTCAATAAAATGGAAATATGTAGAAGCATCTTTTTAAAACCCTATCCTCCTACCTTTCTCCCCTCACGCTGGGTAGAAGTCTGCTCTTGGTGGTCATTTGTTTTCTGCTCATTGAGTGGCACCGCTTCCTTTTAAAGACCGTCTCAAAAGACAGCTGAGCGTCTTCACCATCATAACACTTCTGGGTAACAGAAATTTTGAGAGGACAGGCACTTAATCCACAGCCGGAGCAGCCTCTGGAAGCCCCTGGCATATTGCTGGAGGATGTTGGGTGCAATGAATAGCGCTCTTAGCCCCTTGCTCAGGAGAAGCTCTTAATGTGAATAGTAGCACGAACTGTTTATTTTGTCACCCACTTAAGAACAAAATCATGGCTGTAACGGTCAAATTTGTTTAACAGGCCTTATTTATAGGTAAACTGAACACATTTGAAGCACATTTACTTGTTTGATTAAACATTGTGGTCACATTGTGAGCAGCCCAAGATTATCTAGGTGCAGAACAAAAACTGCCATGTAGTCTCCCTTCCATAAGCTTCTAAAATATAGCAAAGTACGTAAGTATAGGTAGGTTACATCAGCATGTAAGATTTCCTTGAAAAGGTATATTGTGTACAGAGTGACATGATATGTATTTACCAGTCTAGTTCTGATTACTCTACTGAATAAACAGGTTTAATCTAACAGCCTAATCAGTTAACAGCTATTTGCAAGATACCACTACTAAAAATGTGTCTAAAGTAAACACCTATTATTGGCTGTACTGGAGTGACAGATGAGGAGAATCAATTTTTTGCTCCACAAAGAACCATGCAGCCTTTTAAAACAGTGATACTGCTGAACATAAAAGACTGTTAATATGGTGACCATCAGCTAAAGCCCAGTTATGCTGGGTGTGTCGGGGACATAGGCAACAAGGTAGATTAAGATACTACTTCTTGCAAACTATGCTGTATGACCTGAGTTAGCTGCTTCATTATATTATATGCACAAAAATCAAAATGAATGCAAACAACTCACTTCTTTTATCTTTCCTGAGGCTGCGTTCATAGAGGGTCTGGGGTGTTGCAATGCAAGGTTCTCCTTGCTATGGGAAGAGAGTTTGCCAACTAATAAAAGCGCAGAAACAACCATCAGGCTGAGTGAAAAACCTCTGGAGAGAGTCAAGAGGATATGTTGAGGAGAGGAGTAAGGTCCAATTGCCCAGAGTTGGGGAAATGTCAAAGGGACGTTAGGCACCCAAATACTGGTCTCTGAGACAGGTCTTCACCCTTTTTGAGATTCACAGCTGTGGACCTTCCTTGGAGCCAAGCACTTCTCTTTGAGGAGTGAAGGTTTAGGCCTTGGTAATTACCATCTTGACATATACACTTTATAGGATGGTAAAATTTAGGGGAACGCATCCATGTTGCCTTATTCTGTACAAAAAGAAGTCTGGTGGCCAGCTCATTATGGGAACTTAGTTGAAGGACAACCAGGCATGCACACACATGGCTCTCCTGCCGTGCCTCTCCTTCGAGTGATGCAGTGGCCAAAACTCAAGGGGACGATCTGGAAAGGCAGCTCTGCTTGAAGTGTTTGTTTCAGAAGCAGCTACCTGGCAGCAGCCAGCCAAACCCCTGGGGGACCCTCTGGGGCTGGGGAGCCCTCCCCTGCCCCTGGAAGCTCTGCTCGGCTGCAGGTGGGCAGGCAGCAGCTGGCTATGGATTCCGGGTTCTTGCTGGGCCTCCCTTCATGAGTGGATTTTGAGTCCGGTCAGGGAGCGTTTCCCTCCTGCTTCTGACTTGCAATAAAATGCAAGAACAACTTGCCATTCTTCCTCTCATGTGTGACATTTCTCCAGGAGGCAACCTGCTTCTTTTTAGACCCGCTGAGGACTTTGGAAGGGTTAGGAGTCCTCAGGGAGATGAAATAAAAGGCAGAGGAAGAGTCAAAACCAGATGATGCAAAACAATATGTTGTAGAGTTATTATATTTATCAGATGGCTGTATGACAGTCTTATCTTGTCTGCCTGCACTGCGCCTGCACTGTGCAATTATCACTGGAATATGCTGGTGGAGGGGAAGTTTGAATAACAAATCCTAGAGCAGCCAGTTTGAGCTCAGGTCACTGGGGCAGGCCACTTTTGCTGTCTAGCTGACTACTGGCAAGGCCTATATACTTTAAAATAATTAAATGTATTTTAAAAAGAAAAAATGCAGAGAAAGGCACCTGGTGACACCAAAGGTGAATTTTGTCTCTGATACCAACAGTGCTGGGGTCTCACCTTGATGTCACCTCTAAAGAAGAAAAGACTCATCTGTGGGTCTGGCCAGCCTTCCTGCTCCTACCAAAATCCTCTTGGGACCAAGGGCTGCAAAACACCTCCCACGTACTTTGCAAATGGGAGGGGTGAGAGTGGGCTGGGGCTGGTTGGTGAGTGTGACTCCCCACGGCAGGGACAGCACTGGCACCAGGTCCAGCCGGCACCTTCGCCAGCCCCACAGCAGCAGGAGGCTGCCCAGGGCCAGAGTCACTGAAGGGCCACAGAGGACTACTAATGGCACAGCGGGTGCTCTCTGCATAGGCTGTGTTTGGAAATGCCCTTCACTGTTCTACCAAACACCAGCCCACGGGCATACCACTTCGCATTCATTATCTCTGAATACACCAGCTTGTACTGCAGGACCCGCACGCGTCGGAAAGGAATGAACCGCAGATCTAGAGGAAGCTGAGATTATGGGAAGGGTTGTATTTAATGGTACATTTACTGAAATGGATGTAAAGTGGCAGTTCATAAGATATCAAGATAATTAAGTGATTAAGCAGGCCAAATCGTCAACTATATAGAGCAACAAGGAACACTTTGGTAACAAACTTTCATGCTGTTGGTGCAGATGCTTCAAACAGGCATTTTCTTGCAGCTGATGTGGATCATGAAAATATTCTCAAACTTGCTATTTATAATATCAAAGAAAAATATGTCAAGCTCCATTTTTGGGAGCACTTACAAATAGTGTTCAACAGTCTTTTGAGTCTGTAATATAAGAAACCAATTGTACATCAAAATTCAAAGTAAAAACTTGTCTACAAGACTGTTGCTGTGGCTTTCTGTTCTGCAAAATTTATAGTTCTGCAGTAATTAGTTTTCAGATTTTTGGAAAACCAAGAAAAAGAGATGTCACACTGTCTAGCATACCTTGAGTCATCTACACTTCTTGTTTGTTTGTTTTTAAAACATAAAATAAGTAAAATGGAAAACAGTATAAAAGGGAATGGAAATAGCACTTTTGCCAGACACCAAACCCATTTGAACAATTTGTTAAAAAATTAGGCTGTCCTTCATAGGCAGGACTGTGAAAAGGGCACTGGAAACGAGAAGGAGCAGAACGGGGCTCGGGAATGAGAACTGTTACCATGAAAAAAAATAAAAGGCAGGACAGCATTGATTTTCACTGTGATTCTTTTAGTTTGCATTTCAAGGGTACAGTCTGGCAATTTAGCAGAAAATATCATTTTACAGTATCCATTAGACAGAAGAAAGTTTCTCATTTTCAGATGGTTCATTTTAAAAACTGACACTCTGCAAGGGAAACTATGGATTTAAAACTACTGGAGGGTCTAAGGTGGCCCTATGGTTGGAGAGGAATTTTGAAAGCATGTAACTCCACTCACCATTTATGCAGTCCTTAGGAAAAAAAGGCACAGCATTACAAAAAATTATCTTCTTAAATTTCCATTGATATGTTTGAAATCTGAGGGGAAAATGCACAAATTCCCAATGAATTATTAGTTCAAAATAAATATTTCGTTATATGGGTTAAATGAGAAGGTGTGCCAACTACTAATCTGAATGCTATTGCTGCAAACCTGGTGCAATTCCACTGAAGACAATCTGAAATTAGCCTAGATTTATACCAGAGGAATTTAAAGAATAACAGATGAGATGATTGACCTCTAGATCTTTTCCCATGGTTTATATTCTTACTTTTCAGTGGAAACCATGACTTTTCCTTGCCAAGTAGAAATAGCTGTTTATACAGAGTAATGTGATGTTTGTGCTTTTCTCAAAGTGTAGTGCTTCAAATCAGGACTATAAATCCAAACCCCAAGATAACTGCAAATCTCTGAAATGCACAGAGGCATAAGAGATTCCAAGAAAATAATGTTTTTACAGCAAAGCAAAACACATCCATCCAAAGCCAAGAAACTCTCTCTGCACGGGGTGGGGGGGTTCTACAGATTTGATAGCGCTGCTAAGTAATGCCATGACACAGTCCATTGCCTCCATTTGGTAGCAAAAGCTGCTCCAGCAGGAGCAGGAGGGCAGGAGCAGCCCCTCGCCTCTCTCCCCAGCAGGGCAAGCGCATTCCCCCAGCCACGGTGTGGGTGCGGAGCAGAGGCACCTAGGCAGCGAGGCAGGTCCTCCGTGCCTCCACAGTGCTCCCATGCACCCACCAATGCCACGGGAGTGAATTTAGGACGGTGACTGGTTTGTAGGTATTCGGTGGCCTCTGAACACCACCTCCAATACAAAGGTGAACGTGGAAGAGGGAGGCAGTGAGCAATAAGCAGGTACAATCCCAGCTTCATCATTCTGCGTCCTCGTGGCTCTGGAATAACTTCACAGAAGTAAAGAGCCTTACTCTGAATTCATAGCTGTGCCTGAAAAGATTTCCCCTCCCCTAGCTATGCTTCTCTTACAGCTATTGGGAATGAATGATGTTTTAAATCATCCTCCCAGCCACCATCAAAACCTCATCACTGTTGGTGCTATTGCTGTTAACTACAGAAAGAACACAGTGATCCATGCAGAATAACAACTATTATCTTCAGCGCTAGCCATAGAAGATTCATCTTTGAAACAAAATAATTTCCCAGACTAGCACGTTAGCAGCCCACTGTATTTCAGAGTGCGCAACACAGAGACGGTACCTGCTCAGGAGTTATTTTCTCATCACGAAATGGTGCAGCCTGTGGATACAGCGTGATAGTGACATCCCACATGAATCCCACAGCTGAGTGGCTGCACGCTTGGTCTGACTCTGGTTTACAGCCTGCTGGAAAAATCTCATCAACCGGATGACGTAAATATTAAATATTCATAAAAGATAAGCAGATAATAAATCTATTCTGACAGAAGCCACTAGCATACGCAAAGATGAACCCATTTGAATTAAGTTAAAGCCAGGCTCATGGAAAGAAACATACAAAATAAAGATAAATGTTTATTATAGTCAAAGTACAGATGAAGCTAACAGCACTGAACTATTTCTCGCTCTCCTTTCAATTTTGTGTAACTTTGCCAAGCTTTAGTAATTCCAGTTATCTTTAAAAATTTTATTTGTGTATCCTAGACTGGATATTTTAAGAAAAATATCCAATCACAATACTTCAGCAGTACCTGAGAACAAGAACAATTAAAAAAATATTATTTCTTCCTAATTAAAAAATTCTGCTTGCCTTTTATTTATGGTGCTCTGGTGCTTACATGCTTTGTAGCAGGGACTTAAGACATGTTGATTGCCTATTTATGTATTTTTTACCGTACCAAAGGAATTATACGTAAATGTGGCCAAATTACAAATCAGAAGTGCCCAAACTGCAACTTTTTGCTTTTTAAAGCACAGCTCGTTGACTGGCATCTGCATCTTCAAACAGTAAGAGTTTTAGTATTGCTGTGGAACCCAAGGAGGAGAGTCCTTCCAGAAAGAAGTAACCCCAGGGAGTAGAACTGACCCACTTTGCATCGCTTTGTGTGCATCGGCTGGTAGGCTGCACTGGTGGAGGACCATGCCTTCCAGCTCCTGCTCCCCTGAGGTTTCTCTGAGCCCTGAGCAGGACCTGCCTCGCTCGGGCCGCAGCTTTTCCCTGGGCATTTGGGATTGGGGTGGGCTTGGGAGATAGGAAAGTATGGCCCTGGCAAGGTGGCACAGAGGACATGGGGCTGAACAGGAGAGACAGCTCTCAGTAAAATGAAGGTCTTGAAATGTCACATTCTGGTCTGGTAGTGTGGCTACTCTACTGGAAGCCATTGAAACCTAAAATTGCCAATAAAGGCTTATATGTCAGTAAACAATCTGCTGGAGCTCCACTCTCACGCACTACTCTCTGTTGCCTTTCACAAATGCTGGATTTGATGACAACAGGTGCATGGGTTTTTTTCTAGAAATATTGAACAAGCTTGATTGTTTCTAATTGCCCATTTGCAAGTCCAACAGAGTGCAGATGCCAGTGCTCCTTCACTGTGGGCCTTTTTTAAGGGGGATGACCTGCCAGTGCCATCCTTTGCTTCCGCAGTTCTTTACTGCTGTGAGAAGCAGCAGTGCTGTGCATGAGCATCGCTGGCATCGTGGCACTGCAGGAACAGCAACTCAACTAGTGCAGAAACTACCAGTGTCAGAGGCTGTGCCCTTTCATGCCCACCCTCTGCTGCCCAGTCTTTGGAAGGCGTGCATGGGCAGCCTGGTTTTTCAGCAGAAGAACTTAATTTATCTTCTCAGTAGCTGCTGTGTGTCATTTGAATATGCTTTTTGGATCACCGAAGGGGAAGTAAGGGTGTAGCGGCGTCAGTTTGAATTGGGTTTGTTATATGTTATCCAGTTCCTGCTTGCTAACCATCTCCTGCACAATACCTGTGAGACTGAAAGGGAGCAGATGGCAGCAACAGGAGGTTTAGCTGTTTAAATGTGCTTCTGCCAGCCTGCATAACTTTTTACTAGTGAAAAGAAAGTAAATAACTCTCTTTACTTCTCCCCCTCCCCTTTTCCCCCCTCTGCAGTCCATTTTCTTCATATCTGCAATTGTTGCTGCTTCTTCCTTCTGTGCTTTGTAAGCCCTGTTGCCCCAGCTGCCCTTGTGGACTAATGCCCTAAATGGACATCCTTGTACAAGTCCCTTTCCTCCTTATCCTCTTTTATAACATGCTGTATATGCATCTGTTACCACACATTATTTGGTGGGTCATTTCATACCACAGGTTTTGAAACTTTCACTGAACATGTGCTCCTCATTTTCTGGGTGCATGCCGGGACTTGATTTCTACAGGTAGTCAGCACTTGCAGCTGAAGCCAGTGACGATCGTGTTTTGACTATATACAGTATTTTTGTAATATGAATTATTCTGGCATCTCAAGTTAGCTGCCTAAATTACTGTGTATGGCAAACATCAGTTTCTTTGTACTTCATCCCCTCATCTACATTATAGGATAAAAATTACTCCTAGCTTCATGGAAATACTGTGACTGCAAATGTTTGTAAGACGTCGAGATATTATCTAATGATGAGCCTTGACAAATCAAGGAGGGGTACGGATCACATCCTTAGTGACAGAAAAGCAATGATCTGTAAGAAAAGATTTGGCAGAAAACAACCGGCATTGTAAGACTCCCTTGGCAAAACACAGGACTGGTTACATTAAGTGTTCCACGACCCGCAAATGTGAGAGGTTTTGTGCCTGCTTTTTGTTTAGTCTGACGCTGAACTTGGAAGAATCCCCGCAAACAGAGGCTAATGTTAACATGAATAAACAATCTAAAATGCCTAGTGTAATGTTAAAGACAGGCTCAGAAAGTCTTCAACAAAATGAATGTTTAAGCCTGTTGCTAGGTAATGATGATTGATCAAACTTGAGGTGGTTTTTTTTTATAGCTCCGGTCCTTATACATACAGCTATCTGATACTCTAGAGGTATAGATAAATGACATCTGTTATGAAAGGCACCACACATGTATTTTTACCCACACCTGACAAAGCTTTCTGTCTTTCAGTCTCGCTACCAGGAAGTACATTATTGTCCATTAATGGCCATGGCTTAACAGCTTGCTCTTCCTTTTTATAGCTCAGTGTCAGACAGATTTGATTTCTACTTAGGCAAGCATAACTCTTCTTTCAAACAATAAGTTTCCATGAATTAATTATAACGTGCTTTCAAAATTTGGTTATGTTAGCTATTATGGCCAACTCAGTGTAAGAACATCTCTCAGAACAACTGGAGAAGACAACTACTAACGGAGTAGGGGATGGGAAGAAAACAAAGGTTTGTATATTTTTGATCAATTTTTGTACAGTTTGTCAGCTGGATGACAAACAAAGATACTGGGTATTTTACAGGGCCAGTGCACCTAACTTCTGCCAGGGTGGGAGCTATATGGGTCACTGTCTCTATGAACTCTCCTGGGCAGAGTCAATGACTTCCAGCCCCTGCCAAACCCAGTCAAGTGGTGTGAGAGACTCCATGCAAGGCACACTGAAAAAAACACAGAATCTGACTGTTTGCATTCACAACTAAATGCAGAACATCTCTGTCTCTGCAGATGCATGATCAGCAGAATTAAAGTGACATACCACCACTGATTTTAGCAGTCGTATAGCAAACTCACTCCCCCCATTTGACTTCATTGGACCTCAACGAAAAGAGCATTAAGTCAAGATTTCTGACTCTTAGTGGAGACAAAATGAAAACAGGAAAGAGAGAGCTTTAGGTATTAAATAGCAGCACTCAGCCAGCACAGTAACAAATGTTATATGGAAAACTTAGAAAGGTCTATAACAAGTATGGGGAAGTGTATCCTAAAGTGTCTGTAAGTAACTTAGCAATGGCATAGGCCTGAGGTTCACTGTACTCTCTTTGTTAACTTAATGAAGTTGATGCTAATGCATTAAAATTGCTTATCATTATTATCTTTTAAGTCTTGCATAAATGTTGCAGAATGAGGTTTAGGTTTTTGCAAAACTATTACAAATTAGACATGAATGACTAAGAAAGTTTTGCCTGAAAAAAACAATGTTTTTTCCTTAAAGAAACCCAAAACTATAACTGAATGTGTACAAAAGGCAATCTCAAATGGCTGGACAACTCAGCAAAGTGAGTTGCAGAATAGAAAAATAACCATCCTATAAAAACTGGCCTTAATGTTTCCATGTATTTGACTTTGATAAAATCAATTATGTCTCATACTCCTAACAGTCATTTAGCGTAAATGTTCAAAAATTTCTCTTACAAAAGCTGTCACTTGATCTTGAGGGCTACCTCTAAGGTACTCTATTATTTTTAATGTTTTATGCTATTATGTTTTACAGTACATGAACTGGGCAACCAACTGTGTGCAAATAATTATTCTCCTTTTTTTCTGCAAAGGGCTTTCCTAAAGACTGACGCTTTTTTCTGACATTAAAAGATATTACTTCTTCCTATACTCCTTGATGCTTTTGCATCCTGACACCGTCACTGCTACCAGACTATAAGTTCATCAAAATTAACTTTAACATTAGAAGCAGTAAATGAAGATGGACAGGCAAAGTTAGTTACAATGCATTTCTTATATTGTACGTATTTGTAGTGGAAATTCACTGCTACCACGAGAATATCTGAACAGACAATGGAGTATTTCACTTACAACTTTACAGTAATGAATAGCTACAAGAAACATTTTAATACTTTGTATGGGGCTTGAGTGGCAAGATTTTGGTAGCAGGAAGGGCAACAGGGGTGGCTTCTGTGAGAAGCTGCTGGAAGCTTCCCCCATGTCGGATAGAGCCAGTGCCAGCCAACTCCAAGACAGACCCACCACTGGCCAAGGCTGAGCCCATCCTGAGCCCATCAGCGATGGTGGTAGTACCTCTGGGATAATATATTTTACAAGGGGGAAAAAAACCCAACTGTGCAATGACAACAGCAACTGCAACCAAAGAGAGGAGTGAGAATATGTGAGAGCAACCACTCTGCAGACGCCAACGTCAGTGAAGAAGGAGTGGGAAGAGGTGCTCCAGGTGCTGGAGCAGAGATTCCCCTGCAGCCCATGGTGAAGAGCGTGGTGAGGCAGGCTGTCCCTCTGCAGCCCATGGAGGTTAAGGGTGGAGCAGATATCCCCCTGCAGCCCGTGGAGGACCCCACACCGGAGCAGATGGATGCCTAAACGAGGCTGTGACCCCATGGGAAGCCTGTGCTGGAGCAGGCTCCTGGGAGGACCTGTGGACCTGTGGAGAGAGGAGCCCAGGCTGGAGCAGGTTTGTTGGCAGGACTTGTGACCCCGTGGAGGACTCACGTTGGAGCAGTCTGCTCCTGAAGGACTGCACCTTGTGGAAGGGACCCACGCTGGAGCAGTTTATAAAGGACTGCAGCCTGTGGGAAGGGCTCATGTTGGAGAAGTTCATGGAGAACTCTCTCCCATAGGAGGTACCCAATGCTGGAGCAGGGGAAGAGTGTGAGGAATCGTCCTCTGAGGAGTAAGGAGCAGCAGACACATGTGATGCACTGACCACAACCCCCATGCCCTGTCCCGCTGCACTGCGCGGGGGGAAAGAGAGAGAAAATTGCGAGTAAAGTTAAGCCTGAGAAGAAGGGAGGGGTGGGGAGAAGGTGTTTTTAAGATTTGGATTTATTTCTCGCTACCCTACTCTGATTTGATTGGTAATAAATTAAACTAATTTCCCCAAGTTAAGTCTGTTTTGCCTGTGATTGTAATTGCTGAATGATCTCCCTGTTCTTATCTCAACCCATGGTATTTTGTTGTATTTTCTCTCCCCTGAGAAGCTGAGGAGGGGAGTGATAGAGCAGCTTTGGTGGGCACATGGCGTCCAGCCAGGGTCAACCCACCACATACTTTCACAGATGGAGGTTCCAAGCGCTTCTGCTAATTCTTAATTATTTTCTAAACTGAAAGAGAAATTAACATATTGTTGTCAATATGCTAAGTTTCTGTTTCACCAAGACTGATCATTTCTAGCTGTGTCTGATCCACAGCCGTGTCTGACAACACTGGGTAATACTGTTATGCTCATCCGTGGTTTCAGTAAGAGGTGCTGTTTGTTTACATTGTTGAGAAGATAATTTTTAGAAGGCATACTGGAATTATTTCTCTGTTGGGCTCTCATAGTCCATCGCAAGCCACTGAGAAACATTCCTGTATTAGCTGTGATAGGCCTTATAATAAATGCTGTTGTTTTTATTGACCTGTGCAAGTTATTCCTTTTTTTCAGCTTTCTTGCCCTGATGGTGGACAGTGACATTGCAAACACTGTCTGTATTAGGTGGGGTTGTAATTTGGTTCTTGATGAATTAGAAATGTATAAATTCTTCAATTCAACCTGAGGTCATGGTCATTCTGTCTATCACTCACTATATCTTGCACTGATTCTGTGTACCTAGGGATGGTGTTCCATAGTGCCAGTAATTCACATATGATAACACGAGTTTTTCATAAACATTTAGTGTTGTATTATTTGGTCTAATAGTTGCACAATCTCTGACTGCACCTCGCTGTTCTCTTTAAAGAAAAACAGATTTTATTAAGATTCTGTCACTCTATTTTTGCTCAAGGTTTGCCTGCTTTGATTCAGTGTGTGCAATAAAGTACACTAGATTTTACTCAAGTTAGTTTCCATAAAGTTGCTATCAGTCTTATTTAAGTCAGCTGTAAGGTTTGGATCACACTTGTTTTAACGCAGTATTTTTCTACCTTCATCTGAAACCTTGCATCAGTAAAATCTGTTAAGGACTTGTTTTTCTCTCTGTGTGATCAGAAACACCATGGACAGGTGGGTCTTGTTTTCTTTGGCCAGCATCAAGGTGTAAAGAAGAAATATTGACGCTTGAAGAGCAGGCTTTTCCAGCTCAGAAAAGGATGGGGTTCATTAGGATACCATCTGGAGTAGCTTTTGAGGTGGAGTCACTGACATGAATTACATATAAAGTAATTTGATTCTTCTCCTCTTCTCCTCTGGCATATCTGTCCCAGAGTCAATAAACACTCCTGTTCTTTCAGAAACTCAAATTCTGTCCCGTAAGGAAAATGTAAGAAAGGCCTTTTTTTTTTGCACCTAAAGATGAACTAGTGTTCTCTCTTCTCTAACTCCACCTAGCAGGTATGATAGGCGGTTAACTTTCCATGAATTCAACAGAAACTGTTCTAGATGAATGGGATTTGTTACATCAGTTATTCATCATCTGCTTCTATATTCTGAATATGTCTGTAATTTGCAGCATTTGAAATTGGCCTTTATTACAAAAGCTCACATTTCCTAAAACTGAACTTCATCTAGTCACTCTGACCACCAAGTTCCTCAGCTGAAAATCTGGTTGGCTTTTGCACTCCTTCCAGGGAACCCTTACCCAAAAGCAGGGTTCAGAGTTCTTGGGCATTGTAATGGTGGAGCTATTCTGAGACTGCTGCAACAGTTCATGTAACTTCATCCTCTGCTTGGTTTAATTCTTGCTTTATCATCAGAAATAAGAAAGGGATTAATAAACTCTTCAGAGGTCCGTTGTATGGCACCCTTGTTACCCTGTCAGGGAGAGGAAAGATGTGCAGCAAATCTTGGAAACTAAGGGTCAACCATTCTTCAAATTTGGTTTTAGTGTCCTTTTCAAAGAATGCTGGACTTCTGCATCCCTAATGGATGGGGTTCATGAGTCCTTTCCTGATACCCTATAAGCTACTTAACTAGCAATATCAATTGTATCCTACCCATTTCCAACTCTGGCAGCCGAAGACAGTCAGCTCTGCATGTACCTGGGAAGTACTCCATACTTCAGAAATGCCAGCAAGCAATATGTGAGAGATTTTTATGTTCAAGTATCACAGCCTGATTAGTGGCAAGGGATCAGAACAGGGCATAAACTCTACCCTTGAATAAAGACAAAACATTTATTTTAAAATCGAATTATCTTCCCAGGAGCCCTATCTCCCTAACTAACTAACTTAGGAGATTGAATAAACTCTCACTGACTCTTTTGGTACAGATAGTTTAGGAAAGCTTAACCTGATATGTAAAGATAAACCTAGGGACAATATACTGAATGTCTACAATTCTGGTCAGTCTATGTCTCCCGACTGTATTCCTCTTCAGCTTCAGAAAGGTTTTTATAAATTCCACATCCATTTGGAGTACATGAAATACTTGGGATATCGGCAACCTGCAAAGGATTTGTTTGTTTCAAGTGCCACTGATGCATCTGGGAGGCATTTATTTCTAAAATGTCCCCAGATTCTTCTTTTTTTTGTGGATAAGTATGTAAAGCTATTGATGCCAACCAGTGAAAAAAAGATTTTAATCAAGTGATTTGACTGCAACAACAAAAACAAAAGTCAAATTGCATTCATATGCCATTCCAGTAGCAGTTACTCTTTTTTTTTTTTTTTTTTAACTTTTCCACATAAGCAATTCCAAGCTAAGTAATAAAAGCATATTTCACCTGAAGGACAGCCAAAGGGGAGATGGAGGTGAGCAGCAGGGAGCACGAGAAGGAGGTACAGCGCTGGCTCCACACCCAAGTTTGCAGCTCCAGCAGCGCCTGTGTGGTCAGAGGGCTGCAGGAATCAGGGGCCGTCCTCCCCAGAGGGGCTCCGTCCTTCTTCCAGCCCTACCACACTGGAGCTGAGGCCTGAGCTGTCTCAAGGAGCAACCAAGACTAGAACAGAACTCCTCTGGGGTAGAGAGGGAAAAAGCAGGGTACAGGGGCAGCAGAGAGAATTATGTTTTGAAGTTAAAAACTGTTTTAGGACCTTTTTCAGTACTGGAGTTTACATGTCAGGGTAGCTCTTGCCCTTCTCAGAGTGTTTCCTTGACCTCTCCCGGGGCGGACAGCTGAGTGAGCAGCACTGAGGATGGATGGAGGAACACCACCGCAGGGACCAGCCCTAGGGCAAAGCTCCCAGCTGCTCTGCTGCAGAGACACTTTCCACCATATATGCCTCACTGTGCTGACCCCAGTGCAAACCAACAGACCTGCGCGGTCAACGGGATGGTGCTGCAAACCGTCATAACCGGCATGCTCAGTTTCCTTTGCCATTCCCAAACTGTTGCTCCTCATGTGTGATTCAAGGGGCTCCTGGAATGTACCAGCCTGGCTCGGGGAGTGGGGTCCGTTCCCACCTTTCCGTGTGGCCCTCTGTGATTTGGAATTCTGGATCCCGTACACACCGCACACCCAACAGTCGTGTGGGATTAGTACTGCCACAGGTCGGTCATAATCTCTCTTGACCAAAACCTCCTCTGTTTGGTGAAAGACTAGTCTGGATTACAACCACAAGTCAGGTGAGAAACGGGTAAGGTGCTGGACAAACCACCAGCAAGCATGACCTCAAGGTCCTGCCTGTCTTAAATAACTGCTCTCAAGTGGCACAGTCCTTCCCCTGAGTATGAGCTCAGCTGCTTGATTTTCAGGACAAAACAAGTCTGGGAAGGAGCCTCCAGAGTTGTGTGTTGAGAAGCAGCAGCACATGGGAAAACAGAAATCATGCGATTTCAACAGCTTCTGGATAGCATATGTTGGTGTGCATGGGGTGGGAAGCCACGGAGTATTTCTTATGTGCCACATTTAGGGCAGCTCAGTGCTAAGCATGGTGCAGACTGTACGACAGTGATGTGAAGGGCAGTAGATGCAAAAGACCATGGAATAAACATTCAGGCAGGGACCACTCCGAGGCATATGTGGTGCGAATAAGGCCAGTTTGCTGCAGAACACAATAGACACACACCACGTCCAGCACTGCCAAGTTATACATGTCATTGCCAGAAGTCTCAGATAACGCCCATTTCTCACACCATATGGCCAAATGGTTTTCAGAGACTAAAACATTGCCTATTTCCTGTGTTTTCACAGTTTTGAAGAAATTTTCTAAACACCCAGGAGAATGTGTTGGTTTATGTGTTTATATGGTAAGTCTGATCTGAAGTGCATTGGACCTGGCACGCGTACGCCACGCACAAACAGTGCAAGCTCAGAGGGACTGCAGAACTGAAGATGCTCTACAGAGCTCAGCCAGACTCAGCACCTCTGTGGGTTGTGGAGGAGCACTTTCTCTCTTTAAGGCTGCACTAAATCCATTTCAAATCTATTTGTCTCTTCGTTGTACAGTCCCTTGGGCAGAATGGGGCCAAGGTTCGCTGAGCATTAGGGAAGCCCTATCAACTGGTGTGTAAGGCTGAGAAACACGGACACTTAGTGCTTATACAGTCTGAAAACCAGGAAGGGGCAAAAGGGACAGAAAGGTTTCCTTGGCAAAGATTTGTTCCACAGCAAATTGGCAAGTTTCACATTTCACACATTTCAGTATTAATCTTCTTTCTATTTTTATCCTGGCAATCCACATGATAACTTTGGGAAAAAAATAATTTCTAATTAAAGATTTCACATGACAGAGCATTCATACTAAAAAATTATTACACTGGCTCAAGCACTACTAAAAAAATATACCGTTGATACAGGTATACAACAGAGTGATGGCATTGCTTTCTCCTAAATAAACTCAACTGCCACAGCTGCTGAGCAGAAGTGCAACATTGCAGAAAAGGAACGATACAGGATAACTGCCGCGGCGCATCAGGAGGTGGATCACTGTAGGGAATTCCCCTCCTGTCTATGGTGACTGTGTAGCACCTAAGGAGTTACGTTATGGGGAGTTTCGCAGAGGATGCGGCAGGTCTTTTTCGTAAAGCCTTCCAAAAAGCGTCGCTGTTAAGAGCGGTTTCGATGTGCCGTGCTTGCTTTCCAAACGTCCATCACGTAGCACCTAGTTGAAAAGAGAAAGAATGATACTAATGTTCCACTAACAGAGTAGCAATATTGCATGCTACAGAAAGGACAGTCCTTAGAGGCTGAATATTTTGGTGCAGCACTTATAAAAAACAATCGTGAGGATGAAAGAAACCAGAACTCTCTCTGGCTCTGCCATAGCCTTCCCACATTTCCTTGGACCTGAAGGTCTTTAAAACTTCCTTCAGCTCCATCTTTGGAAAAAAAAGATTGTTTTCAATGCCTCATAAGAAGGTGAAAGTGACAGTAACTGATTTGTTAGGTTCTCTTTAGTTACTCATACATAGTGGTGAAAGTTATATACATATCTAGGACAGTAATTTGAAATATTTTTTGATTTGTAGACCCTAAAACAATTTCCAAATGGAAGTAGAGCATTTCAGGCTACTGGCCATACGTTGCTTATCTTAGTTACTTTTTACAGACTGATTTGAAATCACTGTTGTTCATAGACTGTGAACAGCTGCAACTTCTTAAGAGCCTCTGTGACAAAAAATAAACATGTATTTGTTTAGGACATGATCATATTTTAGCGTACCAATAAATCCTGTAAAAAAATCCCTTGTTTCCCCAAAAACTTTTCAAGTAATTTTCACTGTCTTCATTATCTCTTGTAAGCTATTAGATACCTCTTCCAAATCAATTAAGATTTCTCTAGCCTCTTACATAAACATAATTTAAGGTTTATGAATGAAAACACCTTTTGGCAAAAATATACACTGAAGTTTCAAATTAAAAAAAAAAAAAAAACAACAAAAAACAACTCTACAAAACCCTTGAAAATCCCTTTTAACATTTTTAATTGCATAGGATCTTTGCTCTTATGCATGATACAGTAATTTTTCCTACTTGGACAATTTCTCAGAGTATTTGATTTCTCTGTCTCCTAAAATGCCCATCAGCAGAAACCTGTAGAAAATATCTCCTTGAAAGCTGCTATTTATAGATTTGGGATCTGAAGTGGGAAGGCATATTTGCTAAAGAAAGCACTGAAGAGATTCTCGGCCTTAGAGTTTAAATGTTGTGATCAGTAAGGATTAATTCAATCCATCTGTTTAAATGTCCCCTTGAGTTACAGNTTGCTGCAGAACACAATAGACACACACCACGTCCAGCACTGCCAAGTTATACATGTCATTGCCAGAAGTCTCAGATAACGCCCATTTCTCACACCATATGGCCAAATGGTTTTCAGAGACTAAAACATTGCCTATTTCCTGTGTTTTCACAGTTTTGAAGAAATTTTCTAAACACCCAGGAGAATGTGTTGGTTTATGTGTTTATATGGTAAGTCTGATCTGAAGTGCATTGGACCTGGCACGCGTACGCCACGCACAAACAGTGCAAGCTCAGAGGGACTGCAGAACTGAAGATGCTCTACAGAGCTCAGCCAGACTCAGCACCTCTGTGGGTTGTGGAGGAGCACTTTCTCTCTTTAAGGCTGCACTAAATCCAGCCGCCCCCCGTGCCACACCGGTGGGCCTTTATGGTGATGCTATTTTCAGTCAACATGTTGCAGAGAATTTTGGAAGAGTTTTAAAGCGCAGAACTGCTAAAACACTCATCATAGCACAAAACATGACCTAAAATTCACAGGTTAAACAGGACCTAAACTTCACAGGTTTTGTGCTTCGCTGGATCTTGAACCTGAGCCTTAAATGACAATTTGACACTGAATCACCTCTTTTTTTTAAAAAAACTTAAGTTAATTTAAATATAAATCAGAGCTCTAAGAGTGGCATATTTGCCAAAGAAGGAAACCATGAGGATAATTACGTCTTACAGAAGGAAACCCAGGGCTGTGGCCTAAACTCAGCTCAGTCTATTTAGGACAGGCAAAAATGTTCCTTTGTGGCTTTCAGTTCTGATTCGGGGAAGAGTTACAGGTGCAGCTACAGCAATGTTTTCTCCATTTACAGAAAAAAAATGGCCGTAAATATCTATTCAGATCAAATAAAAATATAAATATCCCTAATTCTTCAGCAGCAACAAAAACCTGAAAAAAATTTTATTCAATGTTCAACAGGAATATTCCCTTTGCTTTTGGGTTATTAAGTTCTGTTTACAACATTTTTTCCTCCATCTAGTTATGATTGAATTTTTTTTTTAAAAAAAGCTGCTTCTAAATGAGAGGCTGAAAATTTAAGTGAAACTGTGCTATTTTTTTGAAGAAAATTTCACTTTTGAAATATCAGAATTTAATGTCATACACTTCCTGTTTTACCTCTCCTAGAACATTTAACATTTCCTTGCCTGAAGCTGTTTACTACATTCAGTACAACATCAAAAATATTTTTAGTCTGATTGAAACAGTATTTTCCAGAGACTTCACTATTTGTAAAACACTTTTCCCTGCTTCTGAATCCAGTACTCTGAAGACGGTTTCCCTTTTCCCAGATGCAACTCACCTGTCATTGCCAAGCCGATGTTGTGTGTATTTGCTGAAAGCAAANAAGCTTTCAACAATCAAGAGCTGGATTTGATTGCAAGAAAAGTTCTCACAATGCAGTAATGGACAAGTGTTTTGGGTTGATTGGGGTGTAGATATATACAATCCACACTCAACCTTACAAAACAAATTACCTGCCAATGGTATTTTATGAGAGAACCATGAAGCCCATCAAATGCACCCAGGACATAAACTTCATCTTTGCTCTTGTTTGACATCCGATAGACCAAGTGACAGCAGAGGTCTCCCTGGCAAACCGTGTAATTTCCAGCTTTGGGCCTGAGTTCACTGAAAGTGAATATATCCCGCCGGACAGCTCCTGAAAAAGTGTCTTTTTCTTCCGGAAAATTCTTCATGCTTGTGGCATATGAGCTCCAGTTGACGGCAGGGGGGTAGGTGGGGGAAAGACGGGGGCGTGCGTTCAGCTCTGCTAGCAGGAGATGTCCCTCCTCTGTCCTGCTGTTGTAATAGTAGGCGACAGGTCCCTCCGGTGTGAACAGCNGCTTCGCTGGATCTTGAACCTGAGCCTTAAATGACAATTTGACACTGAATCACCTCTTTTTTTAAAAAAAACTTAAGTTAATTTAAATATAAATCAGAGCTCTAAGAGTGGCATATTTGCCAAAGAAGGAAACCATGAGGATAATTACGTCTTACAGAAGGAAACCCAGGGCTGTGGCCTAAACTCAGCTCAGTCTATTTAGGACAGGCAAAAATGTTCCTTTGTGGCTTTCAGTTCTGATTCGGGGAAGAGTTACAGGTGCAGCTACAGCAATGTTTTCTCCATTTACAGAAAAAAAATGGCCGTAAATATCTATTCAGATCAAATAAAAATATAAATATCCCTAATTCTTCAGCAGCAACAAAAACCTGAAAAAAATTTTATTCAATGTTCAACAGGAATATTCCCTTTGCTTTTGGGTTATTAAGTTCTGTTTACAACATTTTTTCCTCCATTTAGTTATGATTGAATTTTTTTTTTAAAAAAAGCTGCTTCTAAATGAGAGGCTGAAAATTTAAGTGAAACTGTGCTATTTTTTTGAAGAAAATTTCACTTTTGAAATATCAGAATTTAATGTCATACACTTCCTGTTTTACCTCTCCTAGAACATTTAACATTTCCTTGGCTGAAGCTGTTTACTACATTCAGTACAACATCAAAAATATTTTTAGTCTGATTGAAACAGTATTTTCCAGAGACTTCACTATTTGTAAAACACTTTTCCCTGCTTCTGAATCCAGTACTCTGAAGACGGTTTCCCTTTTCCCAGATGCAACTCACCTGTCATTGCCAAGCCGATGTTGTGTGTATTTGCTGAAAGCAAATTGACACCCATGCCCATAGCCCAGGCAGAGTGAAACTCAACCGCAGTCAGAAACGGCAGGACGTTCATCCAAGCCGTTGGGAAGAGCACCGTGTCCACTTGCAACTCGCTCACCAGGACTACGGCAGGCTCACGGAAAAGGATGTCGAAGCACGTGAGAATGCCAAACTTCCCAAAGGGGGTCTCAAAGGTGACGGCTTCTGGCTCTTTGGGGTAATTAAACTGAGTTTCTCTTCTAAACAGGTTGTACTGCAGGTGAGGAAAATAGCATATTAGAAACTAAAAATAAGGCAAGATTATGAACAGCTACTTTTGTGTCTGAGAGAGGCAGAGTTGGGGGTTGAGATACCTGAGCTGCCTGGCACAGCAGCTTTGCATTCACCCAGCCGACCCTCTCCCGCTGCAAAATGGGGTGGCTGCACCCCAGCTGCGTTCTGGGAGCAATGCCTGGCTATCTGGCTTGGCTAAAACTGTGCCGAGGACCAGCTAACATTTACTGAGTATGGAAAATTCTGTCACTGCTTCTTTGTCATTCACTATCATAAATGTGGCCCTTAGGTGTTTGGTATCTGGTATGTGCCCGGCAGCCGCGATGCTCCTGGGAATAATGCCTGATCGATCATGCACTTGCCTGCTTTTCTTTCTGGCCATAAGATCCTTGCATCAGATCATCCTGGATTGGTTGTTGCTGTACAATTATGTAAAATTATTGTATAAACCAGCTGAAATTTCTTCCAGAGAGATGAAAAGTATGCTGATAATCAATTACAGGGTGATGCTAAAGTGCCACTTTACCTTGTGGTAACGAGCCACCAGTTTCCCCTCTGGGTCAAAGATGACATTGGTGTTGTACTGATAGCGACCATCGCTGGGGCAGCTGGCATCACTGGAGTTACACGGCTTCTTGTCCCCGATGTTTGCAACCACATAGATGGAGTTATTCCTGGCCATGCAGCTGAGTCGTTCCTGCACTGGAGCAGGAGCAAATCTAATGCATTTTTGGTGGGAGAAAAAAAACAAAAAACTTTACAAGCTTAAGTTCAGATGTGGAAGAAATGCATTCGAAATTACTATTCCACTAGCTGCGTATCCCTGGGTGCAGAAAAATGTATAGATCAAATCATTGTTTCCATTCATTTTCTTCTCTGTTCATAGCATAATTTTAAATTGCTGATCTCTTTTAGCTTTAAAAAATGCTCTTCTTCCCTGTACTCCTAACAAGACTTTGTTCCTGTTTTCTGTGTAGGTATAATTTGCAGCTCACACACATACAAAGGTACGAACACCTTCAGAAAACAAGGGAAAGAATAAATCAGTGTACAGATATAAACTTAAAGACAAATTTTCAGACAGATCTAAATCTTGATTTCAAAAGATCATTTTAGCCTTTTTAAAGATGCTTCATTCTGTTTAAGGCAGCTGTCCATAAGCCTTTAGTAAAAAGCGGCCACAGCATTTACAGAGCTGCGGACTCCTCAAATCTAACTTCAGAAAACCTCAGAACAGAAGAATACAAAAGCTTAGTTTAGAAACAAACCTGGTCCTCTTGGTGTTCCCTGCTGACACACATTCAGAGCAGCCCTGTGTAACACAGCAGGCTGTGCAAGCAGCTGAATTTCTAAAAGGTGCTTCCTTCAGATCTGGAGAAGTATTTTGAGCAATTTGATTTAGGAATCACCCAGCCACATGAGCTGAGGACTGAATCACATTGTCTAATTTATGCATCTGACATGATAATAAACTAGCTTATACTTACAGGAGTTTTTCACAATTGTTCTGAAGTGATGAAGTTTTACATGTTATAAAAAAAATTATTTTGTCCCAAATGTCCTCATTTTCCTCCTTTTTCAGTTTTTAAAAGTGAGACTGTCTAAATGCTTTTTGATTTGCATGTTCCCATTACCATTTAATTAAGAGTTCTTTTTGATGCATTTCATTTCTATAGTATTTGGGATTTTTAATAGATTAAACAAATAGCAGTTCTTAGGCATTTATTGGGAGCAGCTCACGATCCATGAGACATTAGTTTGAAACCACATAAATCACTGCAGAAGAAATCACCTTGAGGGGTCAGTGCAGGGAATCCAGTTCACCGTCGGATCAGGGATATCCTCCAGGTAGGGGTAGATGGTTTCTCTGGTGAAACGCCAGCCATAAATGCCATCTTCAGGAGTCACAATGATGTGGGCGCCCTGACACAAGATCCGTTAAGATTTCACGTATCAACAGATAACCAGGAGGGTCAACAGGAGCAGAAAACACTAATTAACAAGGCTCGCAATACACCTAGTACCTGCTGGGCGGCTTCCTTGATGGCCCCTTCCAAGACATCCATGTTTTGGTTCATCAGGGCCAAAGCATCAGCAGGAGACACGGGCTCACCAGTGGCATCTGGCAGGATGACTGCATGCTCATAGACAGCTGCAATGAAGGTGTCGGAGGCAAGGGCCTGAAGGGCTGTGAGCGCAAACATCGCAGCATGCAGGAGAGGCTGGGAAGGGAGCATGGCTGCTGCCTCGCAGCTCCTGGATCGGGCATGGGCAATATAAACTGGATAGAAAGAGGAGGAGTAAAGACTAGTAAGTTTGCTTTGGAAATAATCTTCTATTGAGTAATCTGGGAAGGTACCGTATAGTTCTGCCAACAATTAGGACACTTATTTACAGTAAGAAGTCAAAGAAACCTTTCTAGGAATTGGATCTTGCTTCCCATTTGAAATGCCTTAGATAAAAGGTGAACAAAAGGCTAAGAAAGCATGTCAGAAGCAATGCTGATCTACAAGGGGATTCATGGAAGGCGCATTTGCACATTCCATTTGTATATCCCTCTCCAGACTTCCAAACCCACCTTGGCTGAAGCCCAGGCTCCCCTGGTTAGGACACACTGCCCCGTATAACCTTACTGCACGTGGCTGCCATATGCTAAAAATTCAGGCAGTGCTGAAGGCAGACAACCTGCGTGAAGTATAGCCCTCATACTTCAGAGTGCAGCTCATTCATCTATGCTTATGAGACACATGGTCCTGCCATGCCTCTTGCCTTTGTAACAGGTGCCCTGAGAATGTCCTTGCTCCCAGGTTCATACCGCAATATAAACTAACCCTTGGACTGTGCTGATCTCTCTGCCTAGAGCTAGCGTACTCACTTGTTTTCTGAGAAAGAATTATACAACACAGATTTTTTTTTTATTAATTTTGTTATGAAAAGCGATTTTTGCACAATAAGCAATTTGAAATTGCTCATAAAAAGCAAGTTTTTGCTTCTGGAAAGTAATTTTTGCCCAGTATTTTTGAAATAGCATATTACCACTGTAGTTTCAGGTGCTTCATAAAAAAAAACCCTTTCTTGGAACCTGTGGCATATCTGTGAGGGTAAAGGAATATAACCTGGCTAATTATATTTACCACTGCCTAAGAAACCAAGGAATATATTCTTCATCTGACATCTTCACTATATAATTTCACCCAGAATTCTTATTTTTGTCCATCACCATCAAGGTTTCCTCAGGAGCAATGGTCACTGCAGTGTTCTCTGACAGGACCAGTCAAGCACTGGAACAGGCTTCCTGGAGAGGCGATCGATTCCCCAAACCTGGCAGTGTTTAAGAAGGATTTGAACAATGCCCTTAACAACATGCTTTAACTTGGTCAACCCTGAATTGGTTAGGCAGGTGGACTAGATGATCATTGTAGGTCCAGTCCAACTGAAATAGTCTATTGTATTCTATTCTAAATGTCTTGAAAAAGACCACGTTGTGCCCATAAACAGCTGCAGTGTAGCTGTCCAGGGCACAGACCTCCAGAGCAGACAGCACCAAAAGCACGGCAGAGGTACAGGCTTTAGGAAGCCCCATGTCTGGAGCCTGGAAGTCGCCCGAGAGGAGGATGGGGGCAAGTAAAGACGGGGGGCTTTAAAGGTGAAAATTTTGCATGAGATCTGGGAATTCCCCACAGTGGCAGAAAGCTGACACTGGGTGATGCAATCACCCTGCCCAGAAAGTCTCACATCAAAGCCAGGAGAGCCGCCAGCATTGAGCAATTCTGCCTTACACCACCAGCAGGGAAGTCACCACGGTGCTGCAGCTGAAGAAACACATCACTTGCCAGATCTGCGAACGATTCAGGCGTGGCATTGCTGTAGTAACACAGCTCAAGACAAACCCAGGTCACAGCAGAAAAACAAGCAAGAGTTTGAGAAATCCCAGCAAAGACCAGCACAGACACATTCCTGCCCAAACTCAGGGACGCAGGGTGCAGGCAGGGCTGCAGGAGGCAGGTGGCTGGTGCTGAGTTCGGTGCCACCACATGGGCACTCCCGGTGCCACCCCAGCCCAGCGCAGCACCGGCTCAGAGTTGCAGGGCCTTTGGGGGCTGCTCCACACCACAGCAGGGCTGCCAGGCATGCTGGTTGTCTGAGCAAACCCATCAACACACAGCTCGGTAACGGAGCTTTGAAGATGTCAGGTTCCCAAACGTCTCTGTTAGAAAGCATGATAATCGGGAGCCACAATTTCTAAATTTTGCCTATTGCAACCTGCCTTCTAATTTCTATAGATCAGCCCATCAGAAATTTTGAAGCTAAAGCTGCACGTTCCAAAAAATCACTTGTATCTGGTTGCCAAAGTTTCTTACCTTCTTTGGTTCTGACTTAGCTGTCAGGTAATAAAAAGCTTTTTCGCGGCACTTCGCTGGAAGAAGTATTTATTGTTCTCAGTGGTTACAGGCAGCCTCGTCTTCATACAGAGTGAGTCGGTATGTGGGTACTGGGTAGACTTGCATAGAATTACTTTCTGTATGTTTGACTCACTTTACACAATAACACATTTCACAATGATAAAGGTTATGCAATCTTTGTAGCAAAAAGAATTTAGTGCCACAATGGCTTATACCAGTCTTCTATAGGAAAATATTCAGCATACAAATATACCTAAACTAGACAGCAACGGCCTTGAACCAAATCCTGAATTCATGATACTCACCAGATGCAGGGCTGGGATCATATAACACCTGTGCACACATTCCCTTAGCCAGAAGACTGGGATTAGCAGTGAACAGACCTAAAGGAGCCACCTCTCAGCTTGGAGATGGGCCGTACACTCCGGCTGAATACCTTCCGCATTGCAAGATGAGTGCCATAGCTTTCTTTAAATCCAAATCCTTTCCCTGGCAGAGAGTTGCAGTATCACTCACCACGTTCCTGGGGCACAAGTACAGTGTCTGCACTGAGTTTGTACCCATGGAAAGAAGATCACACTGGATAATCGGTTGCTGGGCAGTAACTGGCTCCAAGAGCGAACAAGGTTTTAAGAGAGCATGGCTCTGGCAGCAATGGTGTTGAGCTTCCATGAGTCAGAACACGTTGTCTGGGGCTTTTGATAAACATGTCATTATGTTAAGCATGTCCCTATGTTATGTCACATGTGAGTTTCTATTTACATTTGAAAACAGAAAAAGTCATATGGTGCACAGCAGTGATAATCAGTGCTGGAGTTTGGGTAGTATTTGGACTCCCAACTTCTCAACAGCTCCATAACTGAAGTATATGGGACTGAGGACCTTGACAGCACCATGCTGAGACCAGAAACAGTGCCAGTGTGGCAGTAAGGGGGGTTTCTGACCACTGTTAAAGACACAGCCACAGAACATGCACATCTTTATACACTGATATGCTGAAGGAAGGTCACTAGGTTCCAGCAGCAGCAACAAAGCACAGGTTGTTGGGGGAGAAGAGGAAGTTTCTTGTAATGTGAAGATGTCAACAGTGCCTTCTCACCAGCAGTAGCTGTTCTTAAGTAGAAATCTAAACCACCTAATTCCTACAGTAAATGAATTTGCAGGGCAGCACCACCCAGCATTATCATGAAGGAGCAAAGGCCAAGGCTTATTTCATGTATGTTGGAGTTGTACAACCAAAGAGAAATAGAGAAGGTGGGAGGGAGGAGCTACTATAGACTAGGTCGCTTGGTGACCTCTTTAATGGATGCAAACAGTTCCAGCACTGAATAGCATCCTAGTGCAGCCAGCGGGTGTTGACAAGCTGTTGTTCAGAACTGGCAAGCAGAATATTTTGAGGTTTCAGGTCTAAGTTTTTGTTCAATGGAGATTACAAAGAAATGATGATTCATGCTGAGTTCTGACCAAGAACGGTGGCAGGTTTTGTTTCAGGTTTGGCTCTTTGATTGGCGTCCTTGCTCAGTCTCCACAATATACTATTCTGTGCTGCCATGTGCCACACAATGTGTACCGATGGCATAAAGGCAACAAAACCGAAGCACCACAAATAGGAAAAAAGATGTGTAAGTGGGGTGAAAGACCAGACTTGCATAAGTCAGCATAAGTAGTTGTATATCAGAGACAAATCATTATTGAGTTTTTTTGTATAGAGCTGCCACGAATCACATCTTTCACTGTTTTATTTGCTGGTCTCATAATAACCTGCAATTATGAAATATGCAATGCTATTTTAATAAGAATGTATCCTCTGGCCCACGATACAGATTTTCTGAGGGCTAGAAAAATAAAAATCCAGAAAACAGAGAGAGAAATACAACTGCTGTAGATCACTAATAAAAGATTAACAATCTTATGATATGGAGATAGATAGTTCTCAATAAATGGTAGCAACAAAATAATGTTGCTGCATTATTACTAAACAAAGCACCTTGATAAGAAGTTTGTGCAACTGGAAACAGGAAACATAGTTGGGATTGTTGTAGTAGAGGATGCTGTATCTCATTTAGACATAGGATTAATAATGTCAGCTTCAGTTATGGTAATATCATGGGAAGGCTGGTTTTGGGTCTTGTTTCAGATTATCCTTTTCATACCACCGTCCAAAAAGCGTCACAGTGATGACTGGTTTTGTTGATCTTGTCTTACTCATCAAGCGCCCATCATTCAATACCTGATTGAAAAAGGTGAGAGAAGGACATGATTAGAGGAGTACTCATGTGAACAAGCTAAGAGTTCAGAAAGATGTGACAAAACAGGAAGAAGGAACATCAGACCATATCTCTTACCGAAACCAGTGACTTCATTAAAAGGTATTTAATTGGTCTGATTATTCATTATGAGCAAGTTCACTTTGGCTGTTTTGAGACAGTTTATTCTATTACTGTTCTGCAGAGAACCTAGCATGACACAGCTCCAGGCTGTCCCATTACCTCAAACTCCCCGGGAGCCAGCTGCACCCTACTGTACAAGACTTCTGGAAACACATAGTTAGTGCCAAACGTGCCACTGAGGGAGAACATCTCAAACTTGGTCTGAGCCGTCTCCACCGGCTGCCCACACGTGTTCAGGTCTGTGCTCTTGCACTTGAGCAGTGTGCATATCTGCAGGAAGGAGAAGACAACATATTTAGCAAGATGGAAACGCTCTGGTAGGAAAGCCTTGTGTCATCAAAGCTAGTGTGTGTCAGAGCAGGTGACCGTCACAGGACCTCTTTCATAATCTTTAAGCAACTCCTTTTTAGTTGTAGTTTATTTTTTTACCCCTTGATCTGATTGGCGGTATTCCAGACCTGCATTGCCTTAGTAGTTAGAAATAACCTGTTTCTGATGTAAGTGCTGCCAGAGCACTTTATTTCATCCCTGAAGGCCAATCCGGTCGCTTCCACTAATTCTTCCAATTGCCATTTCTCTTGTTTGAATATTCCTTTCTCATGTATCTTAGTAAGATGAGTTTGTGAATGGAAATTTTAGGCAAATGAAACAAAGTACTCCTCATGGGTACATTGTACAACTGTACACAGAGGTCCTCTTACAGATATTTGTACATGTTGCTAATGACAATTCATTAGGTGGCCTGGTAGTCCATGGGAAATCTGAACTTGATGTTCTCCACCCAAACCCTGGTGAATACCTGTCAAGGTGATGAAGTCAGCATCCTCTGTTACAGCTTTGTGTTAGTAGTTGCAGCACACAGAGGAAATTAGGAACGGCAACTTTTTTTCCTTAGAGTTAATTCTCCAGGTTACAGCTGATAAATGTTTATGGACACCATAAAGAACTACGAAATAGGGCTAGCATTCCTGTGAAGATTCAAAGGATGTTGGCTGGTTTTGCTGACAGGTGATGAAGGAGTTTGTCTATTCGTGGCAAATATTGTGGGACAGAAGAAGTATATTTGCAACGTGAGAAGTATTATTCATCAGCAAATACGGTTTCATGTTGAAATGCAAATAAGCAGAGAAATAAAGAATCAAATTCAGTGTGTTCTGAGGAAATGAAAAAATACTGAGGGAAAAATGACGAGTAGAAATTCCTGTCTTCTCTAGAAAATTCAGTACTGGTAGAGGCCATCTGGCACAATCACTGAAATAAATTTTCCAAGTGAGCTCACTGAATTTATTCAAGCTACCTTCTTAAATGTATTAGATGAGCTGTTTGCTGGCTAAGACCTCCCCCTATATCCTGGAATCTGTACCATCTGGTATGCAAAGGCCATGTTGACAGACAGAAGTAACTAACTAAAAAAAAAAATAATCTGCTGGCACAATAACTTAATTATGAAGGCAAAAAAGGTTTTCTAACATGGCTTTAAGCAAATTCAACCAGGATGTAACTCATTGTCTTCCCAAACATTTGATTAAAATATAGGAAGAGCGGACATTTCCAGTAAAAGTCATATACCATTTCAGCAAACTTCATTGCTATGATTTGAGTAATGACAAAAAATTAACATCTCTGTGAATCTAAATTGTCAGAGCATCTCATAAAGAGAGATACAACCAACTGATTTTTTAACAGCAACCTTTTGATGAAGATTACAGAGGAGATTCAGAACACTTACTGGAGACAGTCACAAAAGAGAACCTAAATTTAGCCAATATTGCATGCTGAAAATAGTAGTGAGCACACTCTGGGAACTTAAAAGAGGTTTAGAGACCTCTCCTCTGCATTTGTTGGTTTTAAAGGTAAGCAGGCCTGGATGTTTTAGCAACTATTTCCCATTGCTAACAAACAGGACATCGAGACTCCAGCATAAAAGAAAGTCATCGTCTTTTTCCCCCACAGGAGCTGAAGGTAACAAAGCTTCCTAAAATAAGTAGTCCCACCCAGAGAATGATTACCTGCAGATAGTATTGTCCTTCAACGACATGAAGCCCATCAAAAGCACCTAGCACGTAAACTTCATCTTCTTGTTTCCCTGCCATCTTGTAGCTCAAGTGACAGCAGAGGTCCTTCTGGCAGACAGTGAGATTCCCCTCAGGCTTAGTGAGCTCTGTGAAAGTGAACCAGTCATGGAAGATGCGTCCTTTGAAATCATGGTCATTTGGTGAGAATCTTTTGACACTTGAAGCATATGAGCTCCAGTTAACAGCAGGCAGGGAGGCAGGAGAAAGGCGAGGGTGTGAATCTAGTTCAGCAATGAGAAGGCGACCATCTTCAGTTTTCATATTGTAGTAGTATGTTCTGGCTCTGTCTGGTGCATAAATACCGCTCCCTGAAGAGAGCGCAATAGTCAGTACAAAAAGAATAAAAAAATTCATATTGTCCTTTAATTGTCCCTACTGCTAGCTTATCCACTGTTCTATAAATATTACAGAAATTTTAGTCTCACCAAAGGTGACCATTAGCAACTCAGTACATAGAGATCATGCTTTGGCAAAGAATAGCATTTATTTCCCTGGGTGAGGTCTGCTCGGCATAGCCAACGGCAGAGGATGTTTTCTTATGGTTGTATTTACAGCCTCACCAGTTCTCTTTTCTCCTGTGCACAAGAGAATTGCTTGGGAATTCCTTTATTCTCGGCTAATTCATGTAAAAGGACCATCTACCAATTCAGACCATCCAAAACACAACACAGGCAAGTATCACAGGCCTGGCCTGGTGAACACAGAAGGAGATAACAGCTGTCCAGCCCCATTTACGCTGGCTGAGGACTCCTCCCCATGTGGGGAATTCACACCTGACCAGTGCCTAGCAACAGGGAAATCAAAGAAGATCTGTCATACCCATCACTGCCAAAGAGCCACATAAGATGGACAAGAAGCAGTAGCCTGTCAGGCATTTCAAATGAGAAGCCCCAAGCCAATACTATGGTTTCACAGCTCAGTGAAGATACTGGTGGAGCTGAAATATACTATGCCATAAGCCAAGCTCTAGAAAATCGGTGCTACACTTTTAGAAGAAAATGCAGACTTCTTAGCAGCGTTACTGCAACAGGTCTGAAAATTTTTTTAACACTTTTCCACAACTCAGTTAAATACAGCTACAAGTAAATCTTTCATTTGGCCAGAATAAAGGGAGCCATGCATTGGGTTTACAAGTATATTTATCATTTGGTATTCAATTGCAGACTTACAGATGGAGAGGAAAAGAACCTAAGTTTCAGAAGTTTCTACTCAGATAGGAGGGGCAGTAACTTACTACTTCTTTAGAGGCATTAAAAGAAAGAAAGAAAAATCCTAAGAAGCCAGCGAGAAGAAAAGAAAACACCACAAGTTTTTCTGTGCTTTGTATGGCATCAGTAGAGACAGGGGTTGTCAGGTTTAGAATTTGGTGACTAGACTCTTCACTTTCCAAATAAATATATTATATTCCTCTGCAAAATCACCTTGCAGAACAGGGAATAAGGATTCATGGTTATAAAGATTTTTCAGACAGAGTGAGAATTAATTACCTGTCATAGACATGCTGGTATGGTGTGTATTGGCAGCTAGGAAGTTGACACCCATGCCCATAGCCCAGGCAGAGTGAAACTCAACCGCAGTCAGAAACGGCAGGACATTCATCCAAGCCGTTGGGAAGAGCACCGTGTCCACCTGCAACTCGCTCACCAGGACTACGGCAGGCTCACGGAAAAGGATGTCGAAGCACGTGAAAATGCCAAACTTCCCAAAGGGGGTCTCAAAGGTGACGGCTTCTGGCTCTTTGGGGTAATTAAACTGAGTTTCTGACATAAAAAGATTATACTGTAGGGAAAGGAAAAAAGAGAAACCAGTTAAAGGCACCTACTGCAATATCATGGAGTCATTCCCTAAAATTTTTCAGAATGACAAGAGATGGTTTTTAACCTGTGTTTGAAGCCTTCACATCTAGGAATTCAGGTTAAAATTGTCTGACCACCATAGTTCCCAAAAGGTGGATATGGGGAAACACATCTAGCTAGGAAAGCAACCAACTATCTGCAGATCTGTTGGTGTCAGCCACCTGCAACTCCCATAAGAATAATCTCTCCAGTCTCCCCACCTGGTTTATCATTCTGGTGACCCAAAAGACACACAGAAGGGAAATAATAATGATGAGAAGCAGGGAGGATCTGGTTCCAAGAGACAGGATTTGTGACTTTGCTGTGGAGAGGCACAGAAGGACTGGCAGCACCCAGCACCAGCAGAAAGTGCAAGACAGTGAAGGGAGACTGCAGAGCAGAGAAGAAAACAAAGGTGGTGGTGATGGGGGGAAAGGCAGATGATCTCAGCTGACAGAAAAATCCAAGTTTGCAACATTCTCAGCTTTCCAATGTTTTCCTTCTTCCTTCGCATTCACCTTTACTAAAAGAGTCTTTTAAGCTCCAGGTGGCTTGGACAGTATACACGTGCCACTGAGCCAGAATAGAGGTTCAAGTTTACTGAACTTGCAAATCAGCTCCTGGGCGATGCCAGGCTGGCACAGGGAGGACCATCCTCCACAGTATCAGTGTCCCCCTCACCCAGTTTGCTCACAAAGAAATATCTTGACATCATCTCTGAAGAACCAGGTGAAATACTAGGCCCAAAGAGCATTACATAAAAAACTGACTTCAAGTCTAGCCACATCTGCATGAAATCTGGCACATGACCCTCAAACAACTTTGATGAACCTTGCAGGTAGGCACATAAAACTGAGACAAGATACTTTCATTGGGTGCAAATGTTTCAATGCCCTCATCTCTTTTTACACGCAGCTTAGGCCCATGATTTTGTCCAGATAATTTCCATTATGCAAAAACTGTGCTGAAACATTATCAGAAAAAAAACCGATAGGAAAGGGCTTGTCTTGCTTAAATCAGACTATTTATGTAAGACGAGATGCAGATGAATATTTTTAAATCCTGGAATGTGAAAGGATAGTCTGATGAAAACCTGGCACTGAAAATTCAAGCTGCTCAAACAGCACGGTTTCCAGTAATAGGAAGTTAATGAGCTGAGGAAGTCAACCAAAACCATACGCCACTAAATTGAGCTTGAGCAATGATTTTTCATTCTAGTCTGTTTTGAGAAACATGACAGTAAATGCAAATTTGAAGTCAACACTTCACAGCAAAAGAGAGATTCTTTTAAATTATAAACAGAAACAAAAAGCTGCCATGGGACTATGGCTGGTATTTAATTCTTTTGCCAAATGAAGAAATTTTAGAAGAAGTGGAAAAAAAGCTCCTGACTTTCCAAGGCCACTTTACCTTGTGGTAACGAGCCACCAGTTTCCCCTCTGGGTCAAAGATGACATTGGTGTTGTACTGATAGCGACCATCGCTGGGGCAGCTGGCATCACTGGAGTTACACGGCTTCTTGTCCCCGATGTTCGCAACCACATAGATGGAGTTATTCCTGGCCATGCAGCTGAGTCGTTCCTGCACTGGAGCAGGAGCAAATCTGATGTATTTTAGGGAAAAGGGAAAGAAAAAGACTAACAAAAACTGTGCTATTAGTGGTGTCAATCACTGGAGTGCTGAGGGCACACTGGCAGCACCTCCAGTCCTGCGGTCATGGTAGGGCAGGCAGATACAGAGGGTGGCTGCAGCAAACCCTCAGGTTGCTTCCTGCACCTTGGGGCAGGTCCTGGAGCCCTCCCACAGGCATCCAGAGGGACGTGCCACCCCTGGGCTGCCTGTCAGCACCCCTTGGCACCCAGAATGTGCTCTGCAGCAAGCAGATAATCCTAGGGCTGAGAAAGGGCAGGAGAGGAATCGCTGGGCAGAGGAAGAGACTAACTTGGTGTCACACAGGAGATTACCTTAGCGTCTCATATAGTGGCACCTGAGGACTGTGGCTTTGGGCCCTCAACAAGCTGAGCAGAGTCGAGCTGTGGAATACTGCAGCTGATGTGATCAAGGCAATTCATCTCCTCCCACAGATGGGAGTAGACAGGCCTCTAGCCATGGCATGAACAGCAGTGGGATATCCATTTCAAGATGTGACAGGCCACGTGCGATAAACTGGCAGCACCTCTGAGGCACCCATACCAGGGCAGACAAGAACAGACAACGCCCTCTGTAAGGTGTGCATTTGGTTTTGCAACGTGTGCATGAGCTTTGGCAAGCTCATCACAGTTGTTCTGTGAAAGGTCATAGGCAGGCCAGGCCATATAGGAGGACCATCATGCAAGATACATAGGTAGCACCAAGGAACATGGCATACCGGACTGACGGCAGGCATCATATTCCCACAAGGTGCTAATGAAAAGCCTGATTTAGGACAGCGAAGAGACACACAGATCACCTTCACAAAAACTGTGTGAAGAACTGGAATAAAGATTTACTTAGATGCGCTGCCACGCCACACCCCACATTCACTGAAAGACTCTGCATATTTTAGCTACTTATGTCTCAGTAGAAAGTTGCACATCCTGCACTTCTCCCCATTGTGAATCTTCCTCTCGGGACCATTGAGGAATTACGTCCCCACAGATGTAATAACATGCTTTAAGGACCTCATCACTGAGCAGCTGCAGAAAGCCACCGTGAAAAAGGCAGACCACAGCTGTAGTTCCATGGCTGAGCACTTATCGTGTGCTGTATGGATCTGAAGTCCAGCGCTTGGCTATATGTTAGTTTGTCCATGCTGGAACATGATGATTGAATGACAGATCACATTCTGCAGGACAGAGGCTCTAGCTATTTGGACTTTATCTTATCTTAATTGTGAAAAACTAGGATGGAAATTTTCTGGGTTTGCCTCACTCAGAGGTTTGGTCTTTGACTACTAACCTCTCCTCACCTCTGTTATTAGCTGCTCAGAAACAAGTTCTTGGCTGTCCACAAAAATGGTATGCGTGCTTCTATTTGAACATGGCATTTGTAAAAAAAACCAAACAAACCAACAAAACAAATAAAAAGTAGTATTAAGAATTTACAATCAGTTCTATTCAAAATAGTGTGAAAAAGCTGAAAGTAGAATGAGAAGCAGCATGTTGTGGCATCAAAGTTTTTCCAAGTGCAAAAAAAGACGTTTCCTCTCCATTCAGTAACCCAAATTCTGGTTTTTGTTCGAATTTCTCTTTAAAGTGTCTAATTCAAAACCCATTTTTTTAAACAGGGTTCCCTTGTCAATTAGTCATGGACATGATATATATTTTATCGTGTAACTTACCTTCATATACAACTTCAATTGAAACTTACCCTCATGTCAAAAGCATTAGCAGTTCTCAGGCATTTATTGGGAGCAGCTCACGATCCATGAGACATTAGTTTGAAACCACATAAATCACTGCAGAAGAAATCCCCTGGAGGGGTCAGTGCAGGGAATCCAGTTCACCGTCGGATCAGGGATATCCTCCAGGTAGGGGTAGATGGTTTCTCTGGTGAAACGCCAGCCATAAATGCCATCTTCAGGAGTCACAATGATGTGGGCGCCCTGACACAAGATCCGTTAAGATTTCACTCATCAACAGATAACCAGGAGGGTCAACAGGAGCAGAAAACACTAATTAACAAGGCTCGCGATACACCTAGTACCTGCTGGGCGGCTTCCTTGATGGCCCCTTCCAAGACATCCATGTTTTGGTTCATCAGGGCCAAAGCATCAGCAGGAGACACGGGCTCACCAGTGGCATCTGGCAGGATGACTGCATGCTCATAGACAGCTGCAATGAAGGTGTCGGAGGCAAGGGCCTGAAGGGCTGTGAGCGCAAACACCGCAGCATGCAGGAGAGGCTGGGAAGGGAGCATGGCTGCTGCCTCGCAGCTCCTAGAATGCTCTGAGTCACGGACAAACAGTGCAAAAGTGGCATGCGTAGAAAACAAAAGAGGGACAAAGTTTAACTTTGAAGGGGGGAGGAAGTGCTGGTCTGTTAAAGCATTACCTTGGAATCAAGCGTTGCTGTTGACATACAGGAAAGTATAACAGTACACAGTAAGGATGTCGCAACTCAACTAGATTAAAAAACTGGGCAATGCCAAGACTAATTGTGCCAGTATCAAAATTAGTCATTAAACACATGGCTAGGAAGAATGGTCCAATTTTTGTTGTTATACTTTTCTCTGTCAGTGATTGCAATAGACTTTTGCTATCTACGTCAGCTCAACACTGATAGTCAGGTGAAAGGTGGATGTGTCACCCCTGGAGCTAGTCTTCTGTAAAATCTGAGTGGCAGAACTGATGTTCTTAAAAACTGCTTTATTCTAGTGTCTTCATATTCCCCAATTCCTGTGCTATGTGCCAGGATGTGCAGCTTGCTTCCCTGAGTTTTTTAGACCAAAGTTATTATATTATCATCTCACTGTACTTAGATGTAATATACTTAACGTGCCAGCAACAGAACTGTCCCTTGCATTTATCCCAGTGGTTCTCCCAGTCACTTCTGTTTAGCTGTCCATCACTTTCCAACAGCCTTCCACCAGACAATAGGCATCTGGATGGAATATTTTCCTCTGAAATCAGGCAGGTAAGCCACCAGCGGGACCATTAACAGAGTATCTCATTGCCTGGCTGCCGCTAGCCTGAAGCAGAGAGCTAGTTCACCCAGGTGCAGCGGCATGCCTGCTCCTCTGCTTACCTTTCCTGTCCCCAGGAACATGCTGTGTATGGAGAGGCTTTCATTTTTAATGTTCAGTTCACTTCAAATGCATTTTTTGCTACGATATTTTCCATTTTTTGACTTTCTAGTAGTTGCACTATTCTCATTTAGAAAAGATTTTCTGAATAGCGGGAAGCAGAACAGGCTGTCTGCCTTCAGCTACAGCAGACTGTCATTGTAGAGCTGTCTCCGAAAAGACAGACACGTGGGTGAATGCACGCACCAGAGAGTTCCCTGCAAGAGTAGCGCTGACCGAGGGTTTCAACCGTTAGGAATATTGGTTTGCATCTGGTAATGTACACCTCTAAGTACTTCTCTACATGCGTGTACTTCATACATTGCTAGATACAGTATGCTCATCTGGGAGCCTTAAATATGAGCTTTTAAAAGGCTGCAATAGAGATTTCAGTGATAGTTGAAGTAATGTAGCTTGGAAGCCTTTTTTCCCCTCCCTGTTTTGCTTGTCAAATGAAATATGGCTTGCGTCACATTTAACCCCAATCAGAGTCTGAAGGAGGAAGCAGTAAATGCTCCCTTGTTTAGCGACAGCTAGGACAACAGTCAGCCCAGAAAGGTGATTGCCTTGGCAGGGCTGAGCAGAAAAAGTTACAAGGGCAAGGGCTGGGGCATTGCCTCGCAAAGTTCAAGTCACCCTGCCAGGACAGAGGGGGTTTCTGTAATACCGTGGTATGGAGGCATCCCTGTCTGCCTCTGTACCAGCAGGCACCACCGCCTACTGCCTGCAGAGCTGGGAGCTCACCCAGGAACAAGGAACTAACTCTGACTAAACAAACAAACCCACTAAATAAAACTTAATGAAACTACAGCAGTCCAGGCTATACATGGCTGTAGGCAATGTAAGAGGAAATTTATCCTAGACCTCCCCCTACTTTTCACACCTCCATCCTCCCAGTCCACTCTCTTCACCCCTCTACTGCACCCTCCCCCATCTCTGTTACTACATGAGGACAGCAGTTATCCGAGGACTTACTTTTGTGAAACAGGATGCAATTTGTTGTTAAATCAGCTTAGCTGTTGAGGTAGTCCGTCTTCAGATTGTGGTCCTGCTCCTTTTCTTGTGCTAAGAGAGACTGCATGAATGACTGCTCCTTATTTGAAGGGTTAATCTTGCTGTGGAGAAGCCTGTGTGAAGGGTCACGCCTGCAGTGAGGACATGCAGGCAGGGGTGAGGAAATCAGAAGCCACTCATTTTTGGCAACAACACGTAGTTATGTTGCTTAGCTGTAACAAGACACCATGTCCTGGGGCACAGATATAAATGTAGAGATACAGTACTTTTTCTCCACAAACTAGTAGAGTGTTTTCCATTACTTCTATTATATGAATTGTAGAGGGTTACAATTTAATACATTGACAGACTAAAATCTTGGTTTTTACAACGTTCATTTTGTTCAAAACAAATGTATTTTGTACCCTGAAAGTCTATTTTTTATGACATTGGTCAGATTAAACAATGTTTTTATTTCAAAACAAACCTGCAGAACAAACAACAGAATTAACCACAAAGAGAAATCTTAGCTGAGCTACACAAAGTAATCCAGTCCACTTGCTTAGAAAGCACAGTCTGCAGGGCCTGCACCCGCACACATGCTGGTGCGTTCAATCTGTTCGAGCTGTTCACTGGCCTTTCCCAACACCTGCCTGCACAGTCCCGACTCTCACTTGCACCAGCATGAGCAACCATTCCACAAGAAGACAGATATGCACCTTCAAAATTGCTTATTTTGAGAATTTTTTATATGGACTCACCTGACTGCTTGAAAAAGGTGACACAGTTACCAATAGTTTTGTGGAAAGGAAATTTTCCACACCCTAAAACTGTGACCAGAAAGATTCAAGTAGACTCATCCAACTGTAAGTTAGGGCACGGCGTGATAATACATTACACTATGTGCTGAGTTGAATAACTGGTTTTGAAGCAACGGTGTTTCGAGGCTTGTTTTCTTTTTTAAAGTAAATGATAAAAGTTCAACCATTGGCCTCCAAAGGTTCTGTTAACCTCTGGTTTAGAAAAGTGTGTGTTCACAGATGGGGCGGAACAGTGTTGTGGAAATGACTTCTAGTACTCCACCAAAAATTTGAAAGAATTAAAAATCGGTTGTTAATTGGGGCACAACCTACTGCTATGTGCCTGACTCCAACACTACTAAAGTCAGAGGTATTTATTTTCTATTGTCCCCAGTGTCAAGGTCAAGCCTATGACAACCAACGCTGTCATACAAAAACACATACAGAACTGCCCAGCAGAGTAATTTATTTTTGCTGCAAAATCAAGTCAACAAATCGATGTGCAATGACTATGCTGTTAGATAAGGCAACTTGAGAAATAGAATGCCATTATAATTATGGGTATTAACATTAATTATCATTCATTAACATTAAGATTAATTATGATTAATTAGCATTACAGAAACAAGCAGATGAGATCTTAAAGGATCTGCAGTGAAATCACGGTGAAGCTTGCTCTGTGTGTGGAGGGTCCTTTTCATACCACCTCCCAAAGAGTGTTACACTCAAAACTGGCTTTGATGTACTAGTCCGACTTACCAGACGTCCATCAGTTAGCACCTAGTTATGGAAAAATAAAATAAACAGGAACATCAGCAAAGCAGTACTATTGTATGACAAACACAAAATACTATATTCATTAATGTTGACCTAGTTGAGAGATGTGGTAGGGCACTTGGAGCTACCATGAAGTCTGAAAAAAACTACACTTCTGTCTTGAGCAAGATCTTGTTCTAGGGGATTTGGCAGGACAGGGAAGAAGGGAATCAGCAAAATGGACCTGCTGTATGAATGCAACCAGGAGAATCAGGCAGAAATAAAGCTGCTTTGAACTCAAGCCAGTTACTGAAGTAGGGACACTGATAACTACCAAGTTGCTCCTTTATCTTGTAGTGGCTTTTTGACCATTTGTGTTACAAGTCTGAAAACTTGCAAGGATGCCCCATTACCTCAAACTCCCCAGGGGCCAGCTGCACCCCACTGTACAAGACTTCTGGAAACACATAGTTAGTGCCAAACGTGCCACTGAGGGAGAACATCTCAAACTTGGTCTGAGCCGTCTCCACCGGCTGCCCACACGTGTTCAGGTCTGTGCTCTTGCACTTGAGCAGCGTGCATATCTGCGGGAAGGAGAATACAGAAAGGCAAAATATGGCTAAGCTTTCAACAATCAAGAGCTGGGTTTGATTGCAAGAAAATCTGTCATGATGAAGAAATGATTCAACAAATCTACTCATTTATTTAGACCGAGAGGATCCATGGGTGTCACTTGAAACATACAGAGACAGTTCTTTGCCTGCACCACAGCAAAGCACTCTGTCTGTGTGTACACACGTGTGTTTATAAGTTATATGTGCATCATGCATAATACATATGCATTTAGTCATAGATGTGGAATAGTTTGTGACCTAGGTAAGTTATTTCAGCTCTGGCTGAGTTTCCTAAAAAACCTGAAGCCATACGTATTTGTGGGAATACTCTCAAGATACAGAGAAAAGATACAAGATACAGCACATTAAAAAAAGCCTAACAGTGAAATTTAAAAGAACCAATACACTGACAAGCCATGTGAATACAAAGGTTATATCTGTATTTAGTTTCCTCATTTTGTTAGGTAACTGCATGTTAGAGAATCACATCAGCACAATGGACAATCCACTGAGTAGGAAACAGCTCTCTGTTGTGACAAGAACATGCCTATGAAGACAGGGAGAACTCTACAATCTTCTTTCCTTTTGTACACTTATGTGGAAACCTCCTTGAAATGTTATAGCACAAGGTCAATTCAGGGTCTTGATTTTCAGCATTTGTAACCTAGACAGAGAAGCAGGATCAGCACCCCTAATGAAGTCAAAATGCATCATGAAGAAAACAAATGTTTTCAAGGCGTCTAAAAAAGGCCTCCTCTTGAACCCCCTCAATCAAAAACGAGACAAATGCAAATGGGGTGCAAAAAGAATATTCCAGCCTTCCCACTGTCCAAATAACAACAGAAAACTTTTACCTGCAAATAGTACTCTCCTTCAACAACATGTAGCCCATCAAAGGCACCCAGAACATAAATGTCATCCTTCTGCTTCTCTGCCATCTTGTAACTCAGATGGCAACAGAGGTCCTGCTGGCAAATGGCACGATTTCCCTCGGGTTCAGTGAGCTCAGTGAAGGAGAAGAGATCACGGTAAATGACCCCACTGAAATAATGATCGTTTGATGGAAGCTGTTCAATACCGCTAGCATACAATTTCCAGTTAACAGCAGCAGGATAGTCAGGAGACAGACGTGGGCGTGAACTCAGTTCTGTCACCAAAAGGTGACCATTTTCTGTTTCTGTATTGTAATAATATGCTCTCGGACCATCTGGGGCATAAATACCACTCCCTGCAAACACAAAACACCAGAAATCTTTTAATCCGAAAGCAAGTGTATGGTACAAGTAAGCAGTCTTCACCAATTAAACATGTGCCAAATTTTATGCTAATATTTGTCGGATTGTTTTGAAATTAAATTAAGCCTTCATGGACTACAATCCTAACCTAAAGCTTTTTGCAATCAATGGAAAGTAGATCAAACTCTGATGTTTCATGTCTTGTAAGTGACAAGATTAGTGTGCTAAGTATATGCCATTGTATATGATTTAAGTGGCTAAAGCTATACATTCCTCATTGAGTTTAGCTGCATCAGAAACCAGTATTTCTGATTAAAATGAATTATAACACTGTCAAGGGAAAAAAATTCTGTAAGGAAAAGATATTACCATGTCACATCTTTATGTGACCTCTTTACAGAAATATGTAAATCTTTACAGCCCAGAGTAAAACCTATCCATAAAAAATGAGTTGTGTGACATGCAGGTCATCAATGACAGAACTAAAGCAACGGCCCATATCTGCTTTTATTTGGAAGGCAAGTTTAGGGCTACATTTTAGCAACACCAGTAAATTTCTCTCACTTCTACAAGCACCTGCCTATCAAACTTGTGCATGACTTATATCATCTGTTCAGGAAAAATATACAGTGAAAACAGAGCCTGCAAAGAAAACTTGACACGAGGTCTCCAGCCTAGAAGCAATGTTTGCAAGACTGACATGAACATTTCTCAGAGTTAGGTTTCCACCTAGTGGAGAAAAATAGTTTGGGCCTTCCCATGAACAAAACCTTGATAAACACCAAGATCAGGGTGAGAAGATGAAAAAGCACGTGCATAAAATCTCAAAAAAAAATGATCATTTAACAAATAACTAGAAGTGTTATAGACAACCTAAGCATTTCCGAGTTCTTACATATCACGCTTTGATTTCTTTTTTATCTGTACAAGTTGTTTGTCCTAATCCCGTTGACATGTACATGCATGCCTAAAGCTGAAGGGAATTTCTGCTCAGGTAAACTCCACTACATACACATAAGTGTTGCCCATGTGAACAAGATCAATTAGAGCAATATCACGGTACCTGTCATATCTAAAGTGGAGTTGCGTGTATTTGCTGAAAGGAAGTTGACACCCATTCCCATGGCCCATGCTGAGTGAAACTGGACTGCCGACAAAAGTGGAAGAGTGTTACCCCAAGCAGTTGGGAACAGAATGGTGTCAACCCGATATCTGCTTGCCAAGACCACAGCTGGGTCATGATAGAGTATGTCCGCACAAGTGAAAATGCCAAAGTATCCAAAGGATGTATTGAAAGTCACAAATTCTGGATCCTTGGGGTAATTAAACTGTTTCTCTGTCACAAAAAGGTTGTACTGTTCATGGAAAGGAAGGAATGCAGAAAAAAAGTATTAGAAAAGAAATCAAATAATTTAAATCAAACTAATATTGACTATAATAGTCATTAACTTAAATAAAAGTACTGGAGAACGTGTTTTGTGAACATGTCATATCTTAATTTTGAAAAGGAGAATTCATACCACTGCAAGAGGAGTCAGGCACAAGTATCTGTGGCTCTGATTTACACCAGTGAAGGGGATTTGTATTTTGTTAGCAAGAGTTTAGGACATTAATGTTTTAATATCTCATGTGTCCCTTGAGAAGCAGCAAAAATAGAGGGCTTATTGAGTTTTAATTAATTTCATTTAATTAATTGCTATGTATGAAGATATCTTAAGGCAGTGGCTTTCACCTGCCCTCTGACACGTGCTCTACAATGACTCTGTGTACAAATACATTTAAGCCTGGGAAGCAGCTTCTGTTTCACATTTTTAATCACCCGAGGATCATGCACTTCCTGAACATTGTAAAATCCTCTTACCTTGTGATAACGAGCTACCAGTTTCCCTTCTGAGTCAAAGACAACGTTGGTATTGAACTGATAGTGACCATCGCTTGGGCACCTTGGATCACTGGAAGTACATGGCTTCTTGTCTCCCATATTAGCAACCACATAGATGGAGTTATTCCTCGCCAAACAGCTCAGTCTTGCAAGCACTGGTGAGGGACCAAACCTAAACAGAAGGGAAAGAAGAAAGGAAATGAAGCATCAAAACCAGTCAACCCATAAAAATGCCAACACTAAGAATACAGCTCACAAGAATGATAGGTTTAGGTTTGTCATTTCTAATACGAGACTGTCATGTTCTGTTATTCAACAGAAGGCAGTGGTTTTGTGCTTCAAAGCTTAGCGTGCTGAAACTCTGGCTTCACCTCACGTTAGATAAGTAAGGAATACAGGGGTTTCCTCACAGAGAAAGCAAATCTTTGCACTTTTGAGTCTTCCTTCTGCTGCCAGTGTGTGGCATAGCGTTGATGTTACACCGACACAGGGGCTAATCTCAGCTTTCTGCTTCAGGTCTTGATTCAGCTGCTGTGCTGAGGTAGCTTCAGATTTGTTTCTTCTATGGTGCGTTGCGTTATCTTTCACCAGCCTCAAAAAATGTTGCAAATTATTAAGGAAAATAACAGAATAAAAAGGCTACCATGTCATGATTCAAAAATATAAATCTGAAATTGTGCAGTATATCCTTTCAGTAGTAGCTGTTATTTTATTCACAAATATTCCTAGTATATCTGTATCTTAAAAATTTTTCTACAACATGCATGGAATATATTACTGAAATGCAGATTCTCTAAGTTTTTGTTTTTCTTTTAAATAAATCTCGACCTTTATGAGTATACTAACTAAAATCAAAAGAATTACAGTGAGAAAAAAGGACTGAGAAAAATGATAAAGGAAGTTGTCTGAAGCTATTTATGGCAACTACATGATGTTTAACCTGCCTTCATTTCACAGCAGTTGTTCCAAGACATTTAAATCTATTAAGGTAGCTGCCTTTCCCATTGGACCATTCCCCCATGCACAGCCAGGACGATACCTTTCCGGATCAGCACACGGAATCCAGTCCACCTGTGGGTCTGGGATATCTTCAAGATAAGGGTATATTGTTTCCCTTGTGAAGACCCAGCCATAAATGCCATCTTCAGGAGTTACAATGATATGGGCACCCTGACATCAACATACAGAACCAAAAAACATCATTAAGAAAATAAATAAATGGTCAGTGTTTACGAAAACGAATGTCTCTAACTCTGTGATAATACCTGTCTAGCTGCTTCTTTGACGGCCACTTCCAAAATTGCCATATTTTTGTCCATCAGCATCAAGGCCTCCTCAGGAGAAACTGGCATTTCAGTGTCCTCTGACAAGACCACGTTGTGCTCGTAGACGGCTGCAACGTAGCTGTCCAGGGCACAGACCTCCAGAGCAGACAGCACCAAAAGCACGGCAGAGGTACAGGCTTTAGGAAGCCCCATGTCTGGAGCCTGGAAGTCGCCCGAGAGGAGGATGGGGGCAAGCAAAGACAGGGGGTTTTAAAAGGGGAAAGTTTTGCATGAGACCTGGGAATTCCCCACAGTGGCAGAAAGCTGACACCGGGGGATGCAATCACCCTGCCCAGAAAGTCTCACAACATCAAAGCCAAGAGAGCCGCCAGCATTGAGCAATTCTGCCTTACACCACCAGCAGGGAAGTCACAGAGAAGTCTCTACTGCACTGCAGCCAAAGAAATGCATCACCTGCCAGATCTGCGAACAATTCAGGCGTGGCATTGCTGTAGTAACGCAGCTCAGGGCAAGCCTAGGTCACAGCAGAAAAACAAGCTAGAGTTTGAGAAATCCCAGCAAAGACCAGTACGGACACATTCCTGCCCAAACTCAAGGGTGCAGGGTGCAGGCAGGGCTGCAGGAGGCAGGTGGCCAGTCCTGAGCTCAGTGCTGCCACACGGGCACTGCCTGTGCCACCCCAGCTCAGGGCTGCTACGAATTAGCCGAACGTAGTTTGGCTATACGTGGCACAGTCCCTACGTATCCCAGCTTCACAGATTGTACAACCATTAGTAACAGCAGATGAGTATTTAGACCTGCCACTGCCTGAGACAGGAAAAGGACTAGCCAGGGGGTTTCTGAGTTTCCCATAGGAGACACCATCGCTCTGCTTTAACCGTAATTCCAGGACCCCTGGATAATCATAGCAGGAGAACACGCTTGTGAGTTGATTTGAACAACAAACCTGGAAACCAGGATTTCTCTTGAGGTTTCTTTTGCCTCCACTGTGCACATGAAAGAATGAAGAGAGGAGAAGATGTGCTGCCAGAAAGCTAGAGGTGTTAGTTAAGCCTGTCTAGTTTCTACTGCAGGTCTGGTGAAGTTCATGCATTGCAGGACAGCTCATTAATTTCGATGACATTTGTGCTCCTTCTGGTAATCCTGGCCACTTCAAGCCCTAACAGCACAAGTCAGGTAAGTGAAAAAGTCATTCCACAGAGACAGCTAATTAAGACTCACGTCTACAGATCTGCATCTTGTGCACCTTGTGTCTACCTCTAGTGCTCTCAGCTCCTTCTCAACTGCCTCACCATCAGCACAGGCAGGGTCATCACTTCATAACAGGTTGAGGTGTACATTCCCGGTTTCAATAAAGTCTTAACCCTGATACAAAAGGAAAGGGAGCTACTGCCTGGATATTCCCAGGGGAAGCCTGCCCTTTGGTACCCTGATGCTTCACAGTTCAGCTGGCTACCAGAGCAGTTCTTGCTAGTGCCCCAAAAAAGGCTCTGGAAGAGAAAGAAGTATTTCTCATGTAAATTCCAGTAGCTACTCACAAGAGAAACTAGGATTAGACTATTTTTCTTATATATGGAAAAATAGGTACCACAGAGAACCCCTTCTAGGACCCAGTTCTGTGGCAAAAGTCTTTTATTTGTCCTTGAGCCCAACCAAGGTCAAGAAGACTAGCGTGAGTTTGCCAGGCATGCCCTTGTCTCAGTTTTCCTTGCCTCTTTTTGCCAAGCATCTGGTGGAGGTAAGATTTTTTCCCCCCCATTGTTGGAAAATAGCAGCCCTAGACTTTTGAGAGATTTACTGTTGCAGAAGCAATTAGTACAAACATTCCAGCAGGCATTTATTAACAAAATAGATCTCACAGAGAACAAGCAGGGTCTTCACATATAATACAAACATACGTATGTCTGTGCCTGTATGTACACACACACGATACCACATCTCCTCCAGGACTAAAGATCCATTAGTTCTGTGTGGAGATGCTAAGTCTTCTCTTCATTACCTTTGCCTCTTATTTTTAGGCACCTTCAAGATAATGCAAGTGCTGGTAGACAAAGTCTTTTAGACTCTTACTATCTAAGAAAATTCACAAAACTTAGGAAAAAAAGTTGCTTTATTGAAAACAATACTGTGCTTAGTGCTTTGTCATTTCAAATTGTTTCAACATTTCATGTTATCAGTTAAAGTATTACAAGATAATGAATTTTCTTTAAAAAAATACAGAAAATCATGGTAGCAAAACAGTAGCTTTACCCAAGAATAATGCACAGCAGGCTCAAGTAGAAACCAGACATTTGAAAACACACCTCTTCACATACAGTGGTGCACTGTATATAGAACACAATTAAACAGGCTGACATCTGAGGGTTACTCATCACTTCAGCCAATCCACACGAGGACTTCCAAAAGAAAGGCAGTCAGCGTTTAGTGTTTCAAAACAGTAACGCAGCTACAACTAAACCACAACCGGTTGTTCACTAAGGGATCATGTATCCCAGCTCCAGAATAATGAAACACTGTTAAGTCCACTCATCTCAACACTAAGTTAAACCACAAAAGTAAACAGAGAATTGAAAGTAGGTCTGGCTATGTTTCACTGCCCATCAAATGAGTTCTTTCTTCATTATTACCAGAAGGATTTTGCAGGCTGGAACTGGAACTGTTTGCACACGGAAAAGAACAGGAGGGAAGAAACAGGTTTAATATTCTCTAGATACTTCTATGCAATACCAGCATTATAGCAAAAAAGCCACACATTACATGGAAAGAGCTACACAGATCATTGGATTTGGTTTCCCACTACTGCACAGAACGATGTACTATTGCTTTCACACCTATCATTTCACAGAATCACTGAATAGTTCAGGTTGGAAGGGACCTTTAAAGGTCATCTAGTCCAACCCCCCTGCAATAAGCAGGGACATCTTCAACCAGATGAGGTTGCTCAGAGCCCCATCCAACCTGACCTTGAATGTTTCCAGGGTTGGCACATCTACCACCTCTCTGGGCAAACTGTTCCAGTGTTTCACCACCCTCTTCATAAAAAGTGTCTTCCTCATATCTACCCCCTTTTAGTTTAAAACCATTACCCCAGGTCCTACCACAAAAGGCCCTGCTAAAAAGTTTGTCTCCATCTTTCTTATAAGCCCTCTTTAAGCACTGGAAGGCTGCTATAAGGTCTCCCCAGAGCCTTCTCTTCTCCAGGCTGAACAACCCCAACTCTCTCAGCCTGTCCTCATAGGAGAGGTGTTCCATTCCTCTGATCATTTTTGTGGCCCTCCTCTGGGCCTGCTCCAACAGGTCCATGTCTTTCCTGTGCTGAGGACTCCAGAGCTGAATGCAGCACTCCAGGGGTGGTCTCACCAGAGCAGAGGGGCAGAATCACCTCCCTCGACCTGCTAATCATGCTTCTTTTGATGCAGCCCAGTTGGCTCATGTCCAGCTTTTCATCCACCAGTACCCCCAAGTCCTTCTCAGCAGGGCTGCTCTCAACCCTTTCATCCTCCAGCCTTTATTGATACTGGGGGTTGCCCTGACCCAGGTGCAGGAGCCTGCACTTGGCCTTGTTGAACCTCATGAGGTTCCCACAGGCTCACTTTTCGAGTCTCTCCAGGTCCCTCTGGATGGCATCATGTCCCTCAGGCGTGTCAACCACACCACTCAGCTTGGTGTCACCTGCAAATTTGCTGAGGGTGGACTCAATCCCACTGTCTATGTCGTTGGTGAAGATATTAAACAGAACTGGCCCCAATACAGACCCCTGAGGGACACCACGCATCGCTGATCTCCCTCTGGACATTTAGCCATTGACCACTACTCTCTGGATGTGACCATCCAGTCAATTCCAGCTCACAGACAACCTCCTGGAGGAACCATCAGTAGGGTTTCCTCATTAATGCCACAGTCCTGGTTTAGGTCTCTGTTTAGGTCAGTAGTGATTTAGGAAAGCATACAAAGTATTTAAGTGGCATTTTTACTGCTCGTCTTGTTACTCATTATCAGGTTGGTGGTGAGGAAAAAATATAAGCACAGCTTCCAAAGGTTTGCTTTATATGGCTGCAAGTAAAATAAAGAATAAATATCTCGGCATACCTTCTCCTTGTTGCCTCAGTGATATAGAATATTCCAGTTGCAAGACCCTGCGAGGAAACATTCAGTTACAATTGTAATAATAGTAATAACCTTATGCAATTCCAATAGATATAAAAAGCAAAAAACGTGTAATTACTTACACTTAACAGTGCCCATCCTCCCTGAATGGCTGAGGCCCATTCAAAACCCAGCTTTTCATTTAGAAATCCCCCTAGAGTGGGACCTGCAAATGCCCTGCAACAAATCAAACTGAGATATTGTCATCCCAAACAAAAAAGATAACATATTCTCAGAGGACTTCTTTATTGCGTTTTGTGGCCTCCCTCCATTGATTCTCTCTCCTTTGTCAATAGAGATTGTCTTCCACAGACCCAACTTTCCTATAATCCACAGTAAGTATTAATTCTTTGTTTGCCATGGCCCCAATAAACCTGTCTAGTTACCTCCTCAGCTGGAAATAGGATCCACATCAGAAAGCTGCACGCACTCTTTCTGTATCCGAGATGGCTTCAAGGCCCCATTAAGGATCATGTTCTAAGAGGGCATCTACATCAATCAGTTCTATCATAAAAGAAATGTTAACTCTCATCCCTCAAAATGTAAACCTTCCAAACTTCAAGACAGAAAACTGATGGATATAGGCAGGTGGGAAGGCACATTGTGACAGACATGGTCACTGCAAGGTTGAGTTGTATGTAACTGCCCTGCACCTTCATGCCTGGCTAAGAATTCCGTAAAAGGTTACACAGCTGCTGTCACTTTATGAAAGGTCTTACATGATATGGTGCAGAAAGGGACAAAACTGTAAAATTAAAGAGGCCTCCTGGAAGCAAGTCACATAACAAAACTATGTTTGATAACAGCATAAAACTGAGGTTTGGTAACTTTATACTACATACATCTGTACTCAACCCTATGCTAAATAAGCAGGACAGCTAGAATTTCATTAGCTTGGAAAAAATGGTGCAAATTTGTACCACTGAAACCCACCTGCAGCCACAGAGGACTACAAGGACAGATTAAAAAAATCTGTGGCTGTCAATAGGGGGACTCTGTCACTTCCCACCAAGTGACAAGTCTGAAGAATCACTCAGCCAGCAGCGCCTTTCACTCATTTCTGTGACGACCACTGGGTAACAAACACAGACACACTCTGCTAAGCTACACAAACACAGACCTTAAATAATGGCTGTGGCTGAAAGAGAAGAGAAGATTCTACCCTAAACTATGCCAGACAAAAGGAGGAAATATAGAAAATGAAAGAGGGAGAACAAAATTAGTCAGGAGCAGATACCTTCTAGCTCGCTCCATATGGGTGGACTTAGCTTTGTAAAAAATTAGGGTCCATCTCTCTCTATATTAAGCATTAAATATTTCAGTGACAACAAAAATGACCGCACAGAAGCTCAAGCTAACATCCACTCAATCACTTTTTGCTATGCAGGGCAATACATTTCAAGGAAAACAAGTTCGTTCCCTTTGTTGGGTAAAAAGCTTTGTTTTAACATGTCCACCAGGCAGAAACCTTTTGAATCAGGGTCAATACAATGATGGCAATGCAAGACTTCCAGTTGTAATGCAGCAGGCTTTTGTGTGGCAGTAGTGTAGAACAACTAAACACTCATAGCTTACAAAAAGGTGACTGTATACCTACCCAAGGGACCACATGGCACCGAAGAGCCCAGACACCAGTCCCAGCAGACTCAGACCTTCTTCAAATCCATTCTCACTGCAGAAAGACAGACTAGTTAGAGTAGTACAATACACTATTGTGTCTCAGACAGCCTTCCCTATAGAGAGTTTTTTCCCTCCTTTTAATTTATACACAGCATAAGTAGTTAACAAGTGAAATTGTATGGTGGAATCATGTCTGTTTAGCCAGTACTTTCTTCTTTGCTGCCTCTCTGGAAGATTGCAGTGCTACTTCTTATCTCTGATGTCTTCCCAGTAAGATTCCTAACATCACATGATTGCTAATTCCTTGTGTTTCGTATGGAAAGTGTAAAAGTGAAAGGTAGCTTTTAAGAATGAAAGACCTTGTTCCAAGAGGAACATACTAGTAAGCGTAAATCAAGACCATTCTAGGTTGTTACTGCCAAGCCACATCACAGACCTTGTACTTTGCACAAGTATAACTTCTGTAGGTGCAGCTGTTAAAGCCAATGCAGTCTGAAAATCCAATGAAAACTGCTTGCTATTGATTGTCCTCAGAAGCTGAAATAGATTCTACGTATATGAAACCACACACAGGTTGCCCCATGGTATGACACCCAAAGTCTGATGGACTTCAGTGTGTTCATAGTACTGAGGTACACACTTAGAAAATTGTATTTGGAATGTAATGACTGGGGTGCTCCGTCAGAAAAAACTTAAGACAAAAGAGTAGTGGAAGCATTTCAGTGTTATGCTCTACCTTTGTCTCAAAAAGAGGGGAAAAAGCCACACCAAAACCCCACTTCATCTTCACCCCTGAAAATTAGTTGCAGTTTCCTACTGTCAGTTAACATAAAAGATGTGTTGGACCAAGTTACTTACTATGCGCAGTGCAGCATCTCTGGAAACACGGGGATAGCACTCATGCCAAGGGAAAAGCCAACCAAAACCAGCACTAGCACAAACATCCATAGCTGACTGAAAGAGAGGCATTTAAAAGAAGTTAGCTGCTGAAGACTTTTCAAGTATGGACCCTGTTTGACTGAAGGCTGTTATATCATCTTTCCATGACTGACCAGAAAACTATGTTTCTTGAAGCCAAAAAGAACTCTACTTTAATTAACACTAGGACTTGAAAAACATAGGTTTATGCTTTAAAAAAGACTTTGTAAAAGAATTTGAAAATCCTGTGCTCAAATTAAATAATTCCTTATCAAATGCAGTTCATTTTAAGAGGAGCACATAGAGAAGAGGTAGAAAGATGAACTTAACTCAGCAATACATATGTCCAAGCTCTAGACTTGGTTTGTTGCACAAGTGAAGGATTTTGCAGCTAAAATTTTGTAGCTCAATACATTATAACCAAATAGACTTAGCTAAAGAAAAAAGCATTGAAGATTTTACTGATTTCTTTCTCTCACCAGCTCAAACATATGATCTCATGAGTTTCAAACATATGGTCTTTAAAAAGTAGAAGTCTAGGAGGAAGGAGTTGACTAATTCTGCACATTAGCAAGCCTATCATCATCTTTAACAGAGTATATAACCTAGGACAAAAGGACTGTACAACTGTTTTGTAAATGTAGCAGTGTTTTCCTGTCAATTAACTCGAGAGATATGGAAATGCAGTGTTCAGGTGCAACAGACATTGTCCCTACTTAGCTAGCTGAAAACAAAGCTATAATCTGCCGTTTTCCTCAGTAAGCTATATAAAGAAAGAAGAAAAATCAATACTGCTGCACAGCCATGCAAACAAAACCCACAGTTAAGAAACACTGATGAAATAGAGAAAATTTAAAAATAAGACAGAATGAGAACTTTGTTTTGCTGCACTGGAAATGCCACAGAATTGGGAGGAAAGGAAAATAAAAAGCAGCATTCTTCCCACCACACACATTAACATGAGGAAACACAGTAACAGTAAAAAGCAAAGGAACAGGATCTATTTTACGAAGCTGTAAAATATGCATTTTCAGACCCGTTTCATGGTCAGAGGTGCTAATTACAGACTTGTGGACATACGTGACTATGGTCACGATACCTATCGCAAAAACATCACAAAAGGGGACAGGCTCAAGAAGAGGCGGTTCTGTACCTTTCAATGTGCAGTATAGGAGCAGGTCCTAACATGAAAAAGCACAGTGCTGTCATTAAGCCTCCAGATACCAGCAGCCACTTCCTGAGGTACTGTGAAAGAAAAGGAAGAGGTATATAATTTAAAGATGTGAATTTGTAATGTAACTATTTTGTCTTCCCTAATACCCCTCTTCTAAATCTTCATTCCTGAAAAGTCCAGCTCCTGTAGAGACCATCATTACACACAAACTGTGAATTCACAATTTCTCTGCCAGTTCTGAACACCATCAAGAAACACTGAATTCATGTTTCCTCACCACCAATGCAATCACTGGCAGCAGATGCTTAATACAGAGATTTCTTCAGGATACTGAGTAATTGTGCCTCTCTGTCAGCAAAGTATTTTAGGTCTTACTCTTCCTTTAGTATAAGAAATATCACGTAGCATTGCATGTAATTGTCACGTACAAAGGCCATTATTAGTTTGTGGTGGGGAAAAAACCAGAGTCTTAAAACTGGCATTGCTATTTTATTCACAGCATTCAAAGTGTATGTTTTCTTGATCAATTAGCAGTGCTGTCAACCAGGCAGCTGCAGGTATATCACTGTCACAGTCTTTTTCTATGATGCAGTTAAGAGCTAGAGAACTATAGCCAGTCAGTGTGCTGATCAAACTTGGACATTACGCTTTTTAAGAGACAAAGTCAATACAGCTAACCAGAACATCTTTACTCTTCTTTTCAAAAGCTGATAAAATTAGATGTGGACAAAAGTATGAATAACTAGCCCATGGTTTCCTACTCTCCGTTCCATATTGGCTGGAACTAGATTTGTGCTTAGTCCACTGGAAAAGCTCAACACCTTTCAACTACGGGATACTTGTCTGACAGCCTTTACTATTTTGGACATTACCTGGACCTTGCAAAAGAGACCTCCAACTTGGCAGTATTCAGTGCATGTGCAAGGTCCTGAAAGACAAATCGCTTTACAGGACCAGGCCTACGTCCATTGCTTCAATATGAGAAGTCCTCCAGTTTTAACTAAATGCAGAGAGAGCTTTACTAACCCTGCACAAACAGCAGGGTAGTACTCACTGGCAGTTTGTCGCTTAGGAGTCCAAGGAGGGGAGAAGACAGGGAGTATGACAGCGCCAAACCGAGGAATACCAAGCCCACATAACCAGCTGGGAGTTTGAACTACGGGAAGAAAGACATATAAAACAAAAAAACAAAACAACAAACCGTATATGCTACATTCATTACACGACAATGCAAGAATTATATTTTAGATCAAAATACTGAAATGCATGATTTTAAGCATTTTACTGATACCATACAGAGGTTTTTCAAGTATTTGAAGTCATCAGCAGAGCTCGCTCCAGTTTCCTTCACTTACATTTCAAGGCATGGAGTGACAACACTCGACACAACTGTACTCACATAAAGCCTAAATAATCTCAGGAGGAAACACTATGCTATGTCCCTATGCCAGCACACCTGATTCTAACATTAATATCTGGCACATTTGAAACAGACACTTCACACATTGAAATTTAGGTGGATTTAGTCCTTACCTCTCCAACCCAGTTTTATTTCCATTTAAAAAAGCATAAATACCGTAGTCATCCACTGCTAATCAGTGCATCTTAAAAGTAAGTAGTGCTATAAAACACAACTCTGGCTTTTCAACCAAAGAAGGATTTTTATGAGAATGAGTAAGAGGCTTTTTGCAAACACCCCGAGGCCTACATTTTCCTAATGCGGAGTCGCATTGCTGTATTGAAACAAAATGGGTAATGAACCAAAAGTGTACTAGACTCTCAAATGAGTGCTTTAATTACCAGTTAGCAGGAATTCCAAGATGTTTCATGTGGCATGGACTACATAAATATTCACTATTTCCTTGCCATATGCAAGCACATCATAATAACTCTAATTTAGTGGTTAGAACACCTGCCAAGAAGGCTACAGACTTTTCAGAGCAAGTATCTGTTAGCACAGAGCAAGCAGAAAAACCACATCAGTGTGCAATATTCTACAGTGGAAAAATTACAGGTCCTTCCTGGGTGGTAGAAGATGTACATTCACATCTCCACTGATGGAGAGGTTAGCACCAAGTCTCCTCCACCCTGGATGAGCGCACTTAAGTATTGAACTAGACAGACGAAAAGTAGGAGCACAACAACCTGTGAAATGTTATTCCCTGGAAAAACAATTAATAAATAAATCACTCAAAAGAGCATTGCTTAATTTCACACAGGAACAGAATCTTAAACTGTTTACTTCAAATTCATTACCTTAAAAAACATGGGGAAAATAAATAAATAAAATTAAGTAGGAAACAAATAAATAAATATTAAAATAAACTAAAAATAAATAAGTAAATAAAACAGCATTTGCTGCCCGGCTACACAGTTGCAATCAGTTTAATTTTGCACTGCTGGAAGATGAGGCAGAGCTGAGATATCACATCCCGGAAAACAGATGTCCACATCAACAGATACAACACTTTCAGTGACTGTTGCAGTTTTACAGAATTTGCTTTCAGAAAGGAGGAAAAAGTCCCTCATTTACAAAACCAGCTGCTATGCCCCATTCAGAGAAGATACTCTGCAGCTGAAAGCCACTTAAGCAGAAAAAGCACGATTTTAAAGGCCTTACATTGCCACAAAGTTACTGAGACCCAGTGGCAACAGATGGTGTCAATGGAAACTGACTTGTCAGTACTGTTGAAATCAAGTTATTTGGAAATCATATTATTAACAGTTAATTAACGCAGTGTAGTTGGATAAGGCTTAATTTTGTTTAGGGTATTTAAACTACATTTGTAACCAGTTATTTACTATTTAGCAAGTCAAGACTTCCCTACATGTTAACAGGACTGACCTTCTTTAGGATAAATAGAGACATTGTGGGATCCAAAAAGCCCAAGCATGCACTTAGAGAAAATATAGTAAAACAGAGTAGTAAGACTTTAGGCAGAAGAACGAGCTTCCAAAAGGACTCCTTGCTCGGGATCGAATCTGTTTTGAGAGAAGGGGGGTAGGGGGGAAAATTGCATTATTTTCAGCAGCATAAGCTCATGATTGATCTTCTTGCTTTAGAAAAGAAATTACCATTTCCCTTTTTCTAGTCCTATTACTCTTGTTATCTAAGAAGTCAATAGTAGACTGTTATGCACTCTACTATTTTCATATTAAAAAACAAAATTTGATAGGGGAATAAAAGAAGAAAAGTATATTTAAAAAAAAAAAGATAGGTGAATGAAAGAAGAAAAGTACATAATTTAGATTCCAACATTGCAAACCCCCAACTTGTAAAGAACAAAAGCACATACTATCCCCAATTATATGAAAATATGGTTACTTCTCCACTAACCCTTATAAAATGAAAATCTCATGGATACATCTCAACTTAAAACAACATGCATACATGCATGAACCATTCACATCCAATCAGAGAAACATGCTTTGAAAGTAAAATGAAAAGATTGCTATTTATCAGTTGAGATTTATCCGAATTTTAAGCAACTAGTCATTCAGGTCTCCTACATGTTCGAATTGTACTCCAGACAAGAAGCTTCTTTCAGATGTCACAGTTAGGTGTCATTTCTAAGTCACGCTCCCTTCCTGATGCTGATGGTGCTCTAATAGTTGAATGTGGTCTCAGTGTATACAAGGAACCAAAGTTCATTCACCAGCATCCACCAGCTCAGAGCTACCATTCATTTAACGTAGTTTCAAACTGGGAATTAATATCATGACTCCATACAATGTCAGAGGTTGAGGAGCTGGGGGGAAGCCAGCAGTAGCACCACATAGTTAACCACTGTAAGTTTCCTCTAAAAGCCAATATATATGAAGTTATTCTCCAAGGTTTTCATATTTAATAGGAAAAAAATAAAAAATAAAACCCACTGTATTTTAAAGTTACTATTTTTTCTAGAAAAGACTAACAGAACTGTAACCTTGCAATTACCATCTTGTGTGAAGACTTATCTTTAAGTTAACTTTCTGTCCAAGGAGGACCATCTAAAATTTAATAAAATTTATATGACCTCCAGCACTTCAGTTAAAACTCTCCTTTATTAACTTTAACATTCTTTCATGTTAATCAGATCCTGCATCATTCAGCACAAATAAACCCTTTTTGCTCTCCCTGCAATTCTGTTTTTTTCCCCTCTGTTAACCCCTCAGACATGTCAAGTTCTCTTGTTTTAGGCAAAAGCTATCTCCAGCTTCAACTAGCTGTAATGACAACCTGATACAAAGAAGACACAATGGATCCTTTACAAGCCCTGAAGCCAAGGAGACAAAAGAAAACAAAAATTTATCTCAGTTCACTTCCACACAGAGTTCTCAGTGTTTGCAGAGATGGGCGTGAGGTGTTGGATTCATTCCAGGCCATCTGCGCACATTAATTCAGTTCACATTAAAACATGGGCCTGATCGAGATCACAAGTAAATTCAGCTAGAGCTTTGCCCTCTGAGTTGTATCAGGCTCCAAAAACTGGTATTTTTCTAAACCACAATTATATACATGAGAAATTAAGGTGAGTGAAGGAGATGGAAAGAAGGGTTCTTACCATATTTTGGTAATATGCACATATTCACAGGCACCAAGACCAACACTACGCAGCCCAGTGTAATGAAAGGGACCTCATAACCAAACGATTGATACAAAAAGCCACCTAAAGGTGGGCCCAGCACCAGTCCGAGTCCTGTAAAAATTTCAAGGCTGCCCTAAAGGATGAAAAAGAAAGCAAGCAAAAAAAGTCTGAATGCTGAGAAACTCTAGTGTGACAATAAAAGCAATACATTTTTCTGAGGAGCAGCACAACATAGTCAGGCTAGTGGAAAGAAAAAGGCACTGTTATCATTAAGGGGGATAACGGCTAGCAAAGAGCTTCACAAAGTGGGACAGCAAAAGGAATTTTGCAGTTGTCTGGGTGACAGCGATCATTTCCTTTGCTTCACTACCGGGAACCACCTGCACTGCAGCGTTAGCCACTCTGCTGCCACCTAACACATCCCAGTCCTGGGGCAAGACAAATGGTCTACCGATGGAAAGCACCCACAGGACAACTCAGGCTGAAGTGATCACCTCTCCCACCTGCAGTTAACCTCCAGCCCGAAGGGGAGGACCAAACAAGCCTACTCAGATGGGTCATTATCTCCTGGCATGAGGTACCTGTGCAAAGTAAAAGCTTTCTCTCCGTAGCTGACTGTTTAGATTCACTGACTAGGGGCAGGAAATAACAGTGAAATTGCAATGGGGATAACCCAGACTATTTTGGCTATAATTTAATAATCTGGCATCTTTTATAAGATACTCATTTTCAAAAGGACAATAATACAGTTACACTTAAATCTTGTGTTACAACACCATAGTCACCACTGCCAACATCTGCTTCAATACTTGACTAATCAGTGCTTAGACCACCCCCTTTTAACAAGTAACAGCTGGTGGTAATAACTGCTTACAGTTAAAGTTTTACTAACTTTTGGGACCCAGAAAGATAGTACAGGGATTCATCTTCATCTTTAATTTTACTGATACAAGTCAGAAAGCGGGCACAGTCAGCAATAGCCAAGTTCCTTACCCTAGGTCAGCCTAGGGTCCCAGCCTATTTCCTTTCCTATACAGTATATGACTAGCAAGTCCTCAAAATTAGTTTTTAGACATTTTGGTAAACTTCAACACATGGAATGCCCATAAGTTAACATAACTGCATCCAAATAATATTTTTACTTGTGTTGCTCACCAACCATAAAAATTTTTTATGATTGGTGAGACTTCAGTTCAAATCAGGCTGTACATCATTTAGCCCTTCTAAGTTAATGAATTATTGGGGGGGGAGCGGGGAAGAGCTGAGGCATTGCATTATTACAGACCAGATGAGGATAAGGTAAACCTGATAGTGTAAGAAAAGTGATATTGCTTATGTTCTGAAGTTCATACCTCCTCCAACAGAGGGATCACCTTGACAGATGTTGAAGTTCCCACTTCAAAAAGTCTGACATGCCTACATTTAATAACTCCCCCATACATTCTCTAGGGTAGCCAATGTGTAAAACCTGGGCTGAAAACTGGTACCAAAAAGAGTAAGGAGATGAAAAGTACTTTTCAGTATCTAGCACTAACAAGGAAGGCAAAGGAAAGCAAGGCTAAAGATCCCTCATCCATTCCTTCAGGCTTTATGATTTTACCATCCGATGCACCTCACTTTAACTAATCAGCTCGTCCTTCTGCCTCTTGCCTCTGACACCACCAGGAGCAGGCTTACACTAACAAGAACTCTCCATCATGTCCATTTAAGGACAGTGAGTCTACATGAATGAATTTGAAGAGGTTTTATTCTCATGCAGAACAAGACATTAGAGTATATAATATGGCAAACAGACCAACATTTACAAGTGATCCGTCTTTCGACAGCACCCTTTCTAGCTAGATTTTAAACAAAGGTAGCTACCCAGGCACAGCTGTGTCGCATTTCTGATTGGTGGTGATCTTGAGGTGACGTTCATCACCACGTACCATTTTCAGCTATGCATCATGTTTATTGTGCTGCCACCACAGAATTTCATTTATTTTTAAGTCTTACTATAAGATAGATAGCTAAATCCCTTTAAGTCAAGATTACTTTACTTACCTATTTAAATTACATTTTAAAACTTGCAAACAGGAAACCTTAGCCTTATTGACTGACTAAAGCCAAAACATGATTACAGTGTATAACCTGCTTTGCAAAGAAATTGCCCGCTCCTCACTGCTGATACAATTTAGTAGTTTGTTGCTAGTTAGGAGGTCATATTTTTATAGACTTTTATATAGAAGTAACTATACAGCTTAACAACAATATTAATAAAAGCATCAACTCTTCCAATTTTATTAAATGTTCTGAAGGATGTTCTTAACATTTGTTCACTCCTTAAAATTTAACCCAGTTATTTCTGTCAGTCTATATTTGAACTGAAACCAGAATTCATTGAAAAAGAGAAAGAAAAAAATAGCATTTTATTAAACAAAAAACTGCCTTTTCCTAACACCATAAAACCCAACTAAATAAGGGTAATATCTCTGGTTGAAATGAGTCATTGATGACCAGAAATACTGCCCTCCAGATTTCAAGAAGTTCTAGGTCTCCTCTCATACATCGCTTTTATCAACAGATTAGAAAAATGAAACCAAAATTGTTTCCAGTTTTGCATCTTTCAGTCATTTAAAACAACACTATTTGAGCAAATTAATCAAATTTCCAGAATTAATTCACATGGATTCTTACCGTCCATGTAAAAGTAGTCACTAAAAGCTGTATTAGTATTTTAATAGTCTGATTCCAACGGAAGAGATAACTACTGCCATCAATGGTCTGCTATATTCAAAACATAAGCAACCAATACATACCCCTTAATTTATATCTAATCGAAGTTATGCTAAGGTCTAAACTTGTTCTAGGATTATGATTCTAGACTACAAACAAACTTTATGTGACAATTTCAAATATGCCTGCACATGAGACAACAGATTTTCTCCTCCCAGTTTTAGACTACCTACTGTCAATTTATCATATTGCAGGTACTCAGCTGTAATACCGGTTTTTGCACTTACCAGGACAGTAGCTATATTATTGGGAAATGCCTTCGCAAGGATTGAAAACGATGCTGTCATTGCTGCTGCAAAACCTACTGCATCCATTGCTCTTACTAAAAAGCACAAACCAATGAACACTGGTCCACTTGGTACCTTGTCCAGCATTCTGAAAAAAACCCACAGTAAATGGCGATCTCTCAGCATGCAACAAGTCATCTACTAAAGGCCCTAGAGCATAATTTCTTAGTCATTATTGGACACAATTAGAAGACACTCAATGCTTTCAATTGCCACATCTTTTTGAATCACATCGGCAAAGTCATTCAAACTCTATCAAACTATTTCTGGCAGCGCTCTCCTTTCCCCCTTTCTTTACTGGTGAAAAGAGCACAAAAACCTAACCTGTGAAAAACTCCAATGCCATCTTCTGTTGTATTTCATAGCTTTTCCAAGCAACTGTGCAAGGACCCTGATGCAATGAGTTACAATTACCTAATAGGAGCTTCCTTCATTGTTAATAAAACTTTTATTTTGCTAAAATGAGTGGCTTAGCCTCTCCACCTGCCACGCAAAGCTTCTCATTTGCACTCAATATTTTTAAGAAAAGAATAATTAAAAAATTATGCATAAGTAGTTCCCTTATTGCTGCACTTTGACAGACTTCTTGCTGTTCGTGAGCTACAGTAGTTATTTAAATACATAGAACTTTCCTCCTTTACTTTCAAAGTAGTAACCAGGCTTTGAAATCTACTGAAAGGGAGAAGTGTTCATTCTGCTTTACAAAGGATAGATAAAAAGTGAAGATGGAAAAAGTTAGGTGACCTAACCAACACCTGAAAGATGCTCAAGAGTTTCCAGTTTTGTTTTGTGTCCATCTTTTCATATGGATGAAAATGACTAGAAGACAAAGGCAACAAAACCAAAAAAAATTACTCACCCGAACAGAATGGTCACACATCCTGAAACAAACATCCCTGCCACAAACATGAATTTTGCTCCAATATGTGTAAGCTGTAAATTAAATACCATTTTCATGTTATTATTTCAAGCCTAGATCAAAAATCTTTCAAAGTAAGTTACTGTTAAGAAATCCAAACACTGTCAGCTCTTTATAGCATATGTAACTAAAAGATCTGGAGACAGTGCTCCTGCCGGTGTGCCTTCACGCAATACTGAACCTAAAAATATTCTAAACGGCTAAGTGACTTAACCCAGTTTCAGAATGGTAAGACAATGGTGCAGTTAACTATTTCACAGCGCTGCGCTACAGCTTCTGCAGCGCAGCAGGTTACAGCAGCACTCCTCATTACAAACAAACAGAAAGTAACACATTCCCCTTCCAGCACTCTCCGTGATGCCAACTCAGCAACACCTGCCACGTATTCGGTTCACGAGAGTCAATGCAAGCTGATTTTAAAGCAAATTTATCACAACCTTTAACAGCACAAAGCTTTGGCATAGGAAGCAGGGGAGCTTCAGGCTTCCCCATTCATTACCAGGGAAAGGACCCAACCTTCCTTCATTTCAGACTCCATCACCAGGGTGAAGGAGAGGCATGCTGTAAAGCTAACCCAATCCCGTGACAAAGTACATCTGAGCTTTTAATTCCATGCTGTAACTTCCCCTAAGGACAGCGGGTATTTCAGACTCTCTTCTTGTTCAGGCCTGGACAAAGTCCCCGTGTTTCAGCCGTTATTACTAAAGTCCATATTTTGCCAAGTTCCCCTGAAACCCTCAGGATTTCTGATTGCTGGACTGTCCACCTCTATTGGTGCTCACTTCACCTGTCTGCAGTGAGGATGGAGCGCTCACCCTCTCTCTCTCCCCTGCAAAGTACTTGGTGAGGCTTGTGCCATAGTTAAATGGACTTACCAGTGGCACTTGTGTGACACCTTGATAAGCCACCTCACCACCAGAGAAAATAATTTACCATGGGGTCAGCAAAGAGACTGGCCAGCCAAAGAAAGAGAAGACTGAAACTGCAGCAGTCCCAACTTAGGCTATGATCCTGAGCAGCCCTAGCCAAAAATGCATAGATAGCGGTGCTCCAGCATATAAACAAACTTGTATAATTCATTCATAATTTCTCCAGCATGAGAAAAATCCTGAATCTGTGGGAAAACTGAAGTTCCAAGAACTGGGGACATTTATCTCATATTGCTGTATAATGAAGTGGAAGGGGAAACCACATTAAGCAGCAGAGAGTCATAATAGGAGGAAATGTTAAGAAAAAGACAACATACCAGAAAAGAAGAAGGGATGCAGCTAACTAAAGGAAAAAAAAACAAAAAAACCAAAACACCTTAAGAATGGTGCCAATAGCAAACAGAATATATAAGTGCAATAAATAAAATGGGGGTAGGAGGAAAGGAGGACTGATCAGCAGATTACTCTGAAGCAGGCAGAACAGTTAACCAGAGAAATGAAACAGCTACATGTCCACCACCCTATGCTACCCTCAAGAACTGTAGAAGATGAATTTTTAAATTGTACTGACAAGACTTAGATCAGATTCAGACTGACTGGCTAGGCTCCAGTTACTGCACACAGAAGCCTGCAGGAATGCTACTGAAGAGACATCTCTTTCCTCAGCCTTAGGAGCTGTCTTCATGTACCAACCTGTGTCATCACAGAAATAAGTTACAGCTTCAGTTATACTTACATAATTTCCCAAGATTAAAGAAGTCAAGAAGTCGACCAAAGCAAAACATCCAAAAATCAGGCCAACAAGGGTGTTACTGGCACCTTTTTTTTCTGCCTGCAAAAAAAGATCACAACTGTGTAAAGACAGAGGCAAATTCTTGAAGTGAGTAACATTCATGCCTTGTACATCTTTTTTTTTTATTCTTTAATAGTGCAGTTACAAAGCAATTTCCTTTCTCAAAGACAGTAAGGGTTCATAAGGTAACAACACAGCAATTTAAAGTCATGTTGCACTTCTATTTAAGCTATATGTAATCAAGGTAAAAACAACAGTGATTCCTCAATGAACAGAGACACCGTGCTGTTTGCTGAACTACTGCACAGGTGACCAGCTTTTATACAGGTGGCTTCAGCTGGTGTGCAGTGGAGCTCGCTACAAAGCTTTGATCCCTCACATGGTGAGAGGGCAGTGAATAGAGATATCCATTATCTTCACTGTACCATGCCTCCTCATAATAAGCACCAGGCAAATTTTTGACTTACCCAACTGGCAAAATGCAGTTACTTGGGTACAAGCTGTACATTGGAACATTTAGAACAAAAATAATCTTAACATTTCTTTGTTAATACTTGGGAACAACTTGGTCATGAGAGAAATGGACTTCTGCTGCAAAGGCTCCATGACCATTTTTTTTCATCCTATATTTAAACAATGTATTCACTCAACATAAGCAGAGTTTTGGAGGTTTTTTTACCTCCAGTTAGCAACTGGAGTCAGAAAGGTTAACGACAGTGAACAGCAGCCGAGAATGAGTTAACAGAGAGGTAGCTATAAATAAAAAGTCACTGAGTGGCTAAGGCACCGAAATGCAAGTCAGGACATGAGCAGAGTTTTAATCTCAGCTCTACTACCAAACTGCTACACAACACTGGGCAAATACTACTTAACTTCTCCAAGCATCCACTTCAACTTCTGTCTCATATCGTTAGTTTGCCGTCTGCAGCCACAGGGAAGATTAAATTAGTCCACGGACAGGATCCAGGTCACCATTATATACACTCTAATCTATCATAGCCAGCATCGGGCTATCGCTACAAACTCCCACAACTGAAAAGCCTAACTCAGAGCCATAAAGGTCCCACGGTGTTCAAGATCCTTTTAAAAGCTTCAACGTGCAAAAAACCAATCTAAAAAGTAGCTGGCTAAACTGTTTGTTTACCTCTGAAGGGAAAAAGGGTCCCAGAATTGAATAACATATCATTGAACTGAAGTTGATAGAAGCTGTCGCAGCCATTGTAAATAGCTGTTCTCTGGTAAGCCCTCCCGACACCTCACCAAGTGCTTCTGGCATGCCATCTTCTTCACATGCAAAATAAAACCAATAATAATAATTAAAAAGTACTATAAACCGATAGAGGGGATTACAACTTGCAAATCAGGTTCGAAAATTAAAATCCGCTCAAAACTCCTACCCTCCCGTCTGCAGGCAACTCTAGACCAAGCGCTGCTACCCCTCTTCCCCCCCGCCGCCCCTCAGCCCACCCCGCACGGGCTTTCGCGGCAGCCGCCCTGCCGCGCTCCCGGCCC
>VYXH01011618.1:445302-624838 GCA_013397275.1 Burhinus bistriatus | reverse complement strand
CCGCGCTCCCGGCCCGGCCCCACGCGTGCGGGCGGGCGCGTGTGAGCACACACCCCACGGGGACAGCCCCGGGACCCAACCTCGGGGTGAAACCCACACACACACACACCCCCGCTCCCCTTCCCAGCGCAGGCTCCGGCGCTGCGGAGCGGCCCTTCAGCGCCGGCCCGGCGGCAGCAGGCAGAGCCGGCGGCGGGGCACGCCGAGCTTCGGGCAGTCTTGGTAATAACCTGCCGGCTTCCAGGGAAGGCTGCACAGGTGGCTCGGGGGAGCTGCTTACTTCCCGGACCGGGCAGAATATGAAATGCTCTAGGTACGGCGGCTCCGACAGGTTACAGGGGAAGAAAACGGGAGAGGGAGCAGACAAAGCTGTCATAGGAACAAGTGGGTATTTGCTGAATACAACTGTACCTCCCCTGGACGGTAGAAAGATGTTTCCCACAAGCGGAACAATGCAGGTTCCCGAGGAGCCTCACAAATGGAAGCATAAATCCCAAGTGTATTAAAACAGGAGCTCAGACAGTTTATCAATATTATGTTATTGTGACTGCTAGGGACCGTGAGGAGCTGGGGTCAGGGACCCAAGAGGTACATCCCACGAAGTTTGGATGGTTAAAGGAGGGATCAGCTCCCGGGACTCAGCCTTGCTACAGCTGACTAAGCAGATTACATTTCCTGAAAACTTAACCGCTTTGGCCCAGCCTCCTTCCCTAAGATTCCTCAGGGGTGGCTGGGAGTTACTCTAGGACTGCTGATGTGCCTTGTAAGCACAAAAGAGCTGCAGGGAGATTCAGGATGGCTTCTTAGACCTGGTAGACCAAGCAAGATCCATGATCATCTACACAGCCTCTAGCAAGTTACAGGAACCATAAAACAGTATCAGAAGAGCTGAATGACAAAGTTGTCGGAAGAATTAATAGCTATAAACTGGCCAGGAGTAAATTTAGGCTGCAGACGAGGAAGAGGTGATATAATCAACACATTTGGCACAAGTTCTTATCAGGAGGGGAGGAAAGCGAGGAAGGAGATCAGGCATGAGCTTCAAAATGTAATAAAAGATAGACCACCCATTGCTTGAAGAGAAAAACCAGTAATTACTTCTTAAAAGCACTATTTTACATAGGCCATGAGTACTCCATCTAGCCACCAGTTATATAAGATGCATAATAAGGCCATTTCAGAGCAAATGTTGCCATGTACCTAACTTTAGAATCCCACAGTGCATGTGACAGGAAAAAGCAGAGTTACGTTATCACAAGTTTAAGAAACTTAAAAACTATTTAGCAGCCACAATGAACAACAGCCACACATTCCTTTGCTGAAACCTATTTTGACAATATATTGTGTGTGGCATATATTATGGCTGTGAAGTTGAAAAATCCCCAAGAACTACCTTGATCTTTTCCTGTCTGCCTCCAGAAAAAGAGAGAAATGTAAATCTTTTTCATAGATACCACCCCTTGAACAAGCAGCCTTACCGCCCAAAAAGGAGGAAGAGGACTTGCAAGTCATCCTGAGTTCAGCAAAAGGATAATAAGAAAAAGGTGATACATGCAAAGCATGACACACAAATAGAGTGAATAAGATAAACTTGTAGAGTGAGATTAAAATCGTGGAGAGAGAATAAAGCTTTCCTTTTGTGGCTGGAGATAGGCAGTCAATTATGTTCAGGAGGTGAAACAGTTTTCACTCTGACTACTTCCTCTTTTCAGTCTAGACTCTCACTCAATAGATTCCAACTACTTTCAAAACCCAGTCCTCCTCTCACTAATAATTACATGCGAGTAATGAGTAATCCAATAAAGCCTATGGAGTCAGATTTCCACAAAGTCAATGTGTGCAGTAGAAGGCTGAAGTGTGGGAAGTAACAGCCACGTGCTGTGATCAGCATGAGCTATGGCTCCAATAATGAAACGGGGCTATGAACTCCCTATGCGTGCACATAGTTTACTTATGCACTGCTCATTATTGCCAGAGGAAGCTGGTTGATGGAACGTGTTTGTGAATTCTTCATAACCGATAAATATTTGTTAACCTTTGAGCTGCAACTTGTTATCAGCCTGTCGCAATAGTTTTTCAAGTCTAACAAAAATAATTTTTATAAAAGCATACAAGCCTTTCTTGCTTATGTCATGTCTGCAGCAACTTTAAAAAATATACCTTTCCTTTCAGATCTCAAATCATATGTAGAGTTCATGCCATGGAGCACTGAGCCCTTTATAAATACTACAAACAGAGTCTTCATCCATTGCTTATGTCCACAAGATAAAAACATATTAAGAACCATTGCTTTAAGAACAGCTTCCTTTGTGGACTTCCAGGACATTCTGAAATGCTCAGCACATGTGCAAATAGGCATCCCTTATTATTTTTCTGTATATTTGTAGAGATCTTAGAAATACTTCTGCATTACAATCTAGAAATCACTTAGCCATTGCTTATTTGCATCATATTATTATTTCTTTTGCCAGAAGCCATAGTGGCTGCACACAGGCATTTGGAAAGAGATTAAAATGGCTGTAACGTAACCACAAGATAACCACATCCTTTGAGAGTCTAGTGCAGAACTAGTGCAGAATCTCTGGAAGGCAATAAAACCCAGCAAACTGTTTCGTTCAGTTATCATGACATCAAAGTCTTTCTTCTTTTCAAATTGGTATTGAAATGCCATAGCTCGTCCTCTTTCTGGGACCCAAGAATGGTCTCATCATACTTTCTCCAGGTGCTTGAAACTCGACACAGACATCCCTTGCACTCCTGAATAGCAGCATGTAGTTGGCTGTTCTGAACCACTACCTGGACATGCTTGGAAATACACGTCTCTCCCCTCTGGGGTGGGGAACAGGACTTCTGTGGAAGGGCGAGAAAATGGGTAAAAATAGCCTGCCCTCTACAAAAATCTTTATGATGCAGAACCTTTTTCTGGACTGTGTGACCAGGAAATGAATAAGATAATTGTTTAGGAAGCATAGGGTGAAATGTACACTGGTGTTACTTGCAAGAAGGCTTCCAACTTGACGTTCCACAGGGCTGAGAAATCATGTCTGTTTTGGAATGAAAATGAGATCATTCCATCTTGTGGCATTAGAAATCTAATCGTAGCACATGCCTGTGCTTTGTATTTCTAGAAACGCATGTCAGAGAGAAATAAGTTTTGCAAGGAGTGTTCAGAACTGAAAATCAGAACTGATATGTTCAGAGTTTAGCAGTGTCGGGGACCCCTCTTGGGAGTTTGTAATACCTGACACTTTTGCCTGCCTACCTGGCTGCCTCACCATACTGTGCCACTCTCTGAACTACTCATTACTCAGTTCCCGAGCCTCCACAGTTTACAACATGGCACTTAAGTTAAGCTATCACTGGAGTCTGGCAATTTGAAGAAAAGATGGGTCATAGTTGCCAGGTTGAGCATAGGGTGAAGGTAAAGGTTACCACAGCAAAAGACAAGGAGAGTAGTAGCTATAACCAAAGGATTTTTAAATATATGCAGCAAGATGGTGAGTCTGAATGGATTGCCCAGAACAGCAGGCCAGTCAGAATCCAGATTCTTGAACGTTATGTGGCAGCAGTTTGTGGTTACTCTTCCTGTCCCCAAATCCAAGCTTATAGACAGCATGTTACGCTGTTTATAAGATAAACAAATCTTGAGCGGACCAAGTTCCTCTACTGGGGCTGGCTGCTCAGTGAAACATCAGGACAGCATTTGCAGTGACACCCCCTCAGCCCCCTAGAGCCGAGGCAGGCTCCTGCACTGCATCTGGCAGCTCCTCGTTTTCTAGCACTCTGCTTGTTATCCTGCTCACCCACCCTCAAGTGCACTAGAAGTACTCCGTAGCACAGAACTGCAATCCTTGACTTAAACGTGTCATGCCCCGTGGCTGTATGTCAGCATTTAAACTGCAGGGTGCTAAATGGACATCATAACTCCAAGAGAAAATACAGAGGTTAAGAAACTAGCTACTCCTTGTAGGAATCTGGACAGAAAGGTGGAGCAGGTGGAGTAGTGCCAACAGTGTGCAGAGTGACCATATGAATGCTAAGCTCACATTAACACACTCTGCAGTGGAGTGGACTTTCAAACAGGATCACACACTTCCATTAATCATTACACACAAATACGTACACCTACTCTGCTATACCAACATTTCAACACAGAGTTCAGTGCCAATGCAAACCTCCCCTCTACACATACATAACTTTTATCTTAGCACAGCTTTGTTTTCTTGCAACTGTGCTAGGGAAACTATTTTTGCATATTCTACTTCTAGAATATTAGATGATAATTTGACTGTGATTATCACTTTTGCTGGAATACAAATCTTTCAGATGTGCATACTTCCATCTCCTGGACAGAATATATATTGCACTTCTCCAGCAATACTGATATGTCTTAGGGCTGGCTATGGACTTCTTATCTTTTGATGACCTTGAGGGAGATAATGGTTTATTGTTCCACTCAGTACAAAATCTCCTCTATAGATTAGGCATCTTTAGGGCTTTTTAAGGGGCACAAGAAAATTAAGTGAGTTGGCACAGGCAGGACGCAGAAAAAAACAGAACCATGGATGAAATGCAAAGAGTAAATTTATTTTCATTACCTCACCAGCCGGGGCATCTCGAAGCAGCACCTGGGCAGAGGCACACAAGCAGGAGTGCAGGCACCGTGGGGCTCAGTCCATGCTAGAGGATCACTGAACCTGCTGTTTTCACCTGTATATCAGGGATTCGTACAGGCGTAGTTTACTACTGTGCTTTGATCTTCCCTGCAGCAGGGCAGGAATCTCAAGCATGTTCGATAGGGTGCCTCTAAGTCTATCAGAGGCCTATGTTATCTAAACACAGATGTTCTACTTGTCAAACACACAAGACTAAGCAACGATTACTATAATACATGTTTTTCAACAACTCAGCTGCAAGTCACTTGAGTGTGTTTACAGTCCTCCTCACCAATCTTCCATTATTTTCCCATAAAGTGATAGATGGGTGTAGGGAAGAACATTCTCCCTGGGGAGAAGGAAAGAAGGTGGGCATTATAATTTGTGCGTGTTTGCGTGCTTTCTGGGGTCTGAGCAACATGAAGGAAGTTATATGTTCCCTCTTCTTGTGGAGGAAGGAGGGGAGAAGTCATGGCCAAATGTCCCACAGGAGCTGCTAAATACCTGTCTTGGGGTTGCAGTGGTTGCAACCCACTAGGGTATCACAACTGGGGTTGCAGTTCAGAGTTTCAAGCAATATATGCCAGTAGTTGGAGGCGGCCATATAAACCTTGGAGGCTGTCAGCCTAACGGGCAGTGTTGTTCCTACTGGCTTTGCCCTTGGTAGCTCAGAGTGCAGGGAGAGGAGTGCCCCCACACTACACTTCGGTCTCCGCGGCTGTTTTTCAGAGGGCTCTAGTTAGCTTCTGCCCCTTCTAGATCTCTGTAATATAAAGGGTACGTACCTGACTGCCTCAGAGTTGACATTAGCAGGGTGAGAGACAGCTGGAGCCTGGGAGCGCTGCAGCCGCAGCCCCCCAGCCAGGCCTTTCCCCTGTGCAGGCTCAGAAAGATTGTGCTGCCAGAGCTCGAGGCCTGCGGCGCAGTTCTGAGCGAGCTGAGCCGTTTCCACTTTCCCTCTCTGTCCTCCCCTGCCCTCATCAGCCCTGCTGGGTCACCGTGTGGACAGTGTCTTCTCACCACCTGGATTTAGCCTACAGCCTGCCACTCAACAATACCAGGAAGATCAAAGAAGGACATCTTGTAGAAAAGGTGACCAACAACATTGGTGACAAATGTGCTTGACTGCATTAGCCACAAACCATGGCTATCAATATTTGATACCTATTTTTGTTATACTTTGTCACTACATATTTTTTTACAAAGATGGCAGTATGTAGACCACCCAACAGTCAAATTGTCAAGTCTGAAAGAGATGGGATGGACCAAGTCCCATGTCAGGCTGACAGCACCCGAGCCAGTAACACGTTGGAAGCGTGGTGGCCGTGCTGCAGGCGCACACAGCAACTGCCTCGCTTGTGAACGCCTGCACACACGTGTGGCGTGTGTGAGCATCGGACGGCAACGGCCGCGTGCAGCTGCACTTTTTAGATTTCTGAGGTACAGCCAAGTGCTGTAACCCCCACGGCAGAGATTTCAGTAAGCTTTGTTCCCTGCCCTCCTCTAGGCCGCCAGGTATTGAGGAGCGGTGCCACTTGAGGCCAGACCGCTTCAGCAGCAACAGGTGCACGTACTGCCCTAGGGAAGATGACGGGACCCAGCCCCCAGGTGGCCCCTAGGCCCCGGTGGCCCCTACCCGGCTGCTGCAGTTGGTTTACCCCCGCAGGAGGCCGCGCTCCCTGCGGCCGGGCCGGGCCAGGCCTGTTCTGGCACCGAGGGCGACCCCGCCGCCGCCGTCTCCATGGCTACGCGAGGGAGGGCGGGCGAGCGGCGGGCGAGGTGGCGGATCAGGCAGCGCCGCGGACAGCCTCCGCGCCCGCGAGGGCTGGGGTCCTGCCGAGGTATAAAAGCGAGAGGCGGAAGGCCCGCCTTCCTTTTTCGCTGGCGGCTGGCGGTGGTGCCGGGGTGAGTAGCCGTGATGGCGCCGGGGCCTGCCGGGTTTGAATCCCCGCGGCTGGTGGGGCATCGCGGCGGGAGCGGGCCGGGCGGGGGCTCCGGGGCGGCCGGCGCTACTCACCGGGGCGGCCTGTGTCTGTATTTGCAGCAGGAAGCCGGGCGGGAGCAGCACCCACCGAGAGCGCCATGGCCGAGGAAGGGTGAGCGGGGCCGGGGCCGTTGAGGCCGCACGCTGCCTGCAGGCGAGAGGCTGGGTGCCGGGCGTGGGTATGGCTGGCAGGGTGGCTGTGTGCGTGGCTTTCCTTCTTTGTGAGGGAGCGTGGAGACCACAACCGACTGTCTCGCCAGGGGGATTTAATCTCTTCAGTTTCTTTAAAGTTCTTTGTTTTCAGTTTCTCGTTTGGTTCTTTACCTTGCTATTTTTCTGTATTTTTTTAACGATTATTGGATGCTTGAAGTTTTGGCTTATAGCTGTTAGATGTTGGCATGATCAGAGTAAATATGTGTCTTCTCTTTAGCATTACTGCTGGAGGTGTAATGGATGTTAACACTGCCCTGCAAGAAGTGCTGAAGACCGCACTTATCCATGATGGCCTAGCTCGTGGTATCCGTGAAGCAGCCAAAGCCTTGGACAAGTAAGTGTTGTTTTCCCACTTTGTCTATGGTGAATAGCAAAACTGGCTGAGGTATGTTGAACGCAAACAGTGCTCGCTTTGTCCAGATGCTTAATTGAAAGCTTTTGGAAGAATATGTTTTTCTGCTAATGAGTTTTGTGTTTTGTTATGTCTGTTTTGGGGTCTTTAACTGTGATCTTAAAATACAGATGGTAAACTCAGTGACTGAAGAATAACAGCATCTAGTGTATTAGGTTTTGTCTTTTTGTAACCCCAGTGCAATCGAGTTTTCATGTGGATTGGTTTTGTGAAGAAAATGGAATGGTGCTTGCAGTATGTAGCCATGGAAATATGGGGCTCAAGAATCTTGTGTTTTAAGAAATGACAAATTCTTCCCAAAACTTTCTAAGAATTTTAATTGGGAGGGTTAATAAGCGTATCAGACTTAAACTGGAAGAGTTGGTTTACTTTTTATAAAGAAAAATTGAAACTCATAGCTTGCCTTTACCTTTTTAGCTTCATTTTTTTGTGTGGTAGCTGTAAATAATTGCTTTGATGCAGTATCAAAACAATTATTAAACTTTACATATATGTGCCAACCATGGTAATTAGTTACGGTTTCTTGGTAGGGTGAAGTACTATATGTATGAGCATATATACACATGCACGCACACCTCAGTGCGCATACTTCTAAGAATAGCAGTGCTTAAGTGTAATGCTACAGTGTTTGGGTGATGACTTAACCATTTGTCGGATACCCCTTCACTCATCTTATGAGTGAGAACAGCAGTCTGACAAACCTGTACATGAAAAGCTCTCAGACAAGGTACCAAATGATAGAAGAGAAATACAACTTGGGTGACTGGCAGCTAGTTTGTAAGAGTTTTTTAGAGTTCAGCTACAACTTCATATGCTGTGTGTTAAGAGGATGAGGTATGTGCAAGATTTACGTACATTTGAGTGTGATGGTTCTTGCTTGGAAATGTTTCTGAAATGTTCTGTTGAAACTCATGATCAAGAAGGCCATAGAGAAAACTGTTTGCAGTGGTCAAATTGTGTTAGGTTAAGCATAGAAGACCTATACAGCTCTTCTTGTTGTCAGGTATCCCTTTGGTATTCTTAACATTGTACCACAGTATACAAAGATCCTAATTAGAAAGGAGGCCCTGTCATAACACCTTCTTTGAAGGTAAGTAGAAAAGATTGTTCTGAAGAGCTTATAACAACTTGGCATGGAAATTCAAGCTTTTAATAATTACAATTCTAATGCTAAGTTATTGTAATCTGAGGTAAACAAGAAAAAGCAACTTGTAACTTGATTGCTTTCTAATAGTGGCACCAGTTCTTTATGGCATCTGGTGTTTATGCAGTCATTACACCTTTTTCCAATGGCTAGGACTTTATTTAGTGGGTTTTTTAGAAGCTTCCAAAACTGGAATAGAATCTGATAATAAAGCCAACCATGTACGAGTGTTTTGCTACATATATGAAAAAAGTAGTAGATAATATCAAAAGTATACTTAGTATTTCAAAAAGCACATGGTGTCTCAAAACCAAAAATGAAACTTGGGAAGTGATTGTCTAGAAATGCATGTGCTGAATTTTATTTTTTGCTGTTTTGATTATTAAAGTTTAAGCAGTGTCTGAAGTTACACTTCTAGGTTTTCATTTTTTTTAGACGCCAAGCCCATCTTTGTGTTCTGGCTTCAAATTGTGATGAACCCACGTATGTAAAATTAGTTGAAGCACTTTGTGCAGAACATCAGATAAACTTAATAAAGGTGAGTGTTTGAACTTGACACACAAGTTAGGAACAGTTGTCCTGCTTGCAGTATAAGCTGCCTGTTTGAGCATATAGAGAGCTGAACCTTTGAAACACTCTGCCGTAATTCTGTGTATGGCTTATCTAAACAAATTTTCTCTTGGCAGTGGGGATTGTTTTAGTTCTGTGTGATTGTTATAGAAGCAGTACAAAAACTGTGGATGTAAATGGCAAAGGATGGGTATCAGGTATTTTACAAAATTAAAATGAATGTGATGCAATTTTTTACACAGGTTGATGACAATAAGAAACTGGGTGAATGGGTCGGTCTCTGCAAGATTGACAGAGAAGGAAAACCTCGGAAAGTAGTGGGCTGCAGTTGTGTGGTTGTCAAAGTAAGATGATGCTAACTATAGCTTATTTCTTTACTTCTGAAAATAGGCCGTGAAGATAAGGTTGCTTTAGATAAGGGACTGTTAAACAGAGCTCTTAAGATTATTTTTTTTAACAGTTGCAATCCACTGTTGATAGTGAAAATAAACTGCTTTGCTGTTCCATGGTCCCTTCCATGTTTACTTAAAATACTGATACTCATTTTGTGGGTTAATGGTTGTGTCCTTAAAGTATCTATGCCCACTTGCCAGTAAGCATTGAAGGAAAAGACATTTTAAGCAGATGTTTTGCTTCAGAAAAAAATGCCAGTTCAATGTGTCTGCTCAACTTGAAAATGTTTTGCAGAGTATTATTTTAAAGACACTGGTAAAGTAAAGCCACAGTACGAGCCTTGAAGACTTCGTTGTCTTTGAGGTCCCAAGAGATGGCTACATCTTCACAGTAAAGACAGATTCCTTCTGCATGTGTTTCCATGTTTTTGCTACTGTTTCACATACTTCACTTGGCTTTCTTTAAGCAGAAGTGAAGAATTTGTTTGCATCTATACCAATGGGTGTTACAGTTGAGAACAGCCTTTTATTAGAGAATGAAGGGAAAGCAGCTGGCAGATTGCTTGAGGTTACTTTGGAATTTTGGGAATGCCTTGAGAAAGTGTCAGAATCTCAGTTGTCCTTTCAAAAATAGGTTGTAAAATTTTGAATGAGTCTGTATGTTATTAATGGGTTATCTTGTGTTACAGGACTATGGCAAGGAATCTCAGGCCAAAGATGTCATTGAAGAGTACTTCAAGTGCAAGAAATGAATGGAAAATAAATTTTGAACCTGACGTGTGTGTGTGATTAATGGGTGGGTATCTGTGGAATAGTTCTTTGAATTGCAAAGGAGATCATCAGAAGATGAAAGAACTTCGCAGGTCTTGGTGTAGTTTATTAGTATGTTAGCTCTGTCAGCTGCTAAAAAGATGATGGCAATCCCTGCCATTCCATTCTAGGGTCCTTCTGTTTCCTGTTTGTACCCCAGAGGCTACCAATCTACTGAACTTCACACAGCTTCTCAGTCTCAAAAATGCTGACAGTACCTTTGTTTGGCAGTGCTTAGGCCTGTGCTTCTGCAGGGGTTCTGAGTAACTTGTTAGGGAGAGTTTGAAGTACTGCTGCATCTGTGATGAAACTTTGGCTCCCTCTACTGAAACAAATGAGGAGAATGGCCTTAACCGTTACCCAAGTCTTCTGAGATGTTGCAGGAAATTTTTAAATACTATCTTAGTTTATTTAAGGAACTTAGTTCACACAGTGTATTTTGTTGGGTTTTTCCCCAACCCCTCCCCCCCGATTCTGAAGCAAATTGTTGGTAGAATTAGCTTATTAGAAGTAGTATTGTAGTGTACTTCTAGATCTGATTCTTTAGCTCTCAGCAGTCAAGGTAGCCAAGTAGTTTAGATCTCACTGCTCAAACAAGGCAGTGTTGAACTGTGACTTGGCCAATGTTTTTTGTCAATGTTTTTGCTTTTTGAAAACAAGGTGGGATTGGTATCAGAATTCAAGATTACTTTATTTTCTCTCTTCTGCAAGTTGCTTTCTGTGTCTTACACTTTCTGTGGAACAGCTCTAAGGAGTCATAAGGAATTGCTCCATTATGCTGATAAGGAGGTCATGAATGTAAGTATGTCGGGCTGGGCACCTGTAGACTGAAGAGACGGGAGTGTGTATCTACTTCTCAGGCTCTTGAGGTTGAATTTTTCCTTAGGGTTTATAACCCCTTTTTTCATACCCCCAGTCATTCATGTAGTGTAGAGGCAGGCATCTTCTCCAGGTGCTGGGGTCAGATGCATGTTGTTACAGCTCTCAATAAAGCTCTTAAAGTCCCTCTTGTTTTTGGCCCTGTCATAGCTTTCTAGTAGCTAGATCTGGGTGACTTGGGATTTGTGAGAGGTTCCTGTAGTAACATTTTGATGTGAACTTAATGATGGAGTCACCCGTTTCAAGTCTGGTTAAAAATGAATGTATCCTACTGAACTGGATTTATGTTCAGTCTTGTTTGTGAATTCCTCAGGAGAGGAGTTCAAGTTGCTTTTCACATTTTGGTTAATGTCAAGCTAGTATTACAAATGGAGGGAAGTTAACACAAATACACAGATGTTGCCATCTTCTATTTGGGTGTTTTTGGATATAGTTGAAATGACAGAAATTCACTCCTGTAGGTAAAAGCCTTAGTTGCAGATCTTACTGCCTTAAACTACTGCAGGTTTCTGAACACAAGGAATAGGAATAATTTGTAAAGAGTATTCCTTTTCAATAGAGTTGCAAGACACTAACTATTGAAAAACTGTCAGTTGAGTCTAGCTAATAATGTTGAGTATCTGACTCCCTTGCATACAGAAGCACACTGAAGCACACTTCATTTTTTGTGCCATCTTAAGAGGCTACATCTTGCAGGAGTCGTGGATAAAATACGCTACTTGTGCTTTGTATTTTTTTAATGTTATTTGCAGCTGCATTCTAGACAAAGAATTGTCTGAAATGGTGGTGGTCTAACAGGATTTATGGTTTGCTTTTCCTTGGCTGGCTGTTCTATCAGAGTTAAATTCACAAAGGGAATTTAGATCAAAAACTCAATACCTGGGTTCAATGGCCTGTGTGTTGCTGAGGTTGGAATTGTTTCTTAATGGAACGTGCTTCTGTACCAGAACATTTTTCTACCTGCTAGGAATAGTAAAGTCGTCTTGATTCCTTACATCTCTGGATGCAGTGTAACAAATGTGCCATCCAGTCAGCTCTTCCAGGGTAGTGAGTGAAGATTTTAAAAAAGATGGAATCCATGGACTTACTTCTCAAATTGGAGTCAGTCCTTGCTAAGCATATGCAAACAAACTGAGCTTTTCCAGATGCTTTGGGTGGGGTTTTTTTTTTGCTAAAATACAGCTTTTCATTTTTGTTTTTTTAACACAAAACGACCCAGGAGAATGGAGACCATGGTCCGTAATTTAGCTGCACTTCACTGACTTCAAAGGGATTTCAGGCAGGTAAATAGTGTATAGATACTTACCTTCTGGATATATATGATTATGTGAAATTAACAGACCTTAGATTATTTTAAACTGGATTTGCAGTGAAACTTAATTTAGCTTGAGCTCAACTCAACATGGAAAACTTCTGCTGGTACAACTTACTTTCTTGCAAATCTAATGGTATCTTGTGATGTAAAGCAGTAATACCAACACAATAAAGTTTCAGAAGGGACTTTTTCCTAATTTACTATTGGGGGGTGGGGGAGAGTGGTGGGGAATGGGAAGGATATCTGAGGAGGAAATGTTTGTGTCTAGGTGAATTGTAGTTCTGAGATCATGATCTTGAAGTGAAAGGAAAAGGGTAATTGCTAGAAAGGATAAGTAAAAATAAAGGTGTTAACCTGTTGCTATAATAAAATTCTGTAGAAGTTGTCTGGCTTTTACTTCTTTACCTCCATCCTCTTAAGGATGTGGAAGTCTGTTCACCTTGTGTTGTGTATTTGATATCTGAAGTTCCCCTTTGCACTTCCCTCAGTATTTATGGAGAAAGATAATTCAAAGTAATATGTTGCATTCCAATATCATCACTGGATTTCCTGGCCAAGTATAATGCTGTAGAGTGGCTCTTGCTTCAATGGGATTGCATTTTAGGAACAAGGTCATAGTCATGGAGTTGTATGGCCTACAAGTGGAAAGGCATCTGTCCCTAAGGATAGACAATGTACAGCAATGCAAGGAGATAACTTCCTAATTGAGGGTGTATTTATTTACAGTGGTTGAAGATCTTTGAGAAATAGGGTATGCTGGGTAAAGAAAAATGTTCGGTGAGCATTCACAACCTACAGGAAGGTTGCAGTGAGATTATGTTCATTTGGTTAGGCTATAATAGTACAATAGCACCAGTTTCAGAATAGGCTAAATGTAGGTGAGATGTCTGTTTTCATGGATTTGGAGTTGGTATGGCGCTTTTTAATTTTGACAGGAGTAGTTAAATTCCTTAGAAGTTTTTTGGGTTTTTTAAAGCCGTATATGTGGAAGAGGCACACTGAATCTATAGTTGTATAAGACTTAAGAATTGTTAATGCATTGCAAATTGATATATTTAGCCAAGTTATTGTCTTAACTGTAATGTAAATAGGTCCTTAAGGAGTTTTATGTGTTTTAAACCTGCAAACAATTTGGGAAGTAGGAGTCCAGCACAGTCCATCTATTCAGCTTCACTTAATGCATTTTAATTTGTTTGTGGGTTGGTTTTTTTTTTGGGGGGGGGAGGCAAGAACATATCTTCATCAAAATGATTTCTGTTTAATTTACACCATGGTATATTGGGATTGCTATGTCAGCAGTAGCTGGGTTATGCATTTAGTCTTAATTGATATCAAGTGTCAGTTAACTCTTAAGGGATTCAGGTAAGGAGAGCTGTAGTGTAAGAGCAAGTTTGTTAGGCAGCATTTCTTCTGCAACAGTTGAAAGATCCTCAATATAAGTTCAGGACTATGATTTTTTTTTTTAATGTCACCTGATCATTTTACATGGCAATGAATACTAGGGAATGAGAGCTGTCTTTTCATGCCAAGGTTTTTTCATTGGAACAGAACCAACACTCCCTAAATATTTTTGCCTGAAGGAATTGGGTTGAGATCCTAATTTTTGTGATCAGAACGCTTAGGTATCAAGTTAAGGTGTTTCTTGTAGTGTTTTATTTTCTGGAAGTGACCTTAAGAACGTATGCAGGGTCAGCATTGGAGAACTGATTAAGACTCAGTTTACATTATACCTTATATTTTTTTAGAGACTGTCCCTAGTGTTTGATTTTTCAAAAGTATCCTGAGAACTAAATTCCACCCAGACTTTGTTTCACCTTAGTCTTTTGTGAAAGTGAATTTGGTTTTTTTATTCAGATTGGCTAAGGAAGATGAATGATTGCTAGTCCTTCACATTGGAAGAAGTGGCATATGCTTCTGAGACCTCTGCTTTGTAGACTAAAGAGGCCTGGTTTCTTCACACTTCCTTGACAGATGGTATTTTTGTTTTGCCATAGAAGATGTATTGCTATTGGTATGTCCTGCAGGATTTCAGATAAGGTTTCAGAGGAGTAAACTTTATATTACTTTGTATAGCCATCTGTAGTCATCACCCTGATGGTACCCATTACCTGTCCCCTGAAAGGATGTGGTTAGACAGTGTTGAACACGGGACTGGGAGTTAGAGTTGCAGCTTAAGAGTTTCAGGACAGACCCTTACTTTTCCTCTGTTGCTGATCATATTTAATGTCACTTGCAGGCTTTCCTTGTTGTGAAACAGGGATAATGCAGAATGGTTTGCTCAGTGATGTGTGTTTTGTGGCTTTTGGTTGGGAGAAGAAGCAAAATGAATTTATTTTTCTGGACTAATACCAGTTTTTAGTCATGGTTGGTAGTCCTTTCCAGACCTAAATTACGTTTCCATGTGAAGTATAAAGCTAACAAAGTGCTTTGAAGAAATGCTGGTGAGTCCTTGTGAAGGTGCTAAGTACAGACTTCTAGACTGTATTGGAAGAACATCCTATGTGAGAGTCAAAGTAAAAAATATTTTGAGAGCAGTTAAGCTCATTTTATTCTGGCGCGACCTGTGTGTCACCCTAGCCAGTACTGCTTTTCTGTGTCTTGTGCATTTTGCCTTAGGTGATATAAGCTTGAGCATCTGGACAGCAGCAACACCACCACATATTTGCACAGCTCCTGCTTTGATGGAGTGCAGGCCCTGACTGTGGCTCTCATAGGGGGATTGGTTATACCAGCCCTCCATGCTTTCCTGTGACATTGCCTCCCTTGGAGCCTGGGATAATGGCAGTGCTACTTCATGCTTGCTCCATACTAATTCTGGTTTAAGAGAGGGGCGGTATATATGCTTGTGATGTGTAGTGAGAGCCTGAGTGTTCACTTGAAGGTAATGTCTTACCAGGACAGCTCATTCACATCGGGTTCTCCCATTGTCATATGCTGCTATTTTTTGCAGTAGCATAAAGGTCAGGGGATCAGGGCTTGTCAGCAGCAAGTTGCTGTGCTGCACAAGCACTTCTGTGGGCTCCAACCATTCTTTTGGAGAGCTTTGTTTATTCTGCCTGCTTTGCCAGGAGGAAAGTATATCTTCTAGTCTTATTTAATACATAAAGTATTTTATGGAGGGTGAGCATTAATCCCACATGAAGAAAAAATTTATTTAGTATTAAAACACACAGTATTGTTTACACTTAAGCATGAACCCCAGTATTTTCTGACCAATGTTCCTGATTTAGAATTGCCTCCACCTGTTTGGTTTTGTGCCTTGTTTGCACCTGGATATTCCAGCTGTGAGCCAGTGTCCCTCTTGTGTCCATGTTACTGAAGCTGGTGCAAGCATGGTCCCTGAAACATCTCCCTTTCCTGGACACCTCATGAAGGTCTCTCACCCAGTGTTGTAAAGGAACTCTGACCATCCATCCATTGTCAGCCTTGTCTTCTTTGGAGATGATGTGTTTGGGATTTAAGGATTTTTAACTTTGTGTTAGGCCATTGAACCAGATACTGGATGTTGGATGAGCATGGTTGTGGCTTGATTTGTCAGGCTACATAAGAAATGGCAATTTATTTTCTTAATAGTTAATTTTACACAGCTAAGTAAATACACAGAATCTTTTTCAGCCATTGGTTAGCAAGCAATTATTTTGAGAGGTTTTTTAACAAATTGAGCAGACGAACTGTTGTATAGAATGATCCTATGCACATTCATAATTTATGCATTGGCATTATTTTTGAGTAAAGGTTCACCTACAAAATCCTGAATCCACATTAACTGCTTTATGTAGCTGACCTATTGTAAAAGAAGATATAATCTTTTATGGAAGTAAAACACTATACAAATATGAACTTTCAGCTGTTGGTAATGGTGCTTCCTCATTTTGTCTGGGTCATGGAATATATGAATCTGAAAACTAATTTAAAAATCACTGACTTAGAGAACCTTTTCCCCTCCTCTTCCAATTCAAAAGCATTTGGGGGGACTTAAGCAATATTGTTTAAAAAAAAACTTTAACTGAGACCTGTGCAAGCAATATGGTATTACATAAAATGGGGATACTTTCAATAAGTAAAGTAACAACTACCCTTTTCAAAAATTTACAGACTAATGCTTTGTTTGTAATTAATTGGTTTGTTAAAAAAAAAATCTATCAGCAATATGAAATACCAGATGATCATTAAAAGGATATTAGGCACAAAGTTATATAAAAATGGATAATTTACAAGGGGAAAAGTGTTTATGTAAATCAGCCTAGCCGTTGTTTTGCTTACCTGCTGGGAAGTTTGTTACCTTCAAGTAGTCGTCTGAGTCAGTCAGGAATCCATTCACCTTTGCTGTAGCCTGACTGAGGCTAGTGCTTGTGAGGGTAAGAGAAAGTTTTACTGTTTAAAGCACAAGGCTAGCCCAGAAGGCCAACCATATCATGGGCCGCATCAAAAGAAATGTGGCCAGCAGGTCAAGGGAAGTGATTCTGCCCCTCTGCTCCGCTCTCCTGAGACCCCACCTGGAGTACTGTGTCCAGCTCTGGAGCCCCCAACATAAGAAGGACATGGACCTGTTGGAGTGGGTCCAGAAGAGGGCCATGAAGATCAGAGGCTTAGAGCACCTCTGCTGTGAGGACAGGCTGAGAGAGCTGGGCCTGTTCAGCCTGGAGAAGAGAAGGCTCTGGGGAGACCTTAGAGCAGCCTTCCAGTATCTGAAAGGGGCCTACAAGAAAGCTGGAGAGGGACTTTTTACAAGGGCATGTAGTGATAGGATGAGGGGTAATGGCGTCAAACTAGAAGAGGGTAGATTTAGGTTTCGGGAAGAAACTTTTCACTCTGAGGGTGGTGAGGCACTGGAACAGGTTGCCCAGAGAAGTTGTGGAGGCCCTATCCCTGGAAGTGTTCAAGGCCAGGTTGGATGGGGCTTTGAGCAACCTGGTCTAGTGGGAGGTGTCCTTGCCCGTGGCGGGGGGGTTGGAACTAGATGATCTTTGAGGTCCCTTCCAGCCTAAACCATTCTATGATTCTTGAGTTTGTATGTCAATACTCTACAAAAATACCAAGGTGTAAGTGGTCAGGTTCTTTTCTAAAAGCAATGAATAATAGGCATTTAGGTCAGTGCCTGGCATGCCAAGTTCCTGCCCTGTAAAATTTTACAATCAAGTTATGAAACTGAAAAAATATTTTATGCTGACATGCAGAAAAGTGTTTATTAAAGCAAACAAATTTCCTGTCTTCATACTCTTAAAAAATTGTAATTCCAGTATGCTTCATTTATTCTTTTTTTTTGAATGCTTCTTAAGATTTTCCACAGTGAAAGAGTTCAAATCCCTGTTACAATAAGCTTTGTATTTTGAGGACAGAAAAAAGCCATGCCCCCTAAGTAACCTTTTATATTGATTGTCTTGTTAGCAACCACTGTGTTGGATAACATAATACAGATGGTTAGGACAGGGTTCAGGAAAGCAAATGGGGGGGAGGGGGGGGAACCCAAAATGTTTCTATTTTTAAGAGTAGGTGTTTAAGGGAATGGAAGTCATGTTTTGTAGAACCCCTCCACAAAAAATGAAACACCCTTAGATATCCATATATATAAAAGTGTATGTCAATCCAAGTTATGGTATATATTCTTTTTCATCCATTTATTTGAATGGACAATGTTCAAGTAATGCCCTTCAGCTTTGCTGTTTTCAGGGCAGCAAAATACTATGTTTGTCAGCACATGTACAAGAAATGCCTTTATGTGCATGGAATTTAGCAAGCTACTGTACTTTTAAAAACATATAAATTTAATTCCCATTTCTGCTGAGACTGACTTTCACCCTTCCATGGATATGTTTTATATGCAAGTCAAAGTTCTGGCTGGTTCTGGCTCTTCCCTCATGGCTATTTAACAATCTGTTTTAAACTCACTGACAGCTTTTAACATTTCCTTTTAAGCTGAGCACATCTTGATCCTTTTCTGATCATTGTGAACAGCATCATCATTCTGTCTGACCCTCAAGCCTGTTTACGTGTCCTCTTCAAATGAAAGCTAATTGGAATATATGTGCCTCTTCTACTTGCAATAGTGTGAAAACACCTCTAAAAGTGCTGTTTGGATGTAAGGTATGAGTGATTTTACATGTATTCAGAAGAGAAGAAAAACTTCTGGCCAAACTGGCCTACAGCCAAGAAACAGGGATAGAACTGCAGTGCCCTCTATATGGCTGTCTCCATTTATCTTATGATAAAAATCTATCATGTCGTCATTGACTGGGCCAGTATGGTTGTGACTATAGATAAGTTAGCTAGCCCTTCCCATAAGATCCTAATTATGTTGTTGAGAACTTTGCTAAGCTTATTTTCCATGGTGTGAAATTATGCCTTGTAGAGGGTCCATCTCAAATATTTTTCTTTTTTTTAACTTTAGTTAAAGCAACATAGCTATTCCTAAGACTCTTGTTGAGTATAAGATGTTTGATAGGGGTTTATTTACTTTTTTTTAAAGCCTCAGCTAACTTCTTAAAATCTTTTCATTGGGAAATTCAAGCGTTTCCATTCATGGACTTGAGATGTAATAGGAAAGGGGAGGCAGAAAGAGCACTTCCAGATGATGGATGAGGGGGGAGGATTGGATGTGTAGGAAAGAAAAGGCAGACTGGTCAACATAATTAATAGTAGGTGGAGGCAGAGCAGGAATAGCAACAGGCTGAGTTGATGAGACATAGGAGAATCTGGTATTGAGCCTCAAGAGGGCCCTGTCTCACCATTGATTTCTTGCCAATAATCATCCATGAAATGAGTGACAAAGTATGTTTCTCATTGTCCTCTAGCACTGGTCCATAGGGAGACCAACTGGCAAGGAACAGAGGAATTCAGTGGAGGAGTGCAGATGTGTGGACACATGCATGTGCCGTCTCAAAGGCAGATGACAAAGCTCCTGGTAATATTAGGGGGAAAAAGGCTGCATGTGCCACCCTCTTCAAGTCTTTTGGCATGTATATATTCTCTAAATGCACAAATCATATGCTGTCGTTTCTATGTAATTCGAAGGCAAAGCAGACCAGCAGACCCTAAAAATGATTCAAGGCTGTACTGTGAAGAAGGCTGCTGGGGGGGAACAACAACAACAACAACAAAAGACTATGGTTTTGTGGTTAAAAATGGTGATGTAGATTTGCCTCTGCCGCTGAGTCCCTGTGCGGAGGCCAGCAAGTCACTTAGAAATGTTCGCAAAGGGGAACTGATAGTGTGTTCTCATCTTCTGGGTGCACCAGCTTGCCTCTGCCTTGTTCTGCAGGAACACCGCGCTTTCACAGCTTTTTCACATTTTGGCTTAAGCGCAGAAAGCTACCAAGCGGGTTTTTTTCCTGAAAAAGAAAGTTTTCAAGAGGCTCAGATCGGCTAGTCTACACGGACGGGCGCTTGTAGCTGGTGTGTTACGATTTCCCAAAGCGTAGCATGGGGAAATAATCCCCTTCGGGCGGGCAGTCAAGACCCATCCCTCCCTGCTCGCCAAGCGCTTTCCCGGGAACGCGTTCTGGCGTTGAGCTGGCGCGTACGCACCGGGGCCCGCCCTGTGCCCCCGGCTCTCCGCCAGCCCCGGGGCGGGCGCGGGGCGCGGCGCGTCTCGCCCCTCGGTGGGCAGCTCCGGGGCGCCCGGGCCCCGCCGCGGCGGCGGTTCCCCGGCCAGGCGGGAGGTGGCACCCGTGCTACGGCTGGAGGGCCGCGGCCGAAGGGAGGGAGCCCGCCTGCCGAGCGCCGGGCTGCCCGGAGCTGGGGTCCTGGGAGCAGGTGCTGCGGTGATCCCAGCAAGCTGGCGACGTAGGAAACAAACGTGAAAGGAAGCTCTTTTAATGCCTTTGGATGTTGTCGGTTTCTATGCGTGTTTCCCAGTATTGTAGCCTTGTAAAATCCAAGTCGGTCAAGATGTTTGGACTTTTACGGCGTGCAGAAACGGGTTTGCGTAAAGCAAAGGGCTTTGTTGTACAGCTGCGGTCCCTTTAATCTGGTTTTCGCGGAGTTGTACCGCACAGAGCAAGCGCTCTCGTCTGCTTTCTTTCACAGAGGTACTTCATGAACAAGGTACAAACTTACAGAGGTTTGGGGATATGTTTAAGGAGTCCGTTGTTTGGAAGTTCACTTTGTGTGTTGTGAGTAGCACTGTCTGTGGGACTAGAGAACACCCCTGTCAAATTAAGCACTTAAAGGCCAATATAGGCTTAAGATAAGAGCCAAGAGAGGTGAAGGATTTTTTTTTTTCCCCCTGCTGCCTCAAGTGTCTGATGTATTACAGCGTTCAAAGCATTTCAGTATTCTTATATTGTATTCACACATATGCAATGTATTTGAAACATTCCTACCAAGGAGATTGTGGTAAAAACTGTAACATGCAGCTTGCTGGGTTTCATTGGAAAGTAATATAATCTCCACATGTGCGAAGGCCAATGCAATATTTTATTTTTTGCTTACCCCAGGGAATGTGATATTAAATTTATCAGCTGAAGTATTTGAATGAGAACTCATAAATATTTTTTGAGGTGCATCAGTGGTGTACATGGGGAGGGAGAAGACATGCAGCACTGGGTGAAGAGGAAGTAGTTCATACTTTTCATCCTCCTCTGTCACATAACAGCTATGCCTTGGCCTTCAGATGGGGTACTGGTAAATTCTGTCAGTGACTGAAAACGTGTTTTAAATTGAGGAGCATTTGTTAGTCACTGATTTTTTTTATTGATAATTATTAACTATAGTACATGGACTTCAGATGTTGTTCACATCGGATACAGAGCTCCGGACACCTTGGAGGGAGAGGAGAGGACTCCCCAAAAGGGAGGTATCGTTCTGAAGACATTTCAGATGCAGAGGAGGGACTGTTGACCTGCCTGTTTTATCTGATGTGCTGTGATCGTAGGCACCCTAGCTGGGCAAGGTACTGCCAAATCTCGGAGGAGTCTGCGCACTGCGTTGATGTTGTTGTAACTCTTCCAGGGCTTAAGCAAGTATCTCTGCATGGCATTATCCAGTGGTGTTGTGTGATCTAGTCTCTTGTCTGGAGTTAATTTGGGCGTCTCCAAAACACCTCTGTGGTGCTTTAGAATAATCCAAGGCACACTGAGTTAACAGTTCTTTGTCATCATTGGCTCAGTGTTCAGCTGCAGCCTAAATTGCCCATATCAGGAAGGGTACTGAGAATATCACCAAAGATCACATTTTGCCACTGTAGACAAATCTTCTTGCCTCTGCATCTTGAGTACTGCATAGAATTGGTCTCCACATCTCAAGAAGAGCGTAGTTTTTTCTTTAAAAAAAACAGACAAAAAGGTATGGAAAAGGACATCTGAACTATTAAGTGGAAGTAATAGGCTTATGGTCTCACTTCAGTTTGGAGAGAAGGCTGAGCAGGGATGAAGCTGATTTACAAAACGAAGAAGGCAGTGCAGAAGATGACTGCTAAACTTGTTTACCAAATCCTACAACAGTAGATCAGGGAACATGCATTGAAACTGATAGGATATAATTTAAAACAGGTTTTTAAAAGTGCCTTTCTTCAAACCATGTCATAAACTTCTACAGCTTGCTCTTTTAAGAAAGTGTGGACTGAGAACACATCAAGAGGTTCAAAATGGATTAGACAAATTAATGGATAAAAGGTGCAAACCAGACACTATTGGGAATAGGCAGTGGTGTTTCCTCCAGCATCCGAAATCTAATAGCAGGATGCAGGAGGAACGTGAGGATTGGACCTCAGATAGTGGCTCATTTCACATGCTCTCCCTGAGCAACTTCTGCAACAGCTGCTGTGGGAGACAGAAAACTGGGTGGGGGGACATTGATGACACCCTGTGGGGCATTTCTGATTGGAAAAGATATCGTGGACGTGCTCCCAAGAGTACTGAAAGAGCCCAAATGGATGCCTAAAACCTCTGTTTTCATGGTTACAGCCATAAGAAGGTATAAAAAAAATTGTTAGTACTTGCAGAGAAAGCAAGCAAAGAGAAGGTGGCTACTTCAATTCTTTGGAAGTCAAGGAGCTAGACTTTTTCTTGATTAAACGCCGGCTCAAAACTGAAGGCTAGCAGAGACTGAAGGTGGCTCAGGGTGGTAGATTATAGAAATGAAAGAATCAATAAGCCTTTTTACTGTCATTTAAGTTGAGAATATTAGAACTGTGAACATACCTATTCCAATTAGCTTTCTAGATACTTGTAGGTAATCTCATTAAAAAGCTCTAGGTTTTTTTTCCCTCTGAGGTTGCTCCGGTTTTGCAGTGGACATACCTTCTGTGCCTTTGTCATCTTAGGAATTACATTGCTGTGATGCACTTCACTTGGAACTACTTATCGAGCCAGCTCAGAAACGGAAGTCAGTCCAGGGCTGAGTTTGGCACGTGTCACCTGTTGCCCCGCGAGTACATTGCCTTTGTGCTCCAGGTTGGGCTCTTTCCAAAAGGAGTTGAAAGTTGGTTTTTGTCCGCTCCATAGAGTCTTTAATGACCAAGGCCTGCCCATATTAGACACCAGCTCTTCTCTCTCCATGATATTTCATCCAGCAGAAAAGGTGAGCCAGCACTTTTTTGGTATAATAGTGAGGGAGCACTAGGCACTTCAGAAGGCATTTCTCCCTTTGATCTAAAATAGCCTATGTGCACCGGCTTCTCTGGCACACTGCAAAGTTCACCAGTTCTCTCAAGTTTTTCTGAGAGGAACAGAATGATGAAGGTAGTGACAGGGTGAGTGGGGGCAAGGATTTATTTGTTTTTTTTCTTTCTCTTAGCTGTTGTTGGCGTGAGATCTGAGGAGTGAAACTAAATTTGTAATTTGTAAGGACTGTATTTTAAAATATTTGCCAGTCGCTCCAGATAGTAAAATAGGGATTTTTGTCCAAAGGAGAAGAAATGAAAATAAATAAACATGGGTCTTTTTCACCTAATTTACGATGTGCAAATATGGTTCCTCCTCAGCCTGCATGATTAACTCTCTTCAGTCAAGAGTGACCATCTTGATTACATCTTCTATCAATAAAAAGCTATGGAACCTTTTTTTCATAAGAGAAAAGAAATCCAACAATATCAGATGACTGCAGTGTAGATTGTTTTGCCATTTATACTAGTATTTTGACCATATTACAGCCAATATATAAATTACAGTACCTCACCTTTAACATCACTGTCAGATTTAGTATAGACAGTTTAATGGAAATTACCCTTACTCATACCAACTTTAAAACCAGTAGAGTGGAAAGCTTTTTTGTATGGGCATGATACTACTTGTTCCAACAGATGCTGGTTATGATACAGCTTTGGTTTTTGACCACGTGGATGTATCAAGAGGGATTAGAAAGACTTGTTTAAAATGTTGCATTTGATTAACATTTTGAAGCCCAGTATTCTTCTTTTAGAAACACTTTGTGGTTTAAGTGCTTATAGAAGATAGCTGATTCCCAAAGGAAAAGGTGCAGCAGTTCCCTGTTAAGGTCTCTGTTCAAACTTATTATCCCAGCCTCAGAAATGTGTTTTCACTAACCTAAGAGTGTGATAAGCTTAGGCATTTGGCAGTGCTTCCACTGGAGCTGCTGTGCTGGGGTAGCGGTGGACGTTCATGAAGTGAGGTGTTCTTTCGAGTCTATCACGTCTCAGCTACTTTACAATCTCTCTGGAGGGTCCCAGGCAGAGTTTCTACGAGCCGTGCCTTGGTGTTCACCAGATAGTACGTGTGCTGCAGATGTCTTAGGCTGATCACCTGAAGTTTGTGATAACTACAACACATGGTACATTTTGGATGATCTCAATAGTAAGTCTAGTATCTTATTTCTGAGGCATTTTTGCTGCATGAAGCAATAAATTCAATTCTGTCATCATTAGGCAGGTGTTTATATGTACTGCAAGACTTTAATCTCTCTCCAGGGAACAAAATACTTTAGGGACCCATTCTGCAACTCGGCGTTTGCTTTGCATCTCTGGCATGTTCCTGTTTCTCTCTATGCCAGGAGAGCAAGCATAGTTTTATGGTTAAGACATGGGTCTCGGATTGTTTCCCAGCTTTGCCAGTGATGACTGTGAAACCTAGAGAAAATCTGTCCCTTAGCTCGCCAACTACAAAGAGTGAGGGTAGCATGGCCTTTTATTTCTGCTGTGTGTTTCATCTACTTAGCTTGGAAGCTGTTTAGAACGTAGACTGCGTTGTGTTAGATGTATCTATCATGGATCACAGTCCTGATAGGCCTGTACACAAAATCCCAGGTCGTAATGGAACAGAAGTTTAATCGACGGAATGTTTGATAAAGAGTTCCCCAAAATACAAGGGACTTGTCATCATCCTGTACTTTGGTGTGCCGACTAGAGATACATAGTTGAGATGTGACTACTGTGATGTGTGGGTTTGGGAGAGTGTCAGTGTGTACCAACTCCATTTCCCGAAACAGGTTTATGTAGGTGGTGAGCTGATTTATAACTGGATCGTGAATTAATTTTGTTCAGACCTACCCAAGTCTCACCCATGCAATGTCTCCCGGGTTTCTGTAGGGACTCCCAGCAGTCCCTCACGTTCTCCGTCTCTGAGGGGCTGGCTGTTCCTGGCTGCAGCAGTTCCCAGGTCTGAAGGCAGTTTGCAGCATGTGAATGGCCTGGAAAAGCCAGAGTCTGCTCATTGATAGTTGTTGAGCAGTCGTTAGTGAAACTTTGTGCTGAACCTTGGTGAAAATTACTTGGGTAACTATGAGAAAATTCATAAAAAAGAGAAGAGGGTGGAAGGAAATGCCTTGAAGATGCTTTGAGTAGAGATCGTAGAAGCCCGCCAGCTTTTATCGTCAGAAAATGGCCTCAGGTAAGAAAAGAACAGCATTTTAAGAGTTTTGGATCCTGGGAGAAAACTCACGAAGAAATTCAGCAGGTTCTCGCACGGTAATTTTGGTATGCTACATAGACTTGAAACAGCCCAGCCATAAAGGCAATGTTAAAACAATTATCTCAAGGAATTGTGGTCAACTGAAAGAAAACAAATAAATGTTCCCAAGTAAACTTCCCCTCATTAGAAGATAGTATGGTAGGATAACATTAAAGCAAACAGAAAGACTATGAGAAGTCCAAACAAATCCTTACAGCTTTAAATATGAGCTAATTTGTTGTATGCATAAAGTCAAGACAGCAGCTACCATTTGCATCAAGCAGTTAATGTTTTCTTTTAACTATATTTCAAAAAAAGTATTCCATCAGATTAAGATAATATTATTTGTTTTACTCTTGAAATATTTACAAATTCATTGTACTATAAAATGTATTTAAGTCTAATACTTCAGAAATCTGTGCTGATACAAAGGAGAAATTTCTACATTGTAACTTTGCAACTTTCAATTTGTTTATTTAAGGAAAAATACACCATAATCTGAATTTCTTTTTCCTGGGGAGTCTAGGAAAATTATTTTTTTTCCTTTCCTGCCTCCCCCACTGCATGTGTTTGCACACATATAGGTGCACATGTGCACACACATGTGTTCCCCTCCCTGAGGGGGGTAATGTACTTGCAGATACTCATGTTATCTCTACCCGTTTATTTCTTGACTTAATTAATAATGATGTCACTTTCACACTCATTTGTGCTTAAAAATCTGAAGTCCTTAAGAATTTTTAAATGTGCAGTACTTTCATTGGGTATATTTTTATTCTAGCGAACAAATGTCCATTTTATTAGCTCTTTCCTGTGTAAGGAAGTTTCTGGAGTAGCAATTCTACTGTTTTCTCTTCTGAACTAATCCAGCCCTTTCAGGACCTCTATGTAGGTAGTGTTCTCCATGCCCTGCTGAAGGCGGACCTGTGCAGCCAGGAATACTGAAGTCTTGGGGCAAGAAGGAGGGGCAGCAGGAGAGATCCGGTTCTGTAGTTCAGTGGATACAACCCTAAACTGGGAACAGGGACAGAGAAGTTTGATCCTTGAAGTCCAAGTAATTTATTGGGACTTTGTTTTGTGGCTTTTTTTCTTCAATGAGTCTCTAAAGAAAAATGCAGAAGCAGTCCATGGGACAAAATACCAGGGATGCTATTGACTTCCTTCTGCTAAGTGCACCGATCTCTCCCTTGTTGTCTCTCCCTTGTTGTCTCTCCCTTGTTGTCTCTGTTTATGCCTTCAAGGCTGGTTTATCAAACCTATGTATCTACAACGTAGAGTTATCACCCCTGACTCACCTTAGTGCCAATGGAAAACAAAAAATGGGGGTCACTTCATCTCATCGCAAAGTAGGTATTTAAAATGATGAGTGAAATGAAGCACCTACTCCTCAGGAACTGCAAAGAGAGCCTCTGATGAGTGACCCAAATGTCTGCATACCTCCGCATACCATGGGCCCTTGTGGTGCTGTGAACAAAGCCACCTCAGGCCAGGTCTGGGTCAGAGTCCCCCATTTAAGTAGCCCTGACTTAATATGTTACAGGAAAAGCCTGAGTTGAATGACCTTTAGTTTTCTTTTTCCATGTTTTTTCTGCTGCAGTCTTAGTAGCAGCCACTAATATTTGTCAGTTCTCCAAATTTGATAAGAATGGGGGGAATGTCCCTCCTTAAAAAACAAAAAAAATACAGGATTTCCCACAGAGAATGTGTTGTGCTCTGTTAACGAGCTGTGTGCGGGAGAAGGCACTGGAAGAGGATCAAAGGCAGGGTCAGTGCTTAAAAATAGCATGTACGCAGTACCAAATAGCTGCTTTACCCTGACCATAACCACCTAAAAACTGTTCAAAGTTGCAGTTTTGGTCTCAGCATGCAAGCTGGATATACCCCAAAGCTCCAACTGCAATCCATGAAACTGCAAATCCACACGGCTGGTAAGGTATGCTGAAAGTCAGTTAAATGAATCCCAGTAAATGCAAGCACACTGTATCTGCCCCTACTTTTAAAGGAAGAACTAGCAAGTAGTTGTACAGAGGTTGGCCCTTCATCCTTACTGGCTTCGGTGGAAAATGATATGGAACCTCTTAAATCAGGTTTGGAGATTATTTAGACCTAGAAACAAAATTATTTGGAATGGAAACACCTAATGCAACAGAAAAGCCTTGCCACCTCTTCCACAGCATGCTTATTCAGGATGGGATGTTTTAAAAAGTAATGGCTAGGGTGTTTCCTCCCCTCTGAAAAACTCAAAGACACAGAGGACACTCAGTTTCTCCCGCCTTCATAATAAGGAATGAGGACTGTGTGCCCACCTTTTGTACAAACCAGCTGCTAGGACTTGGAGTTGTATCTAGCCATAGCAGTATATCACATGGCCAAAACCACAAATGTGCCCAGCCCTAGGAAAGATGCACAATTTTGCTTTCACAAAATATAGGAAACAAAGTGAGCCTACAAAATGCGGAACAGATAAAGTCTAAACTCTTTTCACTCCAGATCGGTGCCAAGATCAGCGTGGTAGGGTAAAGAGCAGCTCTGATCCAAATAGTGAACCACACAAAGGGAAGAAGGAGGAAAGAGCTACGGGGGGTTTGCTGCATGGCTGAACCTCTTTCAGGTGACACCACCTCCTAGTTGTGCTCAGCAATGCCACCTGCAAATTGCCCAGCAATTCTGGTAGATGTACCCATGCCACAGATCTGCCCTAGTGTCTGAGTTACCAGTCTTCATTTTATGCTTCCTGATTAATTTCTTCTGGATCATTTAATTTGTCAATCCTGAGGTAAACAAATTATTAGTAGCCCTAGTACAGTAGTGATGCTGTCAATAAAGCTTGGAGCACTCCTGATTCAGCTGTGGCAGAGATACTCAGGCTTCTTCATCCTAGGGTAAAGCTAAAGCTTCAAAAACCAAAAAACTTCTCTATGGCCTTTTCTCTCGCCTGCCTGCAGCACCAAAACTATCTCATGTGTCTGGGTTTTGGCAGAGCAGAGGGTGGGTTCTGTACCCCCTTTTATGTCATCACGAACAGGTAACTCCTAAGAGCACTTGTACGCATAGGAGCAGCCCCTGAATACAACCTGGTGAAATTAATTGCAGGGCCATGCCTCCCCTTAGAGCAGGAAATCACTCAGCTGAGAGTATTGTAAAACATTACATAGTTATTAAGTGGTTTTCCAGTAATTTTTCAGTACTCAGCAGAAAACATTATCATAACTGATATACACTAATTTTCTCTTGTTTATGTGTGTGTATATAGTGTAACTTCCATTAAAGTGCCATTACATTTACAAAAGGGATTCTGGAAAAATGACCTGCTTGTCTTACAAATTTCTGCTTTCAATGGCTCCAGATCAAATTTGCCTACTTTAAACAATATTTTTAAAAATTGACAGTGTTGTGGATCCCACCTGGAATCAAGTTGTGTTCTTTTTGTGTTGCATTTATAATGAAGATGATTGAATTATTTAGCTGACAACGTTATTAACGATGTGTAAGAGAGAAGAGAGTCTGCGCCCCACAAGCCTTTCTCCCTTTCCATCTCGCCCTCCCAGGAGTCATCGTAATTGTAGGGTGTTAACAGAGGAAAAATCTGTGTTGGTTAGTTGAGTGAGGAGGTATGTCTGGATGACAAAGACAGTGTTTGGTGGGAAGGTGCCATACTGAAGGTTTTCTGATCATTGTGATATTTTAAGGCTAGTGAGAATTTAGTACACGTGTTGAATGAAAGGATTCAGGCATCTTAATCACTGAGAAACTTGCTTCATTCGTGGTTGTCTTCTGTTTCCTTCCACCTTGACTCCGGAGAACTTCTGTAAGAGCAACCTGCAGCCCTAAATCCTACCCCAGATGTTTGCGTGTTACTGTTGGACGTTGCCCAGGATCCATGAGAAGGCTGCTTCACCGCACGTCATGGCTGTGTTGCTTCAGCCCCCTCCACTCCCCCATCAATGCTGGAATCATTTGCTGGCCGTTGCACAGCTTCCCCAGAAGTAATAGGTCTGTCTGCATTCAAACATTTTGCATATACAGCTTTGTCAGCGAAGAGCATGGGAAGAGAAGAAAAGAAACATACCACTAATTAAATTGTCAGTTCTGGTAAATGTTCTTGTACCAGCAAAAAGCTCTATTGAGAGGTATAACTTATGTCATTTGGGTAGCTCGTATAAACACTGCTGGCAAAAATCTCTTGCCAGTATACACCACATCTCCACTCAGAGAGGCTGTTGTGACAGCTATGTCTGCAAAGATCTTGTACTATAGAGAAGGCCCTAGCCACAGGGTGGAAGTTACCTTAAAAGTGAAGTTTCAGTTTTTCTGGTCTAGAGTGGAGTCTGAAACTGCATGAAGTTGGGATAAATGGGCAAATGTACCCCGATATCTCTTAACACTTTAAACGGTAGCTTGGCCTTTAGAGCAGACGGTTTGCAAATGTTGCCTCTGCATGGAAGCTTCTCATCACCTGCAGAGCCTCTAGATGACAATCCGGAGCACGTAGGCTTCAGCAGAATAGCTCCCACTGACTCTTTTGGTAGTCTTGCTCTCTAGCTTCTTCCTCGAATTTTGCTGAATGGAGATGGTGCAAGTACCTCTGGTCTCTCCGGTTATATGAGAGTGCCGGTGGCTGAACAGAGCAAACATCTGCGAGCAGCAGCGAGGCACCCGAGGCTGGTGTGTGGGCGTTGGGCAAGCAGCAGCTCTGTAAAGCCACCAGTTGGAAGGGGAAGAAGTGTAGCTGCACTCTGTCCTGTGTGCCCTGTGCCTGTGGGCTGCCAGGACCCATGCCGGTGATTATAGAATCACAGAACCGTTTCGGCTGGAAAAGACCTTTCAGATCATCAAGTCCAACCATTAACCTAACGCTGCCAAGTCCACCACTAAACCATGTCCCTAAGCACCACATCTACACGTTTTTTTAAATACCTCCTTTATACCTCTTTTAAATATGTACCTTTATTGCTCCTATATTGATGGGATGGAAGAGCCCAAGGTCATAAAATATCAAGACTGAGATTGATGAGATCTCCCCTGAGCCTTCTCTCCTCTAGGAAAGAAGCATCCTGCTGGTGCTGCTAAATGTTTACTTGGTGCAAAAAGTGAAGTCTGGAAATCCAATACAGGGGGTGTTACAGATAAAAACCTTTCCACAGAGCACACTGGGCAGAGCCAAACAGCAAGACATCAGACTTAGTGCTCCCAAGTCTTCTGTCAGTCAGTGGTGGCCATTTCCAGTGGTTGGTATTAGTAGAAGAATTCAGATCAGAAATATTTCCCTTCTGTCTGACCTAGAACATCTGGACTGTGCTGAAGTCATTAGTGCAGTTATTTTACTGTGAACTAAATGGCAATTAGCAGAGCGAGGCCACAGTAGAAACAGGATGCATGACTGAAATTTTTAAAACCCACGGTGATCCAGACAAACTAGGAGTAAAATGCAGAAGAATGGAAGCTCCTGTTCATGCAGATTTCATAGCTTTACTTGCAGACAAGAGGGAAATGTGTCTTAACATAAGTTTCATTTTGAGGGAAATGCACACCAATCTATTAATTATAATCAAGTTAAAGGAAAATTGGCCAATCTATTAATTATAATCAAGTTAAAGGAAAATGTTATATATTTTAATCAATCCCTAGCTGTGCCACTGCTATCACTGTTAGTGTCTGGTAATTAGAGGAAGAAAAGTAAACCCACAGTTTTCACTGTTTATCTGTTTTTGTGTGTATCATCTGTTGAATTCGGTTTAGACTATGGAATTACTAGACTTGTCTGGTTCACTTTCCTTTAGAGGCAGTGCAATGTTCTGTTTTTCATATCCTATGAAAGTAGCGACGCCACAAAATTACAAGGGAAATGCTTTGGTCCCTCAATATAGATATAATTAAATCCAACTAAAGTGTTTTCATTGCCTGAGATGAGGAATCTTAAATAAAATAAACAAGCCACTCAGGTAATAACACAAAGATAATTTTTAACACCATATTCTCAGACCATTAATGAGAATTTTCAATTACATATTTAAATTTAAATCTTTTCTTTAATGAAACATACAGTTATTATCATATGGCATAATGCCTATAACCAGCTATACCTAACAGGACTGTAATCCTGTTGAGCTGCTGTAATGGCAAGAACCACAAAAGCAAAACCCGAGTGGTTTATCAATGTCAACAAACTCCCAGATGGAATTACAGTCTTATATGCACCATTTAGTTGTATGCTATTCATTATAACATGCTTCTATTAAAAATGCACAGATGAGAATATGTGTTTTTGAAGGGGACTTGTTTAAAGAGCAGATGGCATCTATCGCTGCAAAACAGAGTCATTTGCAGTGCACTACCTTTTCAGGCATATTGGCAGGATGATGGGGGCTTGGGTTGAAGCTCTGAGAGAAATGCAGCGCTTCAGGCTCAGTGGAATATTTCTGGTTTTGTCTCTTCAGCTGCAGTTTTCTTGTGTTGTCTGCCTTTGGGGAAATCTGGCCACCTCTGGAGAAAGCGTGAGCTGGAGCACAGCACTGAGAGTCTTTGGGAAATGAAGTACAAGGTGCTGGCCAGGGAAGTCCTTTAGGATCCATCGGGATTTTTTAACTGAGCAGGGGCATGTCTAGGATGTTTTAAGGATCATTATTTTGTAAAATTTCAAAAGAAGTCAAACCACACAGATTCCAAATTTCAATGTGCTGTCTGTGCAGTCATGTTTGTCATCCTTTTAGAAAAGCCCCGGTGTAAAGAAAATATTTTTTCCATCTTAAAATGAAATTGTGATTGGAAAGCAGTGCGATGAGACAAACATGGAGCTAAATTGTACCAAGTAAAAGTGTTTTCTGAGTTGGAACTAGCTTGGGAACCCCCAGAGTATTTCAAGGGATCTTCAGTGCTTCAAATGCCACAAGGTTCACCCATCTGTAGTTGAAATAGATGGACTTTCCAGTTTTTACAGGTGTAATAGCTGCACAAGCAGAGAGGAGAGGTAAAAGCAGAAGAGGCTGTACTCAGGTAAGCAGTTTGCTATCCCTCAGGACCCCCAGGAGAGATTTTAGCTCTGTGGATGACCAACTCCTAAGAGAGACATCAGCTCTGGGGATGGCCAGAAGAGTTCAGTTCGCACCAGGGAAACAGTAAGATGGGCTCTACAGTGAGAACAGTGTGTCGTTGTGGGTTTAATTCCCTGGTGCGACATCAGAAATAGGGTGATAGCATTGTAGGATGGTGCTTTCTGTAGCTCTCATATAGCTATTTAATCCCCCCATCCTAGAGAACTGAAAGGCTTATGCCTGCATAGAGCTGGCTTCTCCAAGTGCACTTTATGCAGGAACAACAATGGTGGAAAGAAATGGGATATGCGTGTGGGCTAAAGAAGGAAAATGCTCCTTTAAATTCCATGTTGCAGCAAGGAGATGCTTGGTGCACACTTCTGCAGCATGTGCTGCAAGTCTTGGTGTGGAAGTCATGCATCTGGAGACATAAATCCTGTCCCCACATTCCCCTGATACATGTACCTCTCCAGCTGCGAGCACGAGCAGCTCCCATCATCAGCAAGGGCAATTTCTTTGAATTGCTGACCCAACATCAATCTCGTCATCTGCTTTTCCTCTGAGTTGGACATTCATGGAGCTGTCTTTCAAACATACTGAACGTGGCTTAGTGGAGGGAAAGCAGGGCATGCCTTAGGTTGAATGATGAGTGATGGTAGCTGGGCTGTATCAGCTGTACGTGGAGGACAAGCTCCAAATGCTTCAAAATGGGCAGCATGGAAATCAGGTTCATTTGCAAGACAGCAAGAGATTTTAAAGGCAAAGACTTGGAAATTAGCTTGAGCTGGGCAGAAATAGTTTCATCAGGTTAATCTTGGATTTTCTTTGTTTTAGTAAAGCAGATTTCATCCCAGTGTCTCCTCAGGCCTCATCCCCTAGATTCTTTCATAAGTTTGCCTCATGTACAAGTCCAAATTTAAAACTTTGTTTTCAGGAAAAAAAAAAAAAGGGTTTAGAATGAGAAAGTTTTCTTGTAAGGTTTATATTTTCTATCTTTCATTGTCATTTGTATTCTATAATTCCACAACATGTCAGTAGAAACATGTTTCAGGATAGTAGAAATACCACTATAACATGTAATAGTTGCAATATTTCACATTCCTTTTTTAAAATTGAAAGAGCCTGCTTTGTACTGACTGAAGTATCAAATCCTCTTTGCCATAGCAAATATCTCCTTTTCATCTTCTAATGAAACCACTTGATACCTTTCCACAACAGGCACACTTTCGGCTAACGGGAACAAGAGTAAAAATATAAAACCACAAATTAAATTTAAAATGAAATCTCAATTTGCAGAAGAACACTACCTGTTTTTCAATGCCAATGCCAAAAAAGCAGAACATTTTTAGAGAAAAGTTGTTATTATAATTCAGAATTCAACAGGGGGAAAAAGGGAATTTTAAAAGCTTTCTGCAAATATAACTTTGCTATCCTCAGTGATTTTCATGATGGGACTAAAAGCAAGAATAAAACCAGCCGTGACCGAAACCCCTGCCCCACTCACTGCTCCTTTCCCAAATCTCTTGGTGCTGCTCCTGTCTGCCTGCAGTTGGGTGGTGGGTAATTCTTGAGAGAGCTAGAATTAGCAGGTGAGAGGGTTAAATAAGCTTCTTAAACAATTTCCATCCTGCCACTGCCCTGTTTTAAGGTCCCTGAATTACTCACCAGCAGAACTGTTTATTTCATTATTAAAATGAGGCTGCAGGGCTCTCCCGTCTCCCACCCACGCATGATGTTCACGGAAGGAGAACTACTCCCACATGATTACAAGGTCTGCTATTAAGTGTGAACTTCATATTTAATTGTAATTGCTAGCAAAATATAATTTAACAGCAAAGTATGCTGAATTTGTAACAAAGTACCCCTTTTATTTGAGCAGGAATATGGATGCTGCCCAAATGTATGCGCATGGTTCCAATTAAGTGGAGGAATGTTTAATGTAAAACTCAACTTGATGAAAATAACTGAAGTTTCTGACAAACCAATATATTGGAGCCTAGAAAGCTCTGCGTATACAGTACAGTCAGGGAGGGGCAACACCCGCTGGGTCATCAATTTTGGTGCAGTCTTCCTGTTCGTTTATGCTAAAATAATACTATATAGGTAATTCAATTTCTCCCCAGCTGTAAACATAGAGAGGAATGCTGGATGCAGATCTGGCTGAGAATGGAGGGGGGCCTGGGCTTACTCCTTAGCCCCTGTGCAATTTCCAGGCTGAAATTTTGAGAAACTTTAAACCCAGGGTTTCTTCTTCTTCGTCTTCTTCTTTGTGATCTTCTTTGTCTTCATTATCTTTGCCATCTTCTTTGTCATCTTCTTCTTCATTCTTCTTTGCTGTCATCATCGTCTTCATCTTCTTTGTGTTTGTCTTCATCTTCAACTTTGTCGTCGTCTTCTTTGTCTTCATCTTTTTCTTCTTTGTCTTCTTTGTCTTCATCTTCTTCATCTTTTTCTCTTCGAGGGCTAGCAAATCAACAGTTGTCAAAAGGACCTACAAAATATCCACTCAGAGGATCTGAGCATTTGTTGATGGAGATCTGAACGTAGGGTTCCCTGTAGGAGGTACCAAGGATGCTGGGCATGCTGCAGGGAGACTTCTAGCCAGTGGGTTCTGCTCCTCTCAGCCCCCATTGTTACTGGCAGGTCCCACCTCGAGGTTTTGTTTAAGCTCAAGGTAATGCTGGAATCAAATTCTGATCTTGGATACAGCTATATAAAACTGAATGTGCTTCATCAGTTGAGGTCAGAGCATGACCCTCTATCTTTCATGAGTTTTGGGTTGTTCTTTTCAGCAGAATTGCTGAATTATAAATCTAAAGCTGTGGTGGTTAATCAGCCACATACATTAAGGAGGAAATCTGTGGTGGACCAGTTGTTTTAGCAACCTCAATGTTGAGTATAAAACATACAGTCCTTTGCTGGAGTCCTGCCTTCAGGAAGAGGAGAGGTTCAGGTCTATAAAAGCAGCACAAATCCCTGGAGAACTGGAGCCAAGGGATTCTGGTTGTATCCTTGCAACGAGAGCTGCTGTGTGTGGTAAACAAAATAATCATCAGCTCTTTAGTGATCACAGATACATCATCCTCAGGAAGCAGGGAAGATAGGCTAGGTGGGGTGAGTGCAAAATGAAGGCAATAGCTTATGAAATTTTCAGCTTTCGCTGCTGCTGTTACTAGGCTGTTCCTCGCTCTTCTCCACAGCCATGTCTGTGGGTCGGACAGGCTCAGGCTTTCAGACGTGGTTACATGCCCAGAGGGTTTCACCAATAACTAGACCAGGGTCTGTAGAAGGGACTAACTCTCGGGTACCCCAGCTGAACCCATCGCACCCAAACAGTGCGAGAGGAGAGTGTGCTGGGAAATCATGTGTGCTGCTGTGGGTCTCCTTATACTCCTCTGAACCATTCATCCATGATTTACCTAATCCGCTTTTTTTCATTGCAGAATGCATCTTATGCACCCATTTTCCCTCATTCTTGCTCTGTCTTGCCTACTGTAAACAGTGAACTCCTCAGCAGAGTTTTCGGTACCCACCAGGATGGTGCCTGATCTAAGCCAGGCCATGACGTGCTCCTCTGATATGCATAAAAATTATGCTGTAATTCTGCTCAGGGTGTGTGTTTGGGCTGTTTCTCTGAATTCAGCTAACATCTTTTCTTACTCAGTTGTGTTGCTAAAGGCTCTTATGCAAGGGCTGTTTTGTTTCTCCAGCCCGCCCTCCCCTCTCCTCCCCGTCTCAGCAAACAGCTTTGTAAGACAAAAGAAGAGCTGGCTAATTAATTTAGCCTTTCCTCTCTACCGAGGAGAGATCTGTGTACACTTGAAATGGAGCAGGCCAGGTTACTCTTGCCCTCCCAAGGCCAATATAAGAGCAGACTTTAAAACAGGGCTTTGTAAGTACCTATGTTTGCTAGAAATATTTAGCTTCTTAGAGCTGTGACCAAACCAAATCATTCACTTGAGCAGAACATGATGGGCTTTTATTTCCCATTATGGGAAATACAATCCGTGCGATCCTGAGAGCGCCGTTTGGTAGCTGATGTTTGAGGGTCAGTTCAAAGTTACTGTTAGCTGTCTCCTGCTCCTGCCTTCCATTTTCCGGCTGCTCTTTTGATGGGAGTCTGCTACAGACAGCATATAAGTGTTCTTATTTAAGGGTAAAAAAGTTATTTTTGCCAATTTTTCTTGTAACTTTACAAATTCAGAATGCTCTCTCTCACGTAATTTTGAAATATGGTGACAGAAATATGAGCAAAATAATCAGCAGTGACTCAGAGGATCTAATATGTATTTAAAAGTATCAGGATATATTGTTCTATTTCCCCAGAAGCTTAATAACGAATAACCATAAACCTGGCATGCTTATATTAATCTCTGTAGAATATTACAGTTTGCACTCAAGACCTGAAGTATTTTTTCAGCGACAGCACCAGTTGGTTTGTGCCTTTCCCTTTTCTTCTGTGCTAGACAGGTCAGTACATAAACCATCTGCTCTTTTCTTATTGCACAGAGACAACAGCTAGAAGATAATGCAGAGAGAGAATAGAGCACATTCATATTTTCTACTGTTGAAATATTATCAACAAGTTCTGTTTACATTAGATATTTGTACACTTTGGAAGACACTTTTTGTTGATATGTCAGAATTTTAAATTGTTCCTTCAGGAATAGTTTGATATTTTTGTGTGTTATCTTTATCTCAGAGTATAACCTTACTCATGAAATTGGGCGAAAAGTAGCTTGATAACCAGGAGCAAGTTAAAACTTCAGCATTTAGGCTTAGAGACGTCAGTGAAGATGCTGGGGGGGAATGGTTATGTTTAGGACTGTGGGTGTCCTCCATCATGGGTACCTGATCCAGCAGAGCCTGCTGGCTGCAGGAGCCGTCCATCAGCAGTGGGAGGCTGCAAGGGCAGAAGTTACTCTGAGATCGTGCAGTTCTTTCCCTGCAACAGTCCCTAAGTTAAGGACTTGGGAACTTTTTGCCCTGGCAAAGCCAACAGCGTCATCAGCATCTTTTCCACCCAGTAAGGTAACACTGAGCTGGCAATAAGTCTCTGCATTACGAGCATTTGCTTGCTTTAGAGGAGCTTCATAGCAGCCGCAGCTGCATGGCTTCTCTGGCTGCCAGCCTCGCCAGTACCTTGGTAATGCAGCCATGCGGCTTGTTCTGAAGCTGTGTATTTTAACGTCCTCTTTGCTTCCTGATATTGAAGATTAAACACCTCTTTTGTGCTTTTCTAAAGGCTTTACCCAATTCTTTCAAGCCAGTGCACACACAAAAGCAAATCCCGCTCTGCCGTCTGTGTGGCCGCTCCCCAGCCCAGCTCTGGTCCTGAAGGTATGTGTGGTATTCGTGGTCCTGGCGCGGCTGCAGCCGTGCTGAGGACTGATGTTAGCTGGAGTGAACCTAGCGCTTAAAATGTCAGTAGGTTTTGTGCTCTTAAAAGTGATGGACTAATACTCTTTGGCTTGCAGCTGGGATAATGTAAGTTTCCCCATGCAGTTTTGCCAAGCTTGCTCAATCTTGGCCTATATCCCTTCTGCCGTAGAGGCTTTAAACCAGAGTAGGCAAAGTACTGAAGAATATTCTGTAGGGAGTAATCTTGCCCTGGGATGACGGTGAAGAAAACGATCTAATAAAGCTTCCTCACCTTTAGTTTTTAACATTCCCTTTTCTCTAAAGCAGGTACCTGCTGGCCAGGTAGGGAGTTTTGTGACGTACAGACCAGGAGGACAACATCAGACCTGTGGTCTTGGTTTGTCAGCAGTGAAAAGCCAGGGTAGCTCCAGCATAGACCCACAGGGGACAGTTTAACGTTGTCATTTACCTGGCCCTCGGCGTACAGATGTTCTGCTGGGCATTTCCATCACTGTAACAAGCAGGCAGCATTTCGTTCTCACCAGGATTTCCAAATGTCTGGAATATTGGAGCAGGAGAAACCATATCTTTTTAGAGCTTATTTTTATGGAATGTATTATGAAAAGGCGTCCTTAGGAAATAGCAAGTCACCAGAATGCTTATTAAAATGACCTTAAGGTCAGATTCTGCCACTGTTAATCACAATAGTTGTACCTTACCCCGTGAGCTTTCCCACTGGATTCAGTGGGATTACTTAAGGAATTCAGGTACTGCCTGATGGGACCAAAGTGGCAGAGAGGTTGGCCCTTAATAAGCGTAGCAGCTGTAACTCAACGTGCCTTCATTTTCCCCTTCTATTTTAGCTACGCAAAAATACTTCATATGCAAGTTGTTTTCTTTTGAAGATCCCTTCTTCATGAAGATGAAATTTAATGAAGCAATTGTTAATATATTCTGTCATTTTAATCAATGTTTTAATATATTTATCTTTGTAATGTGAAATAATCTTTGCTGAGAATGTGCTTCTAGATTAGAAGCTCCCTGGTTTTTAAAAAATTCTGCAATAGGGGAAAGAAAATCATTTTATTCTGAAGTCTCCTTGAAATTCTGCAGGTTTCACAAAGATATTTTCCAAGGTTTGTTTGTATTTCTTTTTTATTTTCTTTTAAGCCACTTCTGCCAAGTAGCCTGATTTAGAAGAACTGGGCAATACTTCATGCTCTTTCTGAAATTATAAATAGTGGACAATGACTTGATTCAGTATTCTAACAGCTGCATGAAAGAGTGGGGCCACTATACAACTGTGAATATAAATGGGAAACTCACCTATGAGGAATTATTTGTATGTCTGCAAAACAAAGTGATGAGAACTTATTTACACACTTTTATGCACTGGGAGAAAGGGATGCAAGAATTAATTTTTTCTTCTCGCCAGAGAAGAAAACGAATTTGACTTATGTTTCACTCTCCTAAATAGGTTCTTTTCAACCAGAGACACAAACCACTTCTTTGAGTGGTTGTGAGAACATTCTTAGCTTTGAGTGTTAGTTCAGGTTGTTGAACTTAAACTCAAGGGCTTGAGCACTGCAAAATAATAAAAGCTTTATTTTTTCAAAGTAATAAAGGTTGTTTTTGTTTTTTTTAAAGCCAACAAATTTAAAAATATTCAAATACAGTGTAATTCTGTGATATACAGGTTGCAGTGCAGCAGTCTAGAACTTCTAGAGAATTTCAGAGGACAGCAAAGTATTTAGGTTCTGTGCTAGTCCTGTGCTCACAGAGAAGCTTAACCCTGTCTACTCTAATGGTGAAACTGTTCACATCAAACATCAAAGCTAGATTTTTTGAGAAGACCTTAATAATGATTTAACTGCAATCAATCAAGTGTGCGCTATGCAGATTTAATCCAGAAGAATCAAATGTCGATATTCAAGTCAGAAAATACATGGTTTAATACTGTTTTCCTGTGTCCTGCTGATGTGACTGCAGTAATTGAGATGTTTCTTTTTAACTTCTCTGTGATGGAAACAATCATGATTATAGAAAACAAAAATTAGGATTTAAAGTAAATTTAAGTCTGAATGATGTAATGTGAAAAGACAGGATTCTTTTGCTTCTTTCCTTGAGCCAAACTATGCCTTAGAAGTATGTATGTAAATGTCAGTGATTCTTGCAAATTTCATGGATATAAGGGTGAAAAATCTGGTGGGGTGTTTAGCTAACCAAGAATATTTATTTCTTATTTGTTATTTTTCTAGGTGTAAAATGTTTTCCTCAAATAGAAGCAGAGCCAAAGAAATTTCTTGTTATTTTTGAACATAGATTAGTCATTATGAACCATTAACAGGCAACTTCTTTTATGCTGAAAATACTTCTGAAATATTTGGGCAATATTTCTGAAGAATTAGTACATTCAAAGGAGAGTGAGCTTCATATCATATTACATGCAAAAGGAAAAAGGAGATAGATTTTTACATTTATCAACTCCAGAAAATTCTGCATCATCTATTTGGTTTTTTGATAGTATGAAATTGTTCATTATTGCATATCTATAAACAGTTTTATCCCTAAAAGCTGAAGGCAGTATTACTTCCCTAGCAAATTTTTGGTACACTGATATCTCATCCTCTTGAGAACTATTTTTTCCCCATGTTTAGCTCTAGTGTTCCTCTTTTTTATCAACTGTTACAACGTTGTGTATCTTCCTGTGTAATTTCTTTCTGTCGGAGACATGGCAGATCTTTTACACATCTGTAATTTATGGTCGCCTCTAAAATAGCCAGTGTCCAAGTTATACTCATTTTGCACTTTATGTTTCTCGCCTGCACATGGTGGTAGCTGTACTACACCTGCAGACTTTACTTTCCAGTCTTACAACAGCGCCTGGAGAGTGTGGTCACGGGTCATGGTCCCGCAACGCTAAGTCCGATGCCAACATAAACCAAGGCGCCGTAGCTGCTGTGGAGAGTTACCAGGCTGAGCACAGAATGGGGAGATGGACACCAACATGGGGAATACCAGAAGAGCAGGGGAAGTGCTGGTCAGCCCTCAGTGCTTAAAAACATAGGACTTAGGAAAGGCCCCCCCCCTTGGCCAAACTTTGAGCAACGGTTTACTGGGGTGTCTGGGGGTGTGCTTTCCGTCAGTCGGGTCATCTGTGATGGGCTTCTGAAAAAGGGCCCTAAGGAAGATTACTTTAAACCAATAGCAAAAAACTTCTCTTGGCGTATGGGGTTAAGCCTCAAGACATTTCCCAGGACGGAGAAATCCCTTGGCTTCCGTGTGTGTTTAAGTGTATTTAGTCTCTTTTTCCTCGAGCAGACAGTCCCCGAGTTTCTCATTTCATAGTTTGCGTTGGCTGGAAGCAAGAGGAGTTTATTATATTTAAATTTATTTATGTTATACTTGTGACTATTATATTTCTTAATATTTTAAAATGTCATAAACATTTCAAGTGCTGAGGGCTGAATCATTGCAAATCACAATAAATCCCAGTGTTCAGAAAGTAAATCAAAGGGGTCTGTCCCCTCAGCCAAAAAGGCACTGCACTGGAGGAGCCTCCTTCAGGGGGAGCGGAGGAAACCTGTAAGCCCCCCAGTGTTGGGGTGCCCAGGCATCCCGCTTGAGGTACAAATGGATTTGTGCACTCTAGAAATGCATTAAAATGGCTGGCTGGTAAGTATGTAAAAGAAATATCAGGACAGTATCTGGATTGTGACCTTTATGGGAAAGGCAACCTGTCTTTGTTGCAAACTGGTATAGCACCTAGCAGGGGGCTCCCTGGCCCCAGTGTCCTCCATCCCCCCATGAGGTCCCTGTCCACAGCAAGAAATAGGATATGGAGGTCCCCGCCTCAGCTCACCGTCCTGGTGGGGCATGGTCACCTCTGGAGAGAGCTCGGGACTCCCTCCTCCTACTCCCGATCCCCTTTGTACCTCCTGCTTTGGTGGCTTCTCACTGTCCTTTGCCTTTTTTATTCACCCTGTTAGACTGCACCCCCATATTCATCCCTTTTGCTAGAAAATCAGGTTGACGGCTCATGCTGTGGCTCTGTTGAGGGCCACACATGGTCAGCCACCAGCATCGGTTCCTTCAAGGACTGTGACTCCCACATTGCTGTCTGCGACGCATACCCCTTGTTTCCAGATGTGCCCATTCGCATGTGGCCACCTAAAATGTCTCTTTTAAGAAAAGAGGTGCAATCCATCTAGGAGTAAAACGTTCCTCCATAAGACATATTCTGAGTTACAAATGCACTGGAAAATATCACATCTTTCTGGGTCTTTAAAATACAGAAGAGAACGATTTATTTTGCTTTTTCAGCACTTTTATTACATAGCCCCTGCCATCTCATTCTACATTATGCTTGCGTTTGCTCTTATTATGATTGTTTTTATCACCAGTCTGATCAGGTGAACATCTTTGGCTTTCTCTATCAATTTTCCACACTTTGTAGTGTAGCTTTGTCTTGAATTTGTTATTTATGAGTCTATTTCTGTTTTTTTCCTCCTTTTTGCCACTAAGTCAAAATGCATTTGTAGCCAAAGTTGTCAACCTTGCTTGTGCAATAGTGTTCTTGGGACTTTTTCTCATAATATAATAAATTATTTTTAAGAATCACTTTCAGGTTTTACCATCTACTCTTCTCCATCCAGTTTTGCTTATAACATTCCTTACTTTTGAAAGCTAGTTTTTCTGATGGACCAACTCTACCTGTTTGTGAAATTTAATCTGATTCTGTGACAACTTCTCTTTTTTAGTCCAGTTACTGATTTACCTTTATTCACCAGAACACAACTCAAAATGGAGTTTACACTATTGCTGAACTTTCAGCCTGTAGAAAATCTTTAAAATAACGCTACTGTATCACTGAAAACTTTTTTTACATGGGAAAGGAGGAAAACTTTTGCACTTACAAAGCTTTGGGATTTCAGATAGCTAGTAATTTTCCTTTAACCTTGCTTACTTAAGTAGCACGGGCTGCTGGCAGATGTGATGCTAATTTCTTCTTACCAACTGGGAGAGTGATGCTTCTGAAGAGGAATTCAACCCCCTAATTCATTGACGTCATCTGGCTTCAGTGGAGGTTTGGGTGAGTCCATATTTCAAGCAGTACGTATGACGTTTGATGTGTGCACCATCCATCTATCACTGAAATCTGTTGTTGTGCTTGTGTTTCTTCTACCCATTCTTCCAGAAGAATGAAGACAAGGGTGGTGTTATGCTCAGGTGGAATCCCAGCTGCAGATATCCCGCCTTTGGCTTTCTGTCACCTAATGTTTGATATCAACCTAATGATATAGAATCATAGAATGGTTTAGGTTGGAAGGGACCTTAAAGATCATCTAGTTCCAAAACGCCTTTGCCACGGGCAGGGACACCTTCCACTAGACCAGATTGCTCAAAGCCTCATATGATTTTTTTTCATATGATTTTTTTGAGGATATGATCACTTTTATAGTATTAGAAAATGCTGCACTATGGTGATTATGACCGTAATACACTAGAAGCAGAAAAGATTATGAAGCTGTTTGGTAACTGGGAGCTTAAGCTCAAATTCAGAAAAGCATTTCTGTAAAAAAGCAATCTTAATAATGTGCTTAACTTCAGTCACATGTCTGCACCACATTAGGGCACATTTCAAACAGACAGAAACTTAAGAATGCATTTAGGTGTTTTTCAATGGAGGTTTCAAGCATAAATGTGAGAAGGGGGTTTTGCAAGAAATCAGGATGAGGTCTGTGTGCTGGTGTGGGATTGTACCCAGGGATACGTCTTTTGGTGAAGGACAGTTCCCCTGTTTTCCTAGGATTTTTGCTGTGCAGTCCCATAGATCCCACTCAGGCAGCACTGTCGTGAGAAACTCAGCTAGCAGTAAGGCTAGTGAAAGGGAAGAAAAATAAAGCAAAAGTTTTCCTTACCAGTCAGCCGAGATACATTTGGCAGAAAGTAACACAGTTGTTCAGATAACTAGGCAGTCAGGCTAGAGATGCAGTCTGTGATACCTTATTTTCCAACAAATGTTTCCACTTTTTTTCAGTTGAGTTGCCATTGAGAAGATTTTGATTAGTTATTAGTCAAACTTATTTACAAAATTCTATGTCTGTAGTTAATTTATGAGTAGCTCTTGGCACACTTCAAACAGCTGTAATGGCTGTACAGTGTATATGGTGTATTTCTGTTTCCTGACTGGACAAGGGGAATGAGATTTCCACTGCAAATATTTTTTGTGGGAGTTCAAGATTTGCTTTTCCCGAGTATTTAAAAATATTTTTAATACTGTTTCCATGAGCGTTCCTGTTTTTGTGAACACAAAGTCAACACGGTTGAAATGAAGAGTTTAAAATTTTAAAGGAAAAATAAAGCGTTTCTTTTTTAGTGCAATCATCCAGCTTGACCTGAAAGTCACTTTAATCCTAGTTCTAAGGTTTCATAGGGAAGTACACAGCCACAGGCACGTTCACACATTACTTGTGTTCATGGAATCATTAATTGAATTTCCAAAGTCCTGTCTCAGCACATGCTACATGCAGCAGGAAGGATTCTTTAAAAGTCTATCTCACTGCTGGATCCCAAGCCCTTGTGGCAGATGGCTTCACACAGGAGAAGGAGGAAGGGAGTACCTCAAGTTCAGGTGGATAACCAGTTATGGGAATGGCACTGTAGTGTAAGAGGCATTTCATCGGAGGAAGGGAAACAAAGTAGTGCCAGGGCTGACTACCAAGTTGCAGTTGTCCAAGTTGTGGGGAAAAAGAGTCCTGTAGTGATGTTCAAAACCGTTTTTACTTTGTATTCCTGAAAGAGGAAACACTTCTCCTATACCATAAGTAATGCTACCAGCAAGAGAGAGCCCCTGAGCATTTCTGAGTGACATGCAAACAGAACCAACAACTTCACCTTTGGCACAGAAGTCTCAAAAATATGCAGGAAAACGCCACCCTACAGCTCTTTCATTAAAGGTGGCTTTTCCAAAATGCCCCCGAAGCAGATATCCCTACCCAACTAGACCCAGCCTGCCCCTGCAGCGGGGTGGGATGGATGTGCTGGATGGAGATTGGATTAGATCTCCTCTGTGTCACGCTCCTGTCAGTCACTGCGTGTCCCAGCACCGAGGGAAACCTGGCACTGCAGCAGGGGAGCCCCAGCATTTCACTGGACTAAACCAGCCTCTCCTCTTGCTGCTGGCTAGCAGTGGTCAAGATTGCCTTTCTGACCGATTTATTTGGGTCTTGGCATCTATCTGACTCTTTAAGCACCGCGCAAGACCAAAAGGATCTAAAGCTCAGACTCAGCTTGGCTAGGTTTCTAGGGATTTTACAATTGAATTTTTTCTTTTACTTGTGCAACGTTTCCAAGAAATACTTTACAATATGTATTTTTTTAGCATAGCTGTCTGTCAGTTTTCATGGCAAAAAAGTATTTGGAAACTGGAGAACAGTAATAGTAGAGTTGTTTTTAAAGGAATCACCCTACACCATTCTAGGCCAAAAAACTTTTATTAAAGTTTTATGAAATCCTCCCTGTTTTTTACATTCCAGTTGAGTCTATTAGCTTTGCAGGTTTTGATGATCTAGCAGGTATAAGCACTTCTCACATTAAATGCAGTGTTGACAAAGGAAATTCACTAGCAAAGGTTTCATTAACTGGGGATTATACTGAAACCTTTTCCCAGAATTGCCAATAAATGGAGCCCTAATCCAAAATTTGGCTTTAAAGTCAAGTGCAACTAATAGAATTTTGTGTTTGGTTTAAAATTACCTGTGGTTATTTTCTCATTTTTGCAATATACAGCATTATGTCATCTGGACTCTCAAACAGCATTGTTCCTATGATGAAAAAGCAAACTTAAATCCCATGTATGAAAGAAACTTCACTTTAATTTATGCTTCCAACAAGTCCTGTTGAAAAAGCTCTCTCCTGCAAAGATGGAGAATTAACTAGTTCCTTCAAATGGTGCTGTAGATAATGGACACACACTGCTCAGCCGGGGCTTGGTCCTGGGCTGAAGGTCCTGAGGTGACACATCCACAGGGTGTCAGCACTGCTCAGACCTGAAGACATGCCCTCTCTGTGGTGGTCAGAGTTTAGGGTAAGAAGATGCAGAGATGGGCCTGAGCCGTGAGGGTGCCTGCGGCGCCCGGGGTTTGCAATTCCCCCAGCCCTTGGGTGCTCTGGCCCGGGGAAATCTTGTGCCACCACAGGCAATGGGAGTTTTGCCATTGACATAAGCCATTTGACGGTCTTGCCAACCTTGGTATAAAATAATTTAATACTCTCCTCCAAGTCTGTCTCCCAGCATTGAAGTTATCTGGCAGGATCTCCTGGTTGGCTCTCTCCAGGCACGTGAAGAGAGAGGCTACAGCAGCTTCCAGCTTCCTCAACCAAGAAAGTCTGCAAAGTTACAGATTTTGGATGGGTGTAGGAGTCACATACGGTGTTTCTAAGTTTGTTTGTGGAATACACTGGCCTTTCGTCACTCTGTTTCTAGAGAAAAAAGTTGCAATGACAGATTAGGGGATTGCAATTAGGGAGGCACATGGGGCCTTGCCGCTATGTTGTGGTCCCTGATGCCCGAGGAGGAGGCGACGAGACCCCAATCCAAATCTTCTAAACTCCGTGGGAATCTCTCCACAGGTCTAATAGGTTTAGGGTTTATGACACAGTCTGTTAAGACGAATTTTTTGAAACTACCTGAGGGAGCTGAGCATAGCTTTCTATTAAAACTAATAGGAACTGGATATTTAAATTTCTTAGACATCTTTGAAAGCCTTACCTCTGAGTAGCATATAAAAATCTAATGTAACTTCTGTTGAAGGTAATTTACAGTTTACAGTTAGGATGATGTAAACTCTGGGGTTTCTTTCAAAATGTAGTTAATTTATTTACAGTTCCCAAAGCTAAGCCACTGTTCAGTGTTAAATGAGAAGAAACCAAGTATTTTGTAGTAGCAGGCACTGTGGTCTCAATTGGTGTTTAGACTTGCATTTCATCCGAGTCAAGAAGATTGCAATATCTCATGAGGAGAAGTGAGATGGAATTGTAAATCTGAAGTCTCTTTGGTTATCTTTTTATAAAGGAGTTTGAACTCATATCACCCCTGCCTTCCTTAATGGTTTTACATTAACAATGAAGTGCCTCAGGAAAATCACAAACGGCTCTTCTGTCAACAGATAGCTTCATTTTCTCTCCCAGATTAGGGTGGTCTGAAGCTATCAGCAGCTGATCTGACAGAGTAAATCTGAAACAAATTGCTGTTGCTATAATCCTTCCTTGGCAGGAGGTGGTGCAAAGGAGAGAAACCAAGTATTGTTGCATAACTAAGTTGGTTTGGCTGGTGGTTCATTAGCACGTAGTGAAGAGTGGTAGGTTCCCTGCAATTCCTGTCTATGTATCTATCTGTCTATCTATCTAAATTTGCTTGGGATATATTTCTCCCGCTCCCAGAATAATGTAAGAGAAGTCATCTCCCAGCACCTCCTGATGTTAAGGCTGATCCACAGGTGTAAAATGAAGTTCTGAATTTCAAATTTCATCATCTGAAGGTTTTTTTTTTGTTTTTTTTTTGAGGTTTAAGAAATGTGGTCAACTTTTTGTTTGTATATATTTTTCCTGAGACTGCTATTTTGGTTGAGATTAAAATACTGTTGGACAGCAGCTTAGTAGCACAGTAAAGGTGATGCCCAGATGCTTGAAATCCTAGCAAGGCTGTAACGGATGTGACTGGCAGAACTTCTGGCTAGCTCCCTTGGCACTGGTGGAGCCACTCAGTTTGGTAAGCAAGAAGCATCTCTACATTACTCCCAGAGACTTCACTGGGGGGTTGTGGTTCAGATGCCATATCTGTGCTTATTGCCATTTCAGGGCCTGGATGTTGAAGGCTGATTGGCTGCATCCCCGGAAATCTCCAAACACTGTTGGATTTCATTTTGCTGAACAGGTCTTAAGGAAAGTGGAGGCTGCAGGGAAGAGCACCGTTTCTCTCAGTTTGAAGAAAACATCACTTTGTTCCAAATTTAAGCTGATGAAGGAAGTGCCACCAAGGTAGCTCCCAGCACTCCAGGCCAGCACCATGGGCCTGGGGGCAAAGGAAGGAGTGGTGGGAGAGGTAGGGGATTTCTGCTCTCGTCACATGAATACACTGCAGAGGGTGGCACCCCTGAGGATGCTTGTCTCCTCACCTTGGTACCTGCCCTCTCCTCTTTCCCGTTTGGTTATTGTGTGCATGCTTGTCTATGTGGCTGACAAGCTAGTGGAATAGGTTTGGGATTTTTTTCCTTTTGTTGGAGGTAAAACACCACCAGTGGAATAGAGGGCTCCCCTCTTATATCTTAGTGCAGTATCAAAAGGAGCTGTGTGAATTAAAATTATTTTTCTTTCCTAGCAAAACAAAAGAGATGAAAGATTTTAAAGCCTAATTGCATCAAAGGAAGGAAATTAAAATATCCTTACAGGAATTCAGGTTGCTGAAAAACTCAGGTCCAGCCCAGACACGAGTATGTTTTATATTAAAACTTAAACAACCAGCCAGTATAATATTTCCTGAAGTTTCATCCATCATGCTACTGGTTTCTGCAGGGATGGAAACATAACCTTCCCTTGCTATGTCTCAGGGAAAGTAAATAATATTGTTAAGAAGCTTGTCATACCACAGTTGCCTAATTAGGGAGGCTTGGGGAGCTGGCAAGTTTGCAGACTTCATTAAACACACTGCAGTACCCTGAGGAAGAAAAATGTTGAGGGCTATCTGCACATTATATAGGTGCAGGCTGACCTGCATCCTTGTACCACTAGACTGTAGAATGGTCTCTCCAGAGGGGCAGAGAAAGCAGCACATGGCTGCACGGACTGAGGCAGAGAGCTGAGTGTAGTTGAAGCAGCTGCAGCATGGCACCCAGTTTGCTCTCCTGCTTGCAAAAGACTGTGGAAAAGCAGGAGAAGGGTTTGGCAGTAGCCCTACACATTTTGAAGACAACCAGATACCTGCTGGATCTGGGAAAATGGAGTGTTGGTGTGTGAGAGCAGCTTCACCATGCAGTGACTGGGGTTGGGGCTCCACCAGGAGAGAGCACAGTGAAACGTGGTCTTTCTGAAGAGACTTCCCATCTCAAGGGCTTGGTTCTCTCTGCTATGTGTAGACCATATGTCTGTTTCTGGTCCTGGCTGAGGGTATGAGCTCCCGCCGGCCACTGGGAGGAAATGACAGCAAAAGGGAGGAAAGTTCCCTCCATCCTGGCCCTCCATCAGCATAGGCATGCACATAAAGCCGAATTTCCCTCCACCTTGACAAATTCTCCAAATGCCATACCCCAACGGCATTCTGATGGAGATCCCTTCTAATTTCTCCCATTGAAGCTGTTGTGTTTTTAATGCAATCGTTAGGGAACCTAATGGCGATACACAGGATAGCTGAGCAGCAATCAGGTCAAGGCATTATAGGTCTCCCCTCTTGCAAGTGTTTGTCCCAATTACTGATCTTGAAGCTAGGGCTTTGCTGGTCCCTTCTTCAATGGCTGGTTGATTACTTAGTCAATGAAAAGTCTAAGAGCTTGAGGAGGATAGACAGGGAGGACCGTAACCCTGCATACTGTAGAGCCTGGGAGAACCAGAGCTGGAACAACCTTCCCATACTGCAGGTAAGCGGGGCTTTTAACCAGAAGTGGTAAGAGGTGAGGCAGCAGCTGCACCACATTCTCTGTGCTGTGCAGGGACCAATCTGAGGTGTGCTCTGAGACCATCTAGTTTGCCAAATCCTGCAGGGTGGTCTCAGCAGTGGTCCTGATATCACTGACGCCAGTGCCAAGCTGCTCAGCATTGCTGAGGCTAACGAGTTCTAGGCATGTTCAGAGCAACTCATCTATATACCTAAGAAATCTTACTGAGGGTAAGATAGCCACCTCAAGCCTGTACAAATAAAGCAACTTAGCTTTATTTGCTAGAGAGGGAGGAAATCCTCTTTTTTCCTCCTTCTCACTCAAAATGTAAAGATATTTTCAAATCTTAAAAGCATGATTTTTAAATACTTATTTATTTTCTGGTGAAAATAAATAGGGGAAGAAACAGAGTCTAAGAACATTGTACATTACATTACTATTTATTTAAAAATTAAGTTTTCTGTTACGGAAATAAAAAAATAAAAAAGTCCTAGCTACATATTTGACATATTTGCATGACTAAAAACTGGAAGTCATGGGGAAAATTAATATTAAGGGCTTGTATAAACATCTCATTAAAAATAAAGCAAAAAATAAACAGATAATCCTCCCAAATTGCTTTTCATGCCCTGTAAGCTGTAAGTTCTATAAATTTATAACAACTCTGTTTACTACTAACGAACCACCAAAATGTTAGGGCTGTATGAAAGAACTGCAACAAGTTATGACTTCATGGGATAAGCCCACAAAAACCTTCAATCAATCAAGTCCGCATCAGGATCAGGCATATAGAGAGGCTTAATTAGGCATTAGTGAGGTCCTTAATGGAGCTACTGTGAAGGACACCTGCTGAGGATTTAGTCGAACATCTCCTTTAAACATATTTATACCCCGCCTCTGGGCTGTGGAGTTGACATTCAGTGCCTGCTCTGCTGATCAGCCTGTGCTTGCAGTTGTTTACAAGCTAAACAGCAGGGGGGCAGGGGCACTAAATAAATAACATACTGTCAAGCTATTTCCTTGTCCAATAATGGTTTCTCATTAGTTCCTTCCTGACCCACAATCAAGGAAGGATAAAGGTCTGAAGACAAAACAGTTCATTCTTTTGCATTTTTTTTAAACTGGTGACTTGGAAAACTCTACTATTGTTGTGAAAGGTATATCCATACCTGTATGCCTGCTGCTTAATATTCCTGTTACCCTTCACTGTTACTTGCAAAATGTTGCTCTTTCCTGTTGTTTACATGAGTATTATACCAGGGTAACTGTTTTTGCAATTTTAACTTGGACGACATAAAACCACTTGGGAAGGTCTTCATGATGTCCCTGCTCTAAGTGATTTTTTTTTTTCCAGACAACTCCTCCGTCTTCCTCCTTTATACCACTGAAGTGGTGAAGAAGGATATGCTCCATGGTCACCCTCATACTGTGGCAGTCCTGTCTGCTTTTCATGAATTTTCTCTCCACTCCACAGTGTTGCATGTAAGCAGTGGCTTTCTGGGATAGAGGCATAAATAATCTTGGGAAACGAGTGAGCTTGGGCTTGAGTCCCCGCGGAGACTCTTCACACCATATGGGTGCACTTTGGTGTTCAGACATGGACTGACGCACATTGGAAGGGGAAGAATCTGGGTTCTCAGCCCACATTGTCCACTAGTGCAGGCCTGAGCACGTTTACCTTTGGATGGACTGTAATTTGTCACCTAGCTCTGACATCTCTGTGTTTATCAACTATGTTTGTGGGATTTGTTTGTTAGGGAACGAATATGAGGTATAATACAACTCAGGAGCCTATCTATAGAAGACCCATGTAGCCCATGTAAAGGACCAGGAACTCCTAGACATCAGAGTTGACTGTGTCTTTACAGATTGCGGATTAACAGCTTGGGTAGGACCAAGGTTTCTACAGGATTAAGACTTCTGCATTTAGCTGTCTGTCCACATGTGGGCTAGGTGTCTGAATCCCAGTCTGGTCAACGGAGGACTTATCAGTACGGTCTATGGAGTCCAAAGACAGATTTGGTTGACCAGTCACTGAATTCATCTGTCCATGCACAGGTGTCATTTAACCATACCATTTAAGATGCTCCAGTGTGTCCTGCCTGACCTCCTAGCTGCCAGTCTAGAAAATCATGGGTCTCCTGTGGGGCATGTGTCACCTTTACCTCCCCTATGAGTCTGTTTCACATACCCTAGAGCATCTCAAATAACATGGAACACCTAAATGCAATCAACCAGGCCTAAGTGTCTAGTTTGGATTGAGGTGAATTGCCATTCAGACACTGTTGAGTAGATCTCCATTAGCTACAATGTCAGTTTCAACACCTAGATGCACATATCTGAAGTTGAATCTCACCCTGCAAATGACAGGTTGATTGAAGACAGCAATATTGATAGGTACGAGATCAGAGAACTTGAGCAGTTTAGACACCACTCACATAAAGGAGGATTTCAAAAGAGAGGGTAGATGCAGCCAAACTGTCCAGCCATGGACTGGTTGTGTTCAAGAGTGAAACTGCCCAGATTTTGATTCAAAGCTGGATGTCATTTGGCTATGATAAGAGAATTCAGAAGTTTGGCTATTAGTTAGACAAACTATTGCTTTATATTAATTTTATTTTATTAAAGTACTACAGAGAACTACATTTTCAGCTGAAAAGCGTGACCTGAAACTGGGCTATTCCAGTTAACACCTATTTCACAGAAATGCCACCCACCAAGAGTTTTTCTGAACAAGATCAAGAATCAGTTTATCAGTGCTCACATTAACTATGCCAGGTCCTTAGCAACTTCACTCTCTTTCAGTGATTACCTAACTTTGATCGCACACTGAATGCCCTGAAAAACTCAGATGTGGCTCAACCATCTGGCATTATATTATACATTTTAAAAGGTGTATTTAAGACCTTCTGTGGCTGGAATAACACTTCTGTGGAGCTAGTGCTCTGATCTGTGTTCCAAATCCATCACACTATTTTCTTATGAGGCCAGAGCTACCATCACTAATTAGGCCTTTTATTTTGTTTTACTAGATTATCTGGTTTTTAACTTTAAGATCTCCTTGTCCAACCAACAGAACTTGGATGAAGTTATCTGAGTAAATCCATGCCAACTCGCAAACAAAACTAGCAGAGTTGATTTAAGATTGCTACTTTTCCAAAATGTCGAAACCAAAGAATCCTTCTCTCCTAAGATCCGTGAAAACCAGTTTGAATGTTGCGAACCAGACCTCATCATAGCTCTGTTTCGCTGCTTCACCATTTTTTTTGTCTTACCGTGAATGTTTGATTGTATGCCATTTCCAGATTTAGGCATTCTGTTATGATGATGTGATATGACAGGAAGCACCAGAAGAACCTGCTGCTCAGTTTCCTGCTTTTGTATATGAGTCAAAAGGTAGATACCAATCTGAATCAATGCCTTTGCATTTTCATCTCTGTCACATTTTAGAGAAATAGATATGTTACTTGGTGTATTCTGTGAAATAGGCAGGTAAAGATAGAAATGTATATACGGTAAGAATGAGCTAGAAAAGCACATATTGTGGAGGAAGATGACAGAGTGAAAACAAGGTGCTGTATCTAGTGGGTTGGAAGACTTTTTTTCTATTCTGGATGTTATTAACAACAGTAGGTGAATTTCAGTAGGTTTGGGAGTTGCATTTGGGTCAACTTGTTCAGACTCCTCTGCAGTCTCCTTAAAGCAATGAAGAGATTCTTTAAGTATAGGTTGCTTGTAAAATAACTTCATTTCTATCTGCTTTGGACTGAATTGGTGAGCTCTCACCCCCAGCCTCCCCCCTGGATTTAAAACTTCTCCACCAAAATTTCATTTTAGAACTTCACACCACAGGGTACAAGAGTTTCTTTGAAAAGAGATCTCAAATAAATGGAAAATAACCGTTAGCAATTTGTATGTCATTTTGTCCATGGGAGGTGCCGGCTGAGGGTCACTTCTGTCTTTCCAGGGGAGGGAGGGGGATGTGACTATACATCCCTCATACACCTGGTGGGGGAGATGGGGCAACCCTTGAGCTTGCCTGTGGTTCTGTCCTGGATCCTTTTCTCTGTGAGGTTCTTCTGGAGGCAAGAGGAAAGGTACAGACCTGGCTCTGCTCTCTGAGTGTCCTGGTTTTGAGATCCCTTTTTTGCCAGCCTTTATCTTGGCCTGATGTCCCCCACTGATGCTGAGCACTGATTGGAGCCTAAGGGTGCTTTGAAATGACAATTTCTACAATAATTTAAAATCCCAGGCACGGATTAGTACCATCAACATTTTTCTTTCTTGATTTTGAACAAAGGCTGTGATAGCTGCTTTGCTTTGTACCGTGCTTGCTGCTGTTCAACTGCATGAGCTGTGCCCAAGGCCACCTACCCAGTCACCAGGCTAAGGCAGAGTTGAGTCCCCATCCTGCACAGATTCAACCAGTGATGCTGATCACCCAGGAGCTAAGCTTTCTATGTGGTCCATAGAAAAGTGGTTTTGTGCATGTGTTTTTGAGCTTAAACACAGCCACCAGGAACACTGTGATTCAAAATGAGCTACATCTAATGAGTGTAGGTACCACTAGTCCTGGAGGGCTGTTGGAGCTGGTTGAATCATTCCCTCAGATTTTGGAGGGATTAAAGCTCTTCGGTCCTGATTTGCTCAGCAGTCTGTATCTCACTCTTCACCTTTTCCTCAGACTCTATTTTGTGAGTTTACAGACTGTGTGCGTGGCACAGAAATACAAATAGTTTCTTTGAAAGGTTTTTTTCCACACACAGTGTAGCTGAACGGTATCACCAACCATAGCTCAACCACCACATCACCAAGACAATGGTATAGTTCAAATTAATTTTCAGCAGTGGTTTGGCCTTCAAATTGTGGCTGACCTTTGAGATAGTAGTTGAAATCTCCCATTTGTTACTACTGAAGCAAACAGGAGAAGAGGCAGGTCTGTGAATACCACTAGCTCTGTGCTGAGATAAAAATACTGCTCTGGCAATATGCAAACTGCATTTTTTCCTTCATCAGATGTATGGTATTGGTTTTGTTTTGCTTTGAAGAGCCCAGTTTATTATGTTAGTTTTAGAGAGCAAATTCCCTTTTCTGTACAGAATAGGGTACCTCCTGGTAAATAATGCATTTGACATTTCAGCTCAGCATTAAAAGAATTATCTTGTCAGATAAAAACCTGTCTTTGATCAAATTTGCGAATATCGTTAAAAAAAAAAAAAAGAGTTGCTTTTCAGAATTACATTTGCTTCAGCATCCAAATGTACCCTAGGGAAAGATCACTGTTCTTCCAAAAAGAAAAAAAAAAAAAAAGAAAGCAGACCTCTGCCAAATACCTCTCTATTATGCAAAAAGCCTCCAAAAGAAAGAAAGAGAGAGGTCAGGATTCTGCACTTGCCAGTAAGAAAGCTGAAAAAACCAAACAAACCTACAATTATGGCACAGATTTCAGCAACAAAGATCCCTTGTATGAAGTATGGGCAAGATTTCGTTTCCATATAAACCTGTCCACGTCTGAAGTAGCTATACTGATTTCAGTAGTTTCCATAGACCTGTACTGGTTCTTTGCTCCATGGGAGTTATGGCTATTGGACAAGTTATTGGTAGATGTCTATGCAAAAGTTTAGAAAATTAATAAACAGCAAATGGCTAAATGTGCTCCCCTTGAAGTGGAACTGGTGACTGCAAGAAAATTTACACTGTGAGGAAGGTTTGCATGCATGTGTCAACTGAAGGCCTAGCTTTTAACCTATGAAATAATTTTGCGTTTCTTGGCTCTTGCTTTTAAACTCTTTGGACCCCAACAGACTACACCTGAAAAGCTTTTAGAAGAAGTGTGTCAGAAAGGCCCCATCTCTTGTGGGGACTCTAAGTTCCCTTCCAGGTGTGGAGGGTGAGCGACCTGGGAGCTGAGGGCACAAGGGGCTGAGCTGGCCCTGCTTCTCTGATCAGAGCATGTCCTGCAGAAATTACTAGCAGGAAGGAGTGACCGTACCCTAAGGTACCCCTCCAAACTCCCACTGAAGCTGACGGACGCTTTGGATGCAAATCTCAAGGAAAATCCAGTTGGAAAAAAAATAATTCAATCTATTTGGAACTATATAGAAGGATTTATGTTTCTATGTCATAGGTAATTGATGTGTTATCATTAACATTTGTGCCATATGTTCTTAATTTTCTAACCTAAAAATCTGACAAACATTTTAAACAAGTCTTTAAAACTTCCCTAATTTTTGTTTTGTTTCCAGGTTCTATCAGAAATCAATAAATAAGCAGTGTAGTTTAAAAATGAAACAAAACCCATACCCTTACCTTAAGTACCACAAAACCCAGAATTAAAAACGCGTAACAAATTGTAAACATAAAGCCGTATCGAATGCAAAGTAAAAATCCCTCTAAAAATACCTATGTCACAGAAGACTGCAGTGTTTTAAACAAAGATCTTTTCCTGACAATTTTTGCAATGGTAATATTCCTAAGGGTTTATGTTAGGGTTCATTTGATTCTATTTCTTTAATTATCCAAAACATCTACCAAAGATATGCATGCAACAACTTTCAATCGGGAAATTTAAATCACCATATCTCACTCCTTACAGTTTCTGTTATTTTAATATACAGTTAAGAAAACATAGCAAGTCTTTGTTTCTAGATAATATTATATTTCAGTTGCAATGCAGCAGGCATAGCCTCACCTATTTTGGAAGTAAAATGGCCATGAGTATATTTGTTCTCTAAAGCAAAGCCTACCAAATATGCTTTCTTTACCCCCTTAAGCAAGTGTGCCATACCTAGGGGCTCCTACTGACCGTTTGGGGAGGAACATCCTCAGCTGCTTTGAGTTGCCATAATTCCCTGGGATATTTTTGTCAGTTAAATTAAATTATTTCATTGCAAATGCTTAATCAAAACAAAATATTTACATTTCTTTCTAGAAGGGTGACAGCAAGGGGACATATCAGCCAGCTTACCTTTCTACTCCTCCTCTAACTAGTTTCAGATTTATTAAGCAGCAAGGAGGAAGGAAGCAGGACTGAGCTAGGAGTGGCACTGACTACCAGGTTTGATGGACTGAATACAAGAATTTCTTTACTTTTTTGTCTTGTGTTGTCCCAGCACCTGACACTATTGGAGCTGATAGATGTTCTTCCACTGGCTTTTACCTTAGAGGAAACAAGATCTATGGACAAGAGAAGCTCAAGGAAGACACTTGAAGCACTGTGGTCAGGCTTTTTATCCTGACTTGTGTTATAGTTTCAGCTTCATACTTCTTGATTTCCTATGCAGCTTTCAACAATAAAAGGGGGAAAACATCTAATGTGGTTTGGGAATGCCAGTAAATGTGGAAATTATGGGAATGGCATCCAGTGACTGTAGGAAGTTTGAAAAGCAGAACAAGGAGGGATCACACCTAAGCGAAACATCACCGATGGAAGAGACTCCCAGGCAAGACAAGCTCAGTAAGCTTAGACTAGAAAGTATCATGAAGCTAATGACCTGTATTCATTAGCGTCTAACTGGAAATTTTGGACGCCTGTTTTCCTGTTCTTAGCTTTGTTAGTGTTTTTTGCTATGCAAAGAACATTCTAAAAAGTCTAGAAAGAAGCAAATGCAGTATGATGGAAACAGTCTCATGGAAGAAGATTGCCACAGATTACTACATGCAGTGATCTTTGTCTTCTATCCTTTTCTTTTCCCTCCTTTGTCTTGCTCAGATGAGGAAATGTAATGGAGAAGAGGAGCTATTGCCTGACCAGCATGGAAATGGGTAGATTTGAGATTCATGAATAAAAAAACTCAACAGCTTAAAATAGGGTTACCATGCACTAAGGCAGAGATTTAGCCCCTGAATAATTTGACTTCAGTCTTCCCCAACACGCACCATTTCACGCTCATGGCAGAGCAATCTAAGAGCCTTGCTTCAGCAAAGAAAGAAAGAACTGAACTCATAGCTGCATTTGCAGCTAAAAATAGGGGGATGTCAGTCTGCTGCCACATGACATTTTTTGGCAGGGAGCTGGAACATTTTCATTTTGCAAGGCAAGCTGATGGCACTGGATTTGCACGGCTCACGGCCGCTCTGCAGGGACCACCCTCTCTCTCTCTCCACAGACCCCCTTCCCGTGCCAGCGTTTGCCAAGGGCTATGGATTTCTTCCCCCGAGAGTCTTTGAACAGGCATTTCTCCAAGTGCCACCACTGGCCCTTCCCATCAGGTTAAGACGGCAGAAATTTTCCTCAGAGGGTGGCTTCCAATGGAGGAAGCCTTTCCAAGAACAGTAAACAGTAAACACACCAAATTCTTGCCCACTGCATCAGGGCAAGCGTCCTGTTCCAGAAAATACGGGGTTGGTAAGGCTGATTTGGGCATGTCACACACGATTGCACAAACTAACGCAGTGCAATGACGTGAGACAACTAAATGACAAAATGCTGGCTCTCAATCAAACATGTAAAGCATCTATTTTCGGCTCTACCATCTGCTATCAGTTTGCACAGTGTCTTTCCCAGCTGAAAACACAAGGCAGATTGGCACAAACGGAGCATTCCTCTGGCTGGTCACAGACTGCAAGATACAAAATTTTTCTCCTCTTGTGACCAGCCCATCTCTGATTTATTTATTTTTTATTTGCGTAATGAAGTAGACTGTTTTGTGCAAGCTAAATCACGACAAGCTAAAAAACAATCATCTAGGAGGAAAGTTCTTTAGCATCCTACCAGGCAAAATAATAGTATGTCACTTTGTCCTTCAAAATAAGCATGCAGAAAGTAACAACTGAAATTAATACCAAGATTGGCTGAACCTTTTCTGCTGAAAGTTTTTCAATGAGGACCCTTTTTCAGTTGCTCGATATTCTACAAGATCATAACTGCACTGTCATCTACTGATAAACAGGAAAAAGTTAGAGTAAGTAAGAAACTTTTTTAGTTGGCAAATAACTTTCTGTGAAAAAATAGACACTTTGGGGTATTTAATGTGGAAAACAACAAAGCAAACCCAAGCAAACCAAATAACGTTTAAACTTTTCTGTGGAGGCAACCCCCCCCCCCCAGGCATTTGCTGGTTGGGGGCGTTGATCACTCCTTTAGAATAAATTGGCTACTCCTTTAGAGCCCTGATTTGGAGGGAGGGAGCTGATCTGAAATTCTTTCCTTTATAATAAAGATCAAAAACATTAGGACCTTTGCTGTTTTCTTCCCTAAATAAATAAGATGTTTCTGAGTTGAAACCCTGGCTCCGTTGAATTCACTGGGGCCATGATTTCACCCCAGGAATTATTCTAAAAGCATTACTCATTTAATAAGCATACCACACTAATTCTCTACTGTTTCCGTATGAGCACCTCCCAATGCCAATGTAAACCCACTGCACAAAGCTACATTAAAGCAATATTTATGGTTGAGATCTTAACACAAAAGTCAGGAAACTCAGAGTTATGGTTCCCCCAGCCAACCATAACCAGGGCTAGCTTTAGTGTTTTGCATTACGGTGTCTGTACTCCACAATGTATGTCCAAATACCAATGACTGAGTTATAGCTGCTGTGGGAACTATAGCTTTGGATTTTGGTATATTTTTGCATTTAAATTCTCAGCCTGGGTCATGAATAACTGTGAAAATTATGATTGCAGCAGAGGTTAGTATCTCCAGTTTGCTGTTCTTGGTTACCGCCGAGGGTGACATGGGAGAACGGTGAGCTCTCCCTGTGGTGTGGATGATGAAAAGCCAGAGGGTCTCTTTTACCTTGACAAACAAAATACTTCGGCTGCATTCATAAGGTATATAATAATGAACTCTTCTACAAGCTTTATACCATTCAGCACTCTCTGGAAGAGAGCAAGAGAGCTAACAGGATTTGACAGAGATTACTTAACATGATTCTAATTCTAATATCCAATTAACTTGGTCAGGAACAGGGAATAATAAGCTGCTTTTCTGTACATTTTATACTGCACTAGGAAAATGCTGTATCTTCACTCCAAGGGAAATAGGACTGTTTTTACCAAGTGTCCTCAGGAAAAAACTCCATGAGATGTGGAAAGGAGAAAGTCTGTACAGTGGGCAGCACTAACCAGAAGGACTCATGGTGGAGCGAGATACTCCGCCCTCCACAACAATACCTCTTTAGCTCAGATCTGAGGCTATTCTAGGGCAATTTTACCTGTAACCTACTGAGCAGTTAGTATGCAGTTTATTTAAATAACTCTTTTAGACATGAATATTCTGCAGAAAGGACTAAAAATAGATTTAATAGCTTGACAATAACTGGAATTTGATGCAGATTGAAGATAATTTTTGTAATTTTTCTCAAGGAGCATGAAATTGAATTCTGACTTTACAAAGCTAGCTGGCTCAGGAGCAGGTAATGGCTTGAATTGCCAAAGAGGAGCAGCAGAGGGTAGAAGCTCTGTCCTCTCAGCCCGTGCCAGTGATGGGCTGGAACTAACTAGTCCAGCCACAGAGAGAACCGAATAGCTGAAGGTTGCTGGCATTTGTCTACCATAAACACTGGAGGAAAAGAAATTACTTAGGCATGTATTTCCTTAGGTGAGAAGTTCACAAACAGAATCAATATTGTACAACCCATGTTAATTTAGCTGGGCTGTATTTCTTGGGGTGCTGTAGCCTCATCTACATTTGGACGACGTTCACAATTTGTAGTCGTTAGCAAACATGGCCACTTTCCTAAGGCAGGTTATAATCTTGTCTGTTGGGGAAACGATCCAACCAAAGCAGAGCATGATAAGTGGAAAGAGAACTGCGAGTGCCTACTAGCAGCCACTCCAAATCATCACCTTTGTTTGCTTTCAGATGTTATCAACATCCCACCACAAGGATGAATGAAGTGATATACCTGGCTCATGGACCAAGACATGAAGAGTGTTTTCCCCTGCTCTTAACAGATGCCAGGAGCAGCACACAGCTGAACTGGCCCTTCCAAAAGCTAATCCCTTTTGAACATGGCTGCTGATACGTTCATACCTCATGCTTATATGTCTTGGCTTTTAGTTTTACATATTGAATTGCTTGGATAAGGTCAATATGTAGAGCCACAACATTCCCACTGACTGCATGAACCCAGCTGCTCCTGCCCCATATTTCCATCAGATTTCCACCCCTGTCTGGATATAGCAATGATATAATTGGACTGCACAAGAACAAAGCTGACTGTTTTAGGGCCAGGTGGTAGAAATATTTTGCTTTGTGCATGTATATTTCTTCAGTGTATTTTGCAGCAGTTCTAACACATCACTCTGCCTTAGGTAAGAGTTAAAGCCAAGTCACTTCACACAAGGCTTTTGCACAACCAGGTCAGAGAGCAGTATATTACTTCAGATGAGTTTACCATTGTTGTTCCACTGTACATCCCAGTGTGGCACGTGTACAGTGTTGTGTCTAAATGAGAATGCATGTGGACAAATCTGTATGCATGGACTACATATCTTGGGGAAGAGACAGAACTAAGCAAAAAGAAAAAAAATCAAAATAAGCTATTTTTCACTCTGTACAAGCAATATTTCAATTGTTTTGAAATAATCTTTACTGGAAACTTCTTGAAATATAAATATATGGACATTACAGTCCTTTGCAAAAGATTTGCCTGTGCTTTGCTGAACTATTGGTTTATGATGAGAAACTCTGCCACTTTATGCTTTTAAAAATAATGAAAAGGAATTACAATTGCTTACCAAGCTATACATTGACCCTGAAGTGCAGTATCATTCCTGCAGACTCCTTGATCACATAATTACTTGTTGGTATCTCATGCTTACCAGTTCAGTGGGATGTTAGTTTGCAAGTCCAGAAGTCTAGTGAGTCGGTATCACAGAACTTGTAAAGCAAGTTGGAATTAGGTGTAAACGTACTTTTCAGTGTTACTTCTGCTGCTGAAAAGAGATGTTGTTGCCATGACAACAGGGTATCAGGCTTTTGGGGTAAAACTGAATTATCGACCCCACTGTTTATTTGTATCACACTTTGTAGATCATTTCCTACAGGTTCTTTGAGTTCTGTCTCTCCTGTTGTTCATTGATATTAACCACAGATTTTGGTTTTTTTCTGGGTTTGGGGTATTTTTAAGAAAAAGGGATTGTTTTGTGTGAATGCATGTCATGAATTAAGGTTCTGTAATGGGGACTAAAATCAGGAGTGGTATTTGGAAAGGCATGGGGTAGCTAGTACCTACCGCTTAGCTTAATGTAACCGAGAGCAAGATGCAAGTCTCTGCCTCATCATTTTCCATGATTTTCTTTTGCATGTATGGAGTGTTTTGCATACCTGTGACCTCTCAATTAACGTTATTTATATCTTAGTAAACTGCCATGCTACTTTTCCAGATGTCCTAATCCTTTATGTAAATGAATTTATTAAACCCAGTCACCAGCCTCAGTGAAACCTGCCAAATCCACTGTGTCTTGACTCACAAGCTCCGTAGACTAAGCTTTATTTGCATAAACTTGTTCTGTAAGTGTAATCTTACTTATCATCTGCAGGGTTAAAGTTTCACTAATGTAAATCCCTGACAAATCAAGCACAGATGTAAATGTTTGCCCCCAGGCTCAGCCTGTCAATTCACTGCCACCCTTGTATCTTCCCCCTGCTCCCCCCTCCAGCCCCTCTGCCATCCCCCCCACCCTGCAAGTGTTTTTTAGTACTAGTAGTCATTTAAAACTGTTTATGTAGATACATTGCAGGTACTAAAGATGACATTGAACGTTAGTCATTTGGGCTTTTTCCTTTTGATCAAGCTGTCTCACAAAACAGTGTTGGCATGTAATTCTGGGTGTCTGCTTGTACCACCTGGAAAATTTTGCTCTGCCAGTCCCCAGGTGCCAGCCAGATTGTTTCAGTTTGCCAGGCGATGTTCCACATAAGGAGTCGAGCTCAATAAATGGTTAATGTAAGCTGGCAAATTCCACAAAGCAGCCAAGGAAAATTCAATCAGAGGGCAGCAGGGGGTGTAACTCCCTAAAACCACCAGAAAGAAGTGGATGATGGGCTGAGGGGATGATTCTTGCGCTTCATGTTCCATTGTCTGTGAGAAATGAAAATTCCCTCCCAGTCATAAAAACAGTAGATTTAAAACCACAGCAAAATCTGCCAGCTCTTGAACCTTTTATGAAAAGGAGGAAAATGTTACTTTTGAATTCAGAGGGTGTTGGCATACACTGGGTTTGTTTCTGATTACTTAAAGGTCTAAATATGTTTCCTTTGCTGGTACCCAGTTGCTATTTATTTGGCTTTAGTCTTTGATCTCCCTTATGCTGGCACATCATAAAAAACATATTCCTGTTTGAGTTCTATATTATGCAGTTAGTCTCTGCCTGGTATGTTCACCAGGCTGGTTGTACCTACAGAATAAGACTCTCTTTGTTTTTGATGGACTCCAGGTGTTTATCACTATAACTTACTAATGGATTTGACCACAGAATATGCATGCAAGAAACAAACTGAAAAACTAATGGCAAAATTACTGGTTTGATAATTCAATGGCCTGCTATACTGTAACCACAGGAACCACACACATGCACGCATGCATGCACACATGCACACAGAGTGTGTTTTGTAGAAGCAGGGATCTTTTGCTTACTGAGTTTTCCTGAGATTAATTTTCTCTTCTGGAAATTAAGTTTTGCTTCAGATTTATTTGTCACTCTGAGCTTTCTTTGCAAGCTTTCCAAATTTAAGCCCTGCTCATTCAACTCGATACGATAGTGCATTATAGGAAGGTCCCGCATCCAGCTGAGGTACCGCAGTTCCTACAGCTCTGCTTCTTCTCCCTGGCAATTCCAAGTTGAGGAGTCATAGCTTTGTACCGTGTATTAACCCCACTGCTTTGCCATAGCCAAAGATGACTTTTTTCCCCAATTCTGGTGAACCCAACTTTTTCTAATAGGGAATTATAGAAATCCAACTTTGAAAAAAATTGTTATTTCTGTACACACCACTAAATGAGCATTGCCTGTTAAAGAGCAGCTATCTCACCACTTTGAACCCAGAAATAATCTGTCATTGAGTTCTTAGGAGGAAGAATTTGCAGCAAAATGGCTAAACGTACCTACTTGCAAAGCCAATGGAAGAGTTTCCTCTGTGGTTCTGCTAGAAATGCAAACCATTTTTTTTTTTTTTTGCTTTTGTCTTTGGTATATGATCCTTACAGGAACAACAGCTGAACTGCAGGCTGAGGAACATGTTGTAAAGGTCAAAGCAGTAGTGACAACACTGTCCTCTGCCACCCTTGAAGTTAGTGCTGATTGTAATGCTAAATATAACATAAATTTTGGAGGCACTCAATTAGGATATGGTGTTGAGGCTCAGGAAACTTGTTTGTCCTGCTAAGAACCTGGGTCACAAGCAGCTGGTTTTGTTGGAGACGCTTGTTCTCTGTCCCTCACTGCTCATAGAGCAAGGAGCTGTGTTGGTAAGCTTGTGCCTTCACCGCAGCTTCTTCACCAACCTCTGTTATCACCTTGGATTGCAAGACTGAGTCAGAAATGCCACCCAAGCACTGCTGTTTCCTGAAAACTGTGTTGGTATTTTGCACTTTTGAGGTCAATATTACCGTTACAACACTTACAGATGCCATATAAATTGAATACACTGCACGAGGATGGCATTTTGTCACCAACAGCTCCATGTTAGGGAATTCACATTTTGCAGCAGTTCTTCACCACTCAAAAGCCAGATGGTAATTCACTACCCTAATCTTATGCAAATAAAGACCAACTTCTAGAACTATTTCCCCATCAGATTATATAGGCCTTCAGCAATGAAAGCTGATTTGAATTTTTACTTCAAACACATTGTACACAAATTGTATCCTTTCAGTGCTCAGAATCTTTTCCCTTGTATGCATCATTTGATGTTTTGAGATTTTAAAAGTAAATCTTGGATTAGTTAATTGATTAAGTTTAAGTAGTGAGTGCCTGTCCTGGTTTGAGCGACACAGGACTAATTTCTTTTCTAATGCTTGGGAAAGTTGTACTTTTAGAAGACTTTAGTGTCTGAATTTGTGAAAATATTTACTTTATAGCCAGCTATGGTGTTTGGGTGTCAAGGTCTCAGTGTTTTCAGGCTAGCCAGGTGCTGGGATGAGGAGGAGCAAGACCCGGGCACTTGATCCAAGGTGGCCAACAGGATTATTTCATACCATGAAAGTCACATTCAATATAAATTAGAAAGTTTGCTGAGGAGGAAGGTCTCTCCCTTGATGGCGGTGATCCAGAGAATTCCTTGCCCCGGTGCCGGACCCTTGAGGCCTTCCCTTCCTCCCGAAGCCATAGCACTCGCAGTGTCCGACATTCACTGTCCACTGCTGGGAGCGCACAGCTTCCTACTGATATAGTCGGCTAAGTATAATCCTTATATATCTTTAGATTGGTATCGGGATCACTATTGGTTCTTTAGTGTTATCACTGTTAATTATTTAGTCTTATTCTATTACGTCTGTTCATATTTCGACCCCTGAGTTTCCTGGTTTTCTTCCTAATTCCCCCTTCCTGGGTGGGGAGGGGTCATCGGGTAATAGAATAATTGTCCAAATGATAATAAATTGTTGTGGGTTTCTCAAACCATAGCAGTGCCTTAAGAAATGCAAAATTTATCTTGGGTTCACTTGAACGCAGATAATTTCAAAAATGAAGCCGCATAGATTTGTTCTGTATATGCCTATACACGCAGGTGAAATCACATACAGGTGAACCTTGCATGAAACTGATTTTAAGCAAGACGTTATTAATGACCTTGTCATAGTTAGAATTAAGGTTAGGTCTGTAGCTCAGGTCGTTAATAAATGATTTCACTGTGATATCAGAGGTAATCCAACCATTTCTCACAGATGAATTTACATTTCTTAGTTCTATTGTTTGATGATTTCCATACCTTAAAAAGTAGGGATGCCTTTTGAGTCTAAATGTGATGCTGTATTTACTGGCTTCTTAAAAAAATGAAAATTTTATCCCAGTGTATGCCTATGTACTTTGAATTTTACATTCAGCTTAACGTAGTTGTCTAAGAACCATAGAACTGATGAAGTTCAGAAGTGTATAGAGAAAACTCTCAGTGTAGATTTATCACACCGAGGTTCAGATTTACCCCATTTATACCTGCTAAATATTAAGCACTGATGTTTTGCTATTTTTATCTTTGGCTGCAGGAGAGGTTTCTCTCAGAGGTCAAACATGCTTTCTGTGTTGGTTACTTGTGCTGTCACCATGCTGATGTGGGGTTTTAGCTAACACCCATGGACTTGTCAGGCTATTTCCATTAGGAGAGGAAACTGATGCGGCAGTTCAGCGTATTAACAAGGAATGTATGGAAACCCTGTTTTGAGGAGTATTAGGAAAACAAATGACAACAGACAGTTTTCTTGCAAACAGTTTGCAGGACTGTCTTTCTACTGGATCCTGAACATTTGACTGTCACGAATGCTTTTCAGCCTCTCTCAAACAGTTTGCCAAAAAGTAGTCTCCTGGTTCCCAAATTATCATTTGGTTCCAAGTCTGAACCCAAGTTTGTGTCCAAGTCCCAGCCCCTCCTGCAGCATGGCTTTGGTTTTGGACAGGCCCTGGTGATCTTGTCTCAAACAGTGACTGCCATTATTTCCAGCTACTCATATAGAAAATGACTTTAATTCCTTGGACATGAAGGAAGTCAGATTAGCCTCTGGCTCTTCTGTTATCTGTAGATCAGGTACAGCTGAAGGCAGCTATTTACTTTTGCAAAAGAATGGAAAAGGGAGGGCCAGGAACCAGGGCAGTGAAGAAAAAGACAAAAAGAAGATAAAGTGGCTTGAGAGAATGAAGCAATGACAATAGTTCTTAAGTCCAAGCGATACAAACAAAAATAATGTCTAGAAGAAGGCAGAGCTACGAGGCATAAAAGCAAAGAAAAAGGGAGTGCTTACCTGTCTTTTATTTTGCTTTAAAAAAATACTTTTTTTTTGTACTTGGGAAGGTAAAGTCCTACCCAGAAATGAAAAAGCAACAAAAGCAGTCGATTTTACGCAACATACTGCGCAGCACTATCAGCCTCTGCTTATGTTCCTTCCTACCATGACAGGTTAATTTGAAGGAGAAAATCTAATTTCCTGTGCCGATTATATATCCTGTTAATTCCAAACTCTCATGTAACAGTTAAAATTGCTGACAATTAATAGAGGAGGCACAGCTCTGCTGATATAGCTTAGACCCATTCTCACTGAATAATTTAAGTTGGAAGGGACTTCCAGATACCACCTGGTCCAGACCCCTGGCTCAAAGCAGGGCCAACTTAGATTGTGTTGCTTGGAAGTTTGTGCAGTCAAGTTTTGATATCTCCAGGATCAGAAATCCCACACCCTCTCTGGGCCTCTGTTTCAGCCTTTGACCACCCTCATGGTAAAAATATTTTCCTAATATCTGATCAGATTTTTTTTTCACATTATAACAAGTGCTGTTTGTCCCCTGCCTTACTACTGTGCACCTCTGAGAAGAGCCTGGCTCTGTCTTCTCTGCACCCTCCCATTAGGTAGCTGAAGCCAGCAGTAAACACCCCACAGCCATCTCCAGGCTGAACAAGCCCAGCTTCCTGCCTCTCCTTCCACACCAGGGGCTCCAGCCCTGACCACCCTGGTGGCTCTCCACTGACCTTGCTCCAGTATGACAATGTCTTTCTTGTACTGGGGAGCCCGCAACTGGACACAGGACTCAGTTGTGGGCTATNCCTTTGACCACCCTCATGGTAAAAATATTTTCCTAATATCTGATCAGATTTTTTTTTCACATTATAACAAGTGCTGTTTGTCCCCTGCCTTACTACTGTGCACCTCTGAGAAGAGCCTGGCTCTGTCTTCTCTGCACCCTCCCATTAGGTAGCTGAAGCCAGCAGTAAACACCCCACAGCCATCTCCAGGCTGAACAAGCCCAGCTTCCTGCCTCTCCTTCCACACCAGGGGCTCCAGCCCTGACCACCCTGGTGGCTCTCCACTGACCTTGCTCCAGTATGACAATGTCTTTCTTGTACTGGGGAGCCCGCAACTGGACACAGGACTCAGTTGTAGGCTATACTGATGTGAATGTTTCTGTGGAAGGACTTTTGCTAGTATCTAAACTTCCTTGCTCTGAGACTGGGTGTGAACGCCCAGGATTTTTTTCAATCATTCTCTTCTCTTTAGAGGTAGATCAGAGAGAGTGTCAGTTATTAGTAGTGTTTCAATAACAATTTAAATGAGGAAAAACTTTCTGCTTAGTTTGTAAGGAAGGAAAAATGCTGTACACATCATCCAGTTTTACGTGTAACAGGCATCATTTACAAGGCAGCATTTACTGCTAGCTACCACCTATACTTAGTTACTTCTCTAAAGCTGCATGACCCTAGGTAATGGTTGTATTTACAGTGGTAAGTGGTACGTGCGCTGCGAGATCTGATACGTACCTCAGCATGGCTGTTATGTGATCCTGGGGGTTTCCGACAGTGTCAGGTGCTTATCATTCTTGTTCTTGTTCCTCCTGTCATCTGGAATAGTAGTTATGGAGACCCTGGAAGCAAATTAGAAAATAACAGCTTAACACATATCAATGATGCAATCAAACTGAATTATTTAGGTGTCCTGGACAAGGAGAACCCACCGATCCAACTCTCTGCAGCACTGATAGAAAAACGAATTTAAGTCATTAACTTTAAGACAAAGAAGTTTTTGGATAGTTTTCTCAAGAACAGAGTCTCAGGAGCTCAGGACTGTGTCAAAAGCACCATATTATTGAGCCTGTACTGTTGCTTTTTAAATTCCATTACTCATGCAGCTTTGGCATTTGCGTATCTTCAGAGTCAATTTTTTAGATGATGTTGAAGATGGGACTTCAGAGAATGAAGTCCTTATGAAAATTTAAGCTGCAAGACCTCATAGAGCAGAAATCCCATCCTTTGAATAAAAGTATGGCTTTTATAAGCTCTGGTGGCCCATGTTGGCCAAACACTGACCTTTGGGTGCCCTTTGGGTGTAATTTGTGCCTCTAGGAATGCACCCCTTGCTGGGCACTGCAGCTGGGTAGCTCAGGAGCTGAACATGGAGAGAGTAGGACGATAGGCAGGGTTTGCTCATCTCTCATGGAGAGGTCACCCACAGTTTGGTTTTAATATTTACTGTTTCTATATTTAGTCTTTACATTTTAAAGCACCTCTAAGGCTGATAATTAAATTGCCACATGTGGGCTGAAAAATGGCATCTTGGTATGACAAATACAGTTGACGATTGCTACATGCAAACCTGAAAGACCTCAAGAAGCGTAAAAACCAAGCTGGTGGTGCAAGGGAATGGGCTTCATGAGTGGGTGACGAGTGGACTGGCTGCTACTCTCACTTGCCATGCTAGACAAAAGGGTGTGAAGTCCTTATTTCACAGAACTAGAAGCTTGTGTGGTCACAGAAAGTAAACAGCAGAAAACCAAGCTATTTTTAAGGGGGGGGGGAGCTCATTAGCTTGTCCTGAGCCTAACCCTGGTGGCCCAGACTGCCTATCCACAGCCTGGTGGCTCTCAGCCCTGTCTGCCTCACCCCTTCCCGGCAGAAACTGCTACTGGCTGAGGCATCAAAGTGCCCTGGGAAGCACCATCCTTCCCCGCTGCCCACTGCTCCCCTCACGGCTGGTCAGGAGTGGGTTCAGGAGAGCCCTAGGTCTCCGGTTCCAGGAGACGTGGCTCCCAGGGTGGCCCTCAGGCCTGGTGGGGGGACCCTGTCCCGCCGGGTGCTCCAGCGTCAAGCACACTTCAGCCTTCTGCAGTTTATTCTCCAAAAAAACATGTCGTTGCTGTGTTGGCTGTCAAATATCTGCAAAGTATCCCGACCGCTTCTGTAGGGTCTTCCGAGCAGTGAGAGGATGTTTGTTTTAAAAAGTGAAGGGGAAGCAATATTTGGCTGTAAGCGTATCTGGGGGTGGGCAGACTGCTAAAGCGTGCAGGTTGTATTTCTCAGAGTTGAATGGGAACAAGACAGCAGTGGAAACAAAGCACTCTTTAAGGAAATAAAGAGAGAAGTAAAACTGAAAGAGTCCTCAGTGTAGCATTTTGAGTTTATGAGGCGTTTCCTCTTGCTGATGAATATGGATGGCTGAACTTTTCTGCACATTGTTGTTAAAAATGACTGGAGTACCACTACAAATAGCTGTCTGTTCTCCTGTCTGCAAATTCCAAACACAAAAATGCAAAATTTAGCTTTGGGTTCAGTGTCACATCCCCTGTGAAGCCAATGGAAATGGTATAGTTTACACCAACATAAAATGCTACCCGCAGTCTGGATTGCTAAACCACTGGGGTAAGTAGTGAGAAAACTTATTTATAGACATTTCAATGACATCTAGAAACCTTTTCCCGTATCTGTGTTTCCAAGCATCTTCATTTGCTTATTGTGCACTTTTCTGTAAATACAAGTTGTAGTTGCACAAATCTTTTGGAGGGTCAGTTTTAGCAGAGTAGCAGATGTTTCTTTTGCATTGCAACGTATGTGTGTTGACTAAATGAAATGATTTCAAGTACACTGAAAAAAAGGTTAAGCATGGGTAAGTCCAAGAACTGGGGCAACGCAGTGGAATTTGAGTGACCAGTTGCTCTACTGAAACCACAAATTCACGACCATTGAATAAACATTTGAATATATGCCAAGAATAAATCTGATTAAATTTGTTGGCCAAGTTGTTCAATGCAAACTGATCACCCAGATAAGATTGGAAATACTAACATTTGACCTACATGAAAACAGGATTAATTTGAGGGGTAACTGGGTAAAATCTGGTAATACATAAATTTAGGAGATTAGATAAACTCATCTGAAAATCTGTTCTGTCCCTGTGAATCCTTATGGAGATACTTAACAGGGCACATTGGTGCATTGGCTTACAAGAGTCACCCTTAACCTTCTTTTTTGATGACAATAAAATGTGTTCTTTGTGTATCTTATTTTAAAGCATATTTTTCTAGCCCTTGTGTTGTTCCTACAGTTCCTTTCCTAAGTTGTCTTGGAGAGGCAGATGTCAGGATGAGCTCCAGGAGCTGCCTCGGTGCTGCTGAGGAGGGTCTGGGAGGCTAAGCTACAATAATGGGCTCTTCCCACTTCTGTTCAGCTCTGCTGGGTCTGGACAACCCTGAAGGTATTGCAGAGGAAAAGCTTATGAGCATCCCATGCTTGGAGGGCTCCCTAAGCAGACTCGCCTGCTTTTTGAAGAGTTCTCCAGCTTAGGACCCGCCATTCAGATCTTCTTTAGCTTAGAGAAAAATACTTTTTAAACTTAAAATTAATTTTAAAATATGAGCATGTGTTCAGAGGGCCAAGGAGGGGTGCGGGGGCAAGACTGGGCTAATGCAATCTGGAAATGTCAACCAAAGCGTGCATTAGCCTGCACTGTTGGATCACTTGGCTATTTAATCCCCAGTTATGGGTCAAGAAATCCCTACGCAACGTGCAGGAGGGTTTGACAGGAAGCAAGATGGGAGAAAATGAATTGTTGTGTCTTGTGATATGCTGTACGCAAAAGTGAGCCAGGGGTGAAAGGGTATGATGACAAAGCTGTTGGCAATTTAAACCTTGGCTCAGGCATAAAATAAATACATTATTCCTGATGGTGAAATTGGATGGTGCTGTCATGGGTACATTTTGTCTTCCTTGTGTTTTTCTAGCCCCTTCTCTTTCGTCTGACCCATGGCATTCATAACTGCACGCCGACGTCTCAAAACGCTCTTTGAACGTGTCAGGTCGTGAGTGCGCTTTAATTGCAACGCAGGCTGCATGCGCTTTAACTGAACTCCACATCCAGATCCCATGAAGACCCACAAATTTTGGAGGGTGTTGCATCAGGCCCTTGTCAGATGGCACTGATAGGAGCAGTCCTGGTTTGGGGCACGGTACCATTTGTGCCGTGGATTTTATGTTGCTTTGGTGCGCAAAGGGCTCACCAGACTGGCCAGGAGGGTGATGGCAGAGGCTTTACACACTGCTAGAAACAAGGTCCTTAAAATTCAGGAGAGGTAACATGCAGCTCGTAGAGGAAAAAAGTAAAAGCAACCCCAGAAACATCGCAGCAATAACTGCCGAAGAGTGTGCTGGGAACGTTACCTTCCTGTTTGCATCACCTGTATTTTTACACTTTGGTGCCTTTTTTTTTTTTTTTTTAAATGCAGTCTGCTTTCTCTCCTCTTTCCTCTATAGTTTTTACATCTTCTGAAAATGACGCCTTTTGTCATGCTGTGGATATTAGTGCAGGGAAAGTCTCTGACTGATGGCCGGGCTGCTCCTGACGTGTGGAGAACAGGGATTTCCTCTGGGTGCAGGAGAGGTAACCTCTGTCTGCAGGTGAGTCCGATTGCTCCTAACCTCCCTGCTCCTTTCAAGACATTTCCTTTTCAGTTTGCACCAGCTGCTAGGGGTAGAATTGAGGCAGCAGGTTGATATTTTCGTTTGGATACCTGCTCTCCCCCCAGCTCTACCCCCCCAATTGCATTTGCTTATCTAAGGCTTATCTGACACTTTATGGGCTGGAAGATAGACTGGAAAAACCACAAAATCAGACGTTCTTGGGAGTGCTTTACTACTTTCTGGGCTTGGTGTGGCTGGACATACCACAGGCACAGCTTGTCACGCAGTGTTTTGGTAGCTCTAGCTCCTTATAGCCGTCTAGAGCCTGGCTACATATGAAAAATTAAATAAATGAAATATTGGTGGAATTCGGTAAGTGCTCTGGAGTGGCCAGCACCGCCTGCAGCTTTGTGCTTGGGTCGCTGCTTGTTTTCCCAGCAAAGGCCGCCCACCCCTTGCTCTCAGGGCACTTTGGAGTGAAGGGAGTGCTGCCGGTCGCAATGGGTCCTCGCTGCTGCTCCCAGGACCTGCGCTCTGAGCCAGCCATTTTGAAGCCCAGGTGTAAAACAGTCTCACTCCCTTCTCCCCCCCCNCCCCCCCCTTTAATATTTAAATTCCTTATAAAATATTTGGTGCCAGGAGGTTATTGTGGCTGTGTCTTGGTTTCTTACGGATCTTAATAGGGGGAAAGAAAAAACTTTCAGTCATTTTACTAAAAATATGTGGAATAGGATTAGCCTGCACCTTGTAAAATTTTATTTTAAGAAACTAAGGCCCCGATCCAATCACAATGAGGTCAGTGGGACGCTTTCCACTGATTCAGTGGGCCTTGGATATGGCCCTAAGACATTATTTTCAGTAACAAGGACTGTGAGAAATGTATCTAATATTAGAAATTTATTGTTTATATTCTTTCTATAATTAAAATGGCCAGCTGCTGTAAAAAGGTTTCCTCTGAGCTGAACGTCTGCATGCTAAATTTGAGCCTGAAGCAAAATTAAAGATGTTGGCTCTTGGCAACAAAGGCTTTCTGCACAGTGATCCAAGCCGGATGGTTTCTCAGCTATCCTATTCCATAAGGCACTGCTGTGAGACATTTGTCCAAGTCCTCCACAGCGTCCTCTACAAACATGACAGAAGACGACTGCAGTCAACGAGTAGATTTGGATAAGCTGTTTACATAGGACAACACCATGACAGGGTTGTATATGACTGATCTGACCTACACCTGATTTGTGTTGTTCTTGGACAGACAGAACTGAGCCTCCCCTGGAAGCAGTTTCTACTTCTTTGTGGTTCTCATGGCCTGAAACCTTGAAAAACCGAGGCGCTTGCTGTCGACACCAGGTGTACAGGCAGCTCAGGCCTCCAGATGGATGGAGACTTGCTGGGGAAGCAGCTCTTTGCCAATATCTTTAGTAAATAGAAGAAACTCCTTGGGTAGACTGGGGCCATTTGTATGCAGGCAACTGTCTGAGGTAATTTTTCCCTTTCCAGCTGCTAAATAATGGGTCAAAATTACCATCTGTGTCCCCCAACGGTGTCACCCATGCATGGGGCAGAGGGTGACTCTAGACGGGACACAGCTTGTGGGACTGAGGTACAAAAGCCAAACTGGAGGGCATAGAAGAAATGGAGAAAGCGGGGAAAAAGGAACCCCTGTGGGATGACCTCCCTTTTGGAGGGTAAGGGTCCTCTTGAGAGTGCTGAGGGTCACCAATTCCTCTGCAGGGAGCCAAAGCACTCCCAGGGCAGCTCTCAGAGGTGGTCAGCATGGCTGGGCATCCAAACATACCCAAACACTGAGCAGCGGCAACAAGGAGTGATGACTGGGCCACCTCAGAGGGGTTTGGGCAGGGCACAGCCCTATCCTTGGAGCAGGCTGCTGAGTGCTGCCCTGAGGAGCCAAGTGGGGTTTCCCTCTCCAACCGTGGCTGCCCAACACCACCTTTGGTCTGGACATCAGCAGGGGGAAGAAAAGCCTGTGATGGCAACCATGCCAGCCAGCCATAGAAGCGCTGAGCCAAGAGCTGCCCAGGAGGTGATGGTCTGCTCTACTTCTGAGCATTCACTGCTTCTAAGCTGCTATATTATTGTGTCCCCCACCTCCCCTTTCCCTCCTGTAAAGCCAGGTCTGGGTAAATCCCTTTGCTGAAAACCACTGCACCTGCCTGGTGATGTGTCGCTCATTCCTGAGTGCTCCTGGGGAGTTATGTAGCTTCCCAAGTTTCTGCATGGGAGACCTTGGCAAGTGCCATTTAAGCAATTTTCACAGGAATGCCTGGAAGCTGAATCAGTCCTTCTTGCTGCCCAAGAGGGAAGGAACACTTCAAACACTGATCCTTCTAAAAAGTTAAATTTCAGCCCATCTCAAAACAATCTGGATAATGTTGGGCAGGAATCATGTGTGCTTTATTTCCTTTGTTCATTGAATCCAACTGCATGCTACAGTCAATACTTCTGTTACAGCTCTTGCTAACATACAGGCTGAAGCCAAATTCTGATCGCACGCCAGCTTCACACCTGAATGACTGCATCTACTGCAGCTTTATTGAAAGATATGGTATCTATTGGATGCACATTGGTATCGGAGAGCAGTTACATACACAGACTGAGTCCTATTGGAGTAAGTAATGGCTCACAGATTTGAATGAACTTCAATGTTTGGCCATTAAGCATGACTTCAACCTCTTTATCTTTTGAACATATGTCAATTAAGTAATGCTTTGGATGTGCTAGAGAGATGGCTTCAGTTTTAAGAGATTTCCACATAAAATGGGACATCTTCCATAGTTGCTTAATCTAGATCACAGTTTGTAGTAAATACTTGGTATCCAGAAATTTTTTAAGATTGAATAATAATACTACAGTGGCATCCAAATCTTGCTCAGTGCTCCACCAGGACCCCAAAACTCAGAGTGATAGGGAAGTGGACTCCCTGATAACTATGCCTATTTTTTTTAAAATCAACAAATGCAAAAATTGACAGTAAAGATGAGAAAATTTTACCTGATGTCACCAAACCTGTCTTTCATAATAGATATGCTAAGCAATGTCGCACATAGCTGATGCAACAACACAGACAGTAATAAACAAGAATGTCTTTCCACTTAGGCATCAGTGTGCATGGTTATACACCACATATTGAAATAGTTTTGCATGCTGTACACAGTCTCAGAGAAATAGATCTTCCCTTCTGATGGAAATGCTTGTTGTTGACATTTGAGAAATGGAAATGGAATGTTTAAACCTAAAATTAATTTCTACAGTCTTTTTATAAAAAAGGCTCTTCATTACGTTCAATGGAGACATGCAGTGTTTAATCACCACTTGTCTTGGAACAGCTCTTGAGTGAGACTGATACCAGCACACCACCCTTAGATTCAGGTCAAAGTTTTATGTTTGCCTCAGCCAGTGTTGTGTGGGGGCTGTGATGAAAACCCCAGTTCCTCCTCTCTCTTGTCCATCAGGCCGCATATCCCCACCCTTTCCTTGTGCTCACATTGCTGCTCATCCAGCCATGCAGCGCTGGAGGAGCAAGGCACAATGAAGGGCTGGGTGAGGGAAAGCTGATTTTCAGCTGGATCAGTTCCCTGATCCGGCTCCCTGCAGAACCAAACAAATTACACACAGCCACAAGGGAACAAGTAGGTTTGGGTAGGTGAAGAAGGGGGAAGGGACCACCCCACCCACCCCCTTTCAACACAGCTCAGACTTCTGGAATAAAATAATCATGGAACTTCAGCTGCAGTCAAGCAAGCAGAATTACCTGCTGAGGCTTGGTTTGTGGGGGAACAAAAACAATAAAAGTTGAAAGGAAGCTATAGGGTTCGATGAGGTTTGTCTACATTTGGCAAAGACTTTTTCCTTTCTTAGAGTTTCTTGGAAATGTCTTCAAAACATTCCAGGCTTGGTTTTGCTCCTTAAATACTCTTCAGTGTTTTATTTAAACAGTGAAGAGCCAAATTCTTCCCTCAGATATGCATGCAAAAACTCCCACATTAATCAGAAGAATTGTCTGCACATATCCTAAGTGCAGGTTTCTTTTTTGGTATGTGCCTTGTTTCCTAAGGAGAAGTAAATTCTGAGCACAAGCTTCCTCCTATTCACATAGAGAACAAAATTTTGCATGCTTCCAACATGTACTGGGGACCAGTTGCTCTTGCCCTACAGGGAGCACTAACGTATTTCATAAGAAGCGCCAGAGGGTACGCAAAGACTGTCCGCAGAGCGCAGGGTATATCAGGACAGTTAAAATGGGGAGTCCTACCCTCTGATTTATGAGATATGATAAAGAGGTAGGATGAACCGCATGTAAGAATGGGATAAGACATTAATTCACTGAAGAGAAATTGGTAAATCATATTTGATTTGAAATGCAGGGCCTGAAACACTAAATGTAGCTCTTTAACCTCCTTGATAAAACACTAGTGGACTTAAAAATAGGTTTTAAAAACTGAGCTGCTGTTTTGATTTGTAAAACAAGTTAAACCAAACTTGACAATAAGGCATGTGCTTTAGATTTCCCTGGTTTGAGGCACTGTTTACTCTGGCAGATATATCCTTAAGTGAAGCTTTTTTTCCCCCCTCAAAGCTGTTACATGGTAGACTGATGTTGGCTGACCCTGAAGCAAAAATTTGAAAACAGCACATTTATTTTCCTGCTAATGCTAAACACACATGCCATGCAGCATTTTTTGGTCTAGCTGGAAAATCTTCAAATCTGGACTATTTGTCCCTTTTTACCCTGACTTTAATGTTTTCATGAATATAAAAATAACATAACGAACTTGGGGGACGGGAGCGTGTGTGTTTTACAGTGGGAGTGCAGCCTGTAATTTGCAGGCTGCCGACTGGAACGGGCAGACGGGAAGAGCCGATGGGTCAGCCTGGTCCCGCGCCGTGCCGTGACAACGGGCTTTCCCACATGCCTCAGCGCCCAGGAAAGCTCCCAGAGTGCTGCCGGCCAACTGGGCAAAATGTTAGCAGAACTGTAAATTCACTTCTCAGTCGTTAGCTTCTTTATAACACAGGCACACAAAAACCATTAACCCTTCCAGCCCGTAACTGTGTGATGTGGCAGGAGGGGCCAGATGACTTGGATCCTTTTCTTCAGTTAGGAGCAAATGTTTAGGCTTTGGCAAAATACTAGGTTGACACTCATCTTTGCTACTCCTTGAAAAATCCCTTGAAAAAACAAAAACAACTGGCAGATCACTGCCTGCAATATTGATGATATTTAATGGCAGCTCTGAAGGAGAATTACTTTCTGAGACGTAGGTATTGCTGTGCTAGTTTAGACCCTAAGCTACGGAGATTTTGCAGAGGCCATATGCGATTGCCTCTTTTTTAGCAGCTTTCATGTAGGTATAAATAAAGCTGGCATACCTGTAGAGCCACAGTCAGCCTCAGGGACACTGATTTCTCTCTCACTGGAAGCTGATTTACAAGGCACCCTAAGTCTTCCAGGAGTCAGCCGAGGGTGTCAGGGTGGGTTACCAGAAGAAGGAGCAACATGAGCTTGTTGACTGAAGTTGCCGTTCTTACGACTCTTGCTAAGGGAGCAGCGGTTTGGGTAAAACACTGAGGGTCTGTTCCATGCAATTCTTGAATGGATTTGACTGGTTTGGACTTCAGCTAAATGGATTAAATTGTTAAACCAATTTAAGAACGTCCATGTTCAGAGATGAAAGAAGTTGCTTAAATTGGTGCCAATCCTCACATCAGTAAAGAAGGAAAAAAGATTTAAGAAAGAAGGACTTATAAGAGATCATTCCTCTTGATGAAATTTCTAACTCTTTGCCAATGCTAACTGAAAGGAATGAAAAAAAAATCCTCTGGAGAGCTTTTAGCAATTAGTTCCTGTTTGCAAAGAATCTGGGCCTGTGCTGCACTAAGGCGCTTGGCCCAACCATTTTTTTAATTATTTTTTTTCATAAACTGGACTACATCTCGTTAGAGATGCCCCGCTGTATTTTTTTCTCACTCTTTCACAGCCATGCACATCACTTTTCATCCCGTCCTTTTCATCACCTACTGCTTCTATGACAAGTAAAGCAAGTGAAAATGCAGCAGAAGGAAATCTCTTAGCATTTAGCAGATTTCTCCTGCTGTTTAGCACCTGCAAACACAGAGGTTAATGCAGCACCTTGAGACACAATGCTGTGACCATCAGCCTTGCTGATACTCTTGCAGCCATTAGCAGCGCATGGACCCCAGTTCAAGCAGCCCTGTTACGTGGTATCCTGGGACCATGGATCTGGTACATGCAATCTATTATTGAGTCGTAGAGGGCCAAGCTGACTTTGCCTCCCTCCAAGCTGGCATATAAACTAGCTCTAGTCTAGAAATTATATGGCTGCCTTATTGCAAGCAGCAGAGATAAAGGGAATCACACACTACCATGTTGCCACAGCTTCTAGATTAAGTCAGTGTTACTGTCTTAGAGTGAAATCTGCTCGTCCTCATCTACGTAGACATATCTCCAGTAAGTTATGGGTGAAACCTGGAAAAGCCCCATAGATTGCTGTGGCTCTGAATAATATGCACGCTAAAAGCTACGAGGCCAGCTGCATAACCGTTCTGTAAGGACTGCGCTGAGGGATGTCCACGCATTACTGTTAAAACCACAGCTATCTCATGTTTTTCTCCTATGGGGCTGGCTAGTAGAGATGCTGATAGAGGGTAGATGTACGTTTCTGGTCACCCTTGGAAGAACTAGCAAAAGGGTTGCAGTTCACTGGGTCAACCATTCTGTAGGAGGAAACCAATGAAGAAATGTCCTGAGGAAATGAAAGGAGTGTGACCAGTGTGGCAGAACACTTTGCCAGCCTGTGTAGGAAAAAAATCATGGCAAAAGACACTTGCAGCTTTCTGCCGTAACATTTTGCAAGGATAAAACGAGGTTGTAATCAATATAAGTTACAGATTATGAATAAAATCTTGCCTGCCTCTTTCTTTCTTTCTTTCTTTCTTTCTTTCTTTCTTTCTTAAATAGCAAAATTCGCACTGCTGGGCCAGAATTTCAAGGGCTTTGGTAAAAGACTTGCTCTCAAAGGCAACAACTAAACCACTATGTGCTGGTGTCCTTGAATGCAGAGATGTGGCCTCTGAAAACAAGGTGTGCATAACAGTACCCTTCTGTTCTGTAGCTTAGCAACTCGGGATGTAAATGGATACTCTTCAAAAGAAGATTTCCCATTTTAATTGGCAAGAACAGAGATCCATGTTAGAATGTAGATTTTGTGTTCAAAGCTGTCCAGTGTAGATGCAATTATATTAGTATTAAAGTGCATTTGTTAGGGTTCAGTAAGAATTCAATGTTGGCTCCATTTTTATATATTTCTGCTGTCACACACATATATACATACATACATCTTCATGTGTGTTTGTGGGTACGTGTACGTGTGTATACATATAAAAGGTATGTTGCTGTATAAAACTCCTTTTATATTTTGCTATATTAGGGGAAGCATTTCCATACTGAATTTAACTCCTGTCCAAATAAAATAACTTGCTTAATTTTAATATTAATGTTATTTTGTTTTTCATTCCCTACATTTACAAATCAAATGTGCCATACTAAAGATTTTTTACATCCCTATAATCAAAATGGACCCACCACTTCATTTGCTGCCAATATAAAAAGAGCTATTTGCCTCTATTCACTGCCTAGTTGATTGATCTCTACACAGCACAAGCAGCAATCCCACTGGCTCATGCTCTTAATAACTCTCCCAGTGCGATCAAATCAAAAGACAAATTTAAATCTCTTTACTGCTGTACCACCTTCCAGTTATTATGTACACAGTCATGATAGCTTATGCCTGGAAACAACCACCAAAATAACATTTCCCCCTCGATACTGGCTTTTTAAACAGTTTTCTCATGTCAGATTGCTACTAAGCGAGGAGCAGAGGAGACCGGAGAAGAGGAGGAGCCTGGAGAGCGTGGTGCCGCATGGATCGGTTAAACAGAGGACGAAGGGGAGCCCAGGTGAACCAACCTACTGTGAGGCAAGTCACTCCACGCGTGCCTTGGCAGCTGTCTCCAGAAGTAATTCCTCGGGCCTTCTGGGATGTGCTAAACACTCTGGAGTTAGTACCATTTGTAACAGATGTGTGGGGTACAGTCGTATTTGTACTTGATGGTACCTGCCTGAAGAGACAGTCTTACAACACTTTTGGAGTTGCTGCCATCTCGGGCAGGGACTGCTTTTATTAGCCACAAACTGTTCACCAGAAAAGGGTGTTTCAGTCACTCTGTTGTCATTAATCTGCGTTTGCTAAACAGTTTTATTCAAGTAAGTCCTTTGGTATCGAGCTTCATGGTACTGACAGTTGGAGAGGTGGTGATTTTTAGGGCAGTTTCCCTTAGCTATGGAGAGCTCCACCCCTCCCGCCTATACACTCGGGGAGGTGAGGTGGGAGATGTTGCTTCCCGTTCCCTTAGGTAAAGGCAGGAATTGAGACCAAGAAGCCCACAGTGAGTGCCCTGCAGACAAGAGCTCCCAACTTTTTCCCTTGGCACCCCATTTCTGAGAGCTTCCAACCTCACGTATAAACTTTCCTAATATACTCTAGGTTGGAAGCTGCTGCCTTCATCTCTGTGCTGTTGAGTAAAAAAATAGTACACTTATGCATGGTGCCAAAATATTGCCCTTTATTTCAGTTGCCCTGTTTCTGTTCAAAAGCCCGGAACTGGAATGGAAATATTTCGGGGTTTTCAGTCTAGCAAGAACCTCCTGAAAATTAATTTCATTTGGAGCAAAATATTGCCCTTTCTTACTCTCCTCCCCTTTTCAGCAGCGTTTTATTTAGGACTTCAGACAAACAAAAATTCAGTTATTCATTCAGCTCTATTGAATACCAGGAGACCTCTTCTACCAAGCAGCATAGCTTTCCGTCAGTCCTTTGGCTGGTTATCTAAGGTAAGTGTCACTGTATTACCAGTATTTCATGTTTAGTGCTGGTGTTACATATTTTATTCCAAAGGATTTTCCTTTCCAAAGTAAATGACCAATTTTTAGTTAGACTAAAAATCAGTGCATCACCACAGAGCTCAAGCTGGCTCTGTGGTGGAGCCTGGCAGCCCCCTAAGGATCAAGACCAGCACGGCAGCTTAGGAGGAAAGAAAAAGATTGTACCCAAAAGCTGCAGGAGGGACCGGGCTGAAAGCGCCCTAAAGGAGCTTAACACCTCATGGGGTCAAACCTCCAGTTCCGTGCATTGTCCTATCTCGTACTGCCTTGTAACCATGGGGGAATGATGGCTCCAAGGGGTAACTTAATTCAGATTTTGATTCCACTGCATGCACTGCCCCTTCTGTCAGAAACTTGTGTCAATACATCACCTCCATTACACACGATAACGGGAGCTTGCGGCAAGCCCCGCATCTCCGTCGCTCTCTGTACTGGATGCTACTTGTCAGAGGGACTTGGGCTACTGCTTGCCAGGAAAGACACCTTGCCACAGCCTGGTAATTTCTGCATTAGGCTTGGCATGGGCTCTTCCCAGGCTCCTGGCAGCCCTGAGCACCCATCACCATTTAGCAGCCCCAACTGGGAGACTGGTTTCTTCCTTCCCCAGGGAGATAAAGGGAGAGCATGCATGTGACGTGTCTGACAATATAGTGTCAACTTTGTCCCTACCTGACTGGGATTGTGTTTGACAGTGATGATCCCCTTTAGTCACTCCATTTTTCCGGCAGCTTGTGGAGTTGGGAAGATTTTAGTCACATCTTTTCTGCTACTGTTATTAATGGTGGAATAACCTAAAGCATCTGCTTCCATGCTCCCTCTCTACATAAACAGGAGTGATCCAGCCTTGTTTGCAAAGGAGTTTATTTGCAGGGGACTGGGCCATTTCTTGCTCTCCTCCTGCCTGAGAGTGATTCAATTATTTATTGTGTTCTTTATAGCATGTTCCTGGCTTCTACCTTCCTTTTTCTGTTAAAAACCCCTTAAAACACTGCGCTAAAACCTTGCACATCATACATCTTAGCAAGTCATAATCACATCTGGTTTAGTGTCATGGCTGGAACCAGCTATTCTTACTGAGTTTAGAAGTTGAACATTGGTCAGGGTTTAAGACACGGTGAAATAGAGCCCAGATTGAATGGCACGTCTCAAGCCCTTGGTATTTTCAAGGTACCCTCCTGACACAAGTGCAGTAGGGGCTGGGACACAACAGCATCTTGGCTGCTTCACACTGAAATGGCTCAACAAGGAGTCACTGCATATCTTTGCAGTGTAAAGTAGAGGACATTTAAGGACATGACTTTGTGAGGACTGATTCCACCTGATTCCAAATGTAGAAAAAGCCTTGGTAATAGGAAGTACAGCTAGAATTAAAGAACCATACTCTTATTTTTCAGGAGAGTAATGGATTCATCCAATGGTATGAGAATGCACACATCCCTTATAAACTAAAACAATGTTGATGATGTTCACTGATTCATCATTTATAGGAATACCTCTTTAATCAAAGTGTAATTTTTTTTTTTTTTTTTTTTTTTTTGTGACTGTTCAAGTGTATTTTCCTGTAATGGACAAAAGAAAAAGGACATTTGTCCAAAATTACTTAGCACCCTGTTTTTTTGGGAAAGAGCCTGAGCCACAAAGTCTTGATCCATATCCAAACTTCCCAAGCTGTTGCTGTTCAATGGCTTTGATTCAGTCAAGGGAACAACTTCTAAGTTCAGACCTTAGTTTCCTGAATAACCAAGGAAAGGGGAAATAGGTCAGCTTGTGAGTCCAGCCCCATTTCTAGTACTAATCCACAGGAGACAAATGTTAATGAGGTGGGACGTTCACATGCAGCTTCTATGGCAGTGAAGCCGAGTTTGGAGATTATCATTTGGAGACTACCATCAGAGATTACGATAGACCTCAGCAGATCAGTCCTACCTTGCTCTGCTAATGCAACTTTTGTAGAGCTGCACTGGAGTTTAGAATATTTCTGTGAGCTTGGTTAAAACAATGCAAAAAAATGAAGAAAAATAAGGGAGGGAGCAGCTTGCTATTGTTATTGTTCCAAGTTTTTCCATGGCTAGTGGAGTCACTTTATCTCTGCTGCATGATAAGAGCTCACAGAGAATCAGTGGGAATTTTCAGCTGTGTTTTGTGCTGCTACCTTGGATTATAAGCCCCCTCTACAGCTCCAGTCATAGCAGGTTAAGATAATATCAGAAGTCCGGTTTTGCTGTAGACAAATCCTTGGTCTGCTGCATGCAAAAAGAAAAAAAAAGTCTAGGAGGAAAATGCATTGGATTCTGTTAGGATAAATTAACATGACAATATTTCTCTTTCATTTATCTACAGTTTGTGTTAGTCCCTTCTGAAAAAAAGCAGTTTGATACTTCCCGGCAGAGAACTTCTGTGCTAGAGATTTCCTTTGTCTATTCCACCAGTTGCATCAGATAAAAATTAAGTGAAACATGACATACTGACAGTGAGACCAGCAGGCAGAAATTTGGCTGGGTCTTCAGTTACACTTGAATTTCTGCTAAGCATGTAATGAATTGTGGCAGCTGGGGGATGTTAGTAAAATAAAAATAAGAAAAACAAATAAAACCCTCAGAGAATTAAAGCTTCTCAGTTCTGATTTCATCGGGAAAGCAGAGCTGCTAACAGTGTCTTATTTTTATCAGTATGTTAATTTACCTTTGACTTTTTCTACTGAATAAAGAATACAAAAGTGCTGTTTAAATGTTCTTCGTGTGAATGTTTGACTATTGGTATTTATTTTACCTTGCTTTACATAAGTTCCCTTAAATCATAATGATCAATCTCCTTACTATGGTACTGGTTACCGTGACTCCAATCTTACACACGTTTATGACTGAAAATAACTGAGTTCAGTGGGCTTATTTGCACGTGCCAAGTTCCTCGCAGGCACGTGGTTTTGCAGCATGGGCTCTTGTGGGCAGGATTTTCTAACGCAGCACTGAAAGTCTGCCTTTTCCCACGGTGAACCCCCACCCTTCTGCCTTTCGAGCCCTCCCAAGTCTTCCCTTTCTCTGCCACCTCCTCTGCTTTGCTCATGATCCTGAGGCAGCTCTAGGAGAAACATGGAGAGAGGAAACATACTAACTTTAATCCTACACTAGTATGTTACATGACAGATGCCTGTAGCAGTACGGCATATCCGCTCTGCAGCATTGTGCCCTAGTTGAAGCCCATCGGCCATTTCGCCTGCAAACCACCCCCTTTGGATGTGGCTGTGCCACTGAGAGCTGAAGGTCCCCCTGGAATGCATCTGAAAGGCGTGCGGTTACGTTTTGTTTGACATTATGACAAATCCCAGCTGCGCAGCCAGCAGTAGGATTGCACTGAAGGTAGAGGCTTTCCCAGTTTCTGGCTTTGCAAGGCTACTGGGGAGGGCTACAGTAACATAAGTCTACTTTGCTACACATTTTTCCCATATTTAAAAAAAAAAAAATCACATGAAAAAGTGCCCTTCCCACATGTATAAGGACTTCTGAACTCCTGCTGCGCCCAGGATAATTGTTTGCAACTTGTATTTAATTTTAAAGCTTGCTACTTCTATTTCAGACCAAAGAGAGGCTTGTCAGCCATTTCCAATTACAGTAGTTTGCCTAAGAAAACACATATTTCTACTTAGAAACCTGGCCTTGCCTGTGTGTCTGTACCCATCCACGCACACATGGGGCGGAGAACAAGTGGACAGTGACATTGTTAAGATACTTATTTTGTAAGGTTATACAAAACGCAGTGCATTTCACTGAGGTAAGTCGCCACATGAACTTGCAAGCGGTTTTACAAACCATATGCCTTGAAAGGCCTGACATTTCCAGGCAAATGTCATGGCAACAGGGCCATGGCTGGCAGGGGCGCGGGTCAGCTTGTTGCTCGTATGCCACACCAGTTCGCACGGGCCCTTCCAGTCCCTCGGATAGCACTGGCTGCCCGCAGGTGTGCGAGGCTGAGCCTCGGGATGCTCTGGAGCATCTTGATGGGGACAGGCTGCGACCAAATGAATCCAGTGTAGAAACACGAGGGCGTTTTCAGGGGAGGTGGAAATCAACCACTGAAACAAGCTATTAAGGGAAAGAAGAGTTTGCTGTCTCGCCAATTTCGGATTAAGCCTGGATTTCTTTCTGGGAGATGTATGATAGTCATATGTAGGTTACTGAGTTCAAGTCAAAGGTAGACAGCAAAATTTTGAGGCTGTCTTTAGGCAAGAAGTTAAGTAGATATCTAATGACCCCTTTTAGTCTTAAACTCAAGGGATCTATGAAGAAACATCAAAGTGCTTGGACTGAAACTGCAAAAATGTCACTGTGTGTGGGAAGAGCTGAGACACGAAGGAGAGAGGCCCTGATCCTATAGCCCAGTTTGTGAGCACAGATGTCCATCTCCAGAACAGATGTCCATCCCTGGAGCAGATGTCCATCTCCGGAGCAGAACAGCAGTTGCTCCACAATTTACTACCTCTGCTTAGCTCAGGGAGTCACTAAAAGAAATGACCAGAGGATCACGGTTGTTAGGTAGTGTTTTCTTCTGTAAGGAATCAGCTTTTAATAAAGCCTGACTCTTTTTCATGGGATTCTTTGAAAAATTGACTATACATTCCCATGCATAAGACTCTTTAAGTCTTATAAGCTGCCTGGTCTCTCCCAGGCCATTTTTTTTCTCTCAGTGAGCTTCAGTTTTGCTTTTGCCTCTAACTCGTGGTTCTAAGAAGTGGTGGGGAATGGGAGGGACTACCAGTGTGGAAGTTTAAAGTAATTTTCATTTATAAAGCAAAGCTCCTGGGGAGTCGCTTTGGGTTGGAGCCAAACCTTTGTTCACCTGTGCAGCCATGAGAGGGCCAGGATGTACACAGCTCACCGCCACCACACAGCTCACTTTCTCTCGATCCTGGGCTGCTTCGGAGGTCCCGTCGTAGCTGAAAGAGTCAAGAGGCCTTGCTGGGCTGTGAAATGACCCGCAGCACTGACCCAAATCTCTGCCCCGCTGTGAGCCCTCCCCTCCCGTGCCTGACACCCCCATTGGCACATACTGTGCCGCGCCAACCAGGCTGCAGGAGGTGGCCGGGCATCCTGCAGCACGCACCAGCACGGCATGGTGACATGTCTAGGGATGCTGAGTGTCACACTTCAGCCGTATTGCATCACAAGCGAGGCTAAGTTTTGTTTGAGAAAACAACAACTTTAAATACGGCCAGGTAGTTGATGATTTTCCAGGTCTGCCCACGGGTGTCTGGATGGAGAGTGCTGCTTTTTGGGCTGCTGTGTGGGAGGGGGGAAAACCTGCCCTACAATACAAACGTTTGTTCAAGCAGTGCTTTTGCTGGTAGATTACATCTCAGCGGAGCCATGAGGACCGATTCTGGCTGCATGAAGGCCTCCCTTGTGGCAATATATCTATTCTAAGCATACACAAGTCTCATTAGCATTAATAAATTGGCACTGAGGGGATTTTATAACATCTCTATGGCTGGCTGTCTCAGTTCCCTACAGCCGGTTCAGCTACAGACATGGGTCTGTGAGTAATTTTTAAAGGGCCAGTCTGGGAAAAAAATCAAGATGAGGCAGAAGAGGAGCAGAACTTAATGTAGGCAGGACAGGGAAAGGCAGGGTGTCTTTTTACTGTCTCAGTCCCATTTTCCACTTATTACATAAATATGTGACTCTCCCTGAGTCCCCACATGCCATTACCCTGCCTCTCTCTAGTTAGGTGTGTGAGGGGTGGGAAGGGGAAGGATGTGCTGATGCTCCCATTGCCCTGCTTGTATCCCCTCACTTTCTTTTCATCTACCCTAGAGCTGTCCCCTGCCCATAACACGTCTCTGACTGTCAGACTATGTAACTCTCTGCTCCCGCTCCCCATATCCATTGCGTGCAGCTCCCTTCAATCCCCAAGCTCGCTCTGGTTCCTCTCCTAAGGAACATGCTCTCTTCTCCACATGCTCTTTCCCACTCCCCTGGAGTTTCTTTTGTTCTCCCAGCAGCAGCAGAGAACAACATGTTTCACCTCTCCTCACTGTGGCTGTGATCCTCTCACATTCTCCCTCCTTTGCTCTTCTTCTCCACCATGCAAACACCCCTTGCCCTTCCCTTTAAACGCCCAAGATCCTAAACCCCTGCAACTCACTCTTCCCATTGCACAACAGAGTAATCCCTCGCAGACTCTGGTTTAGGGACTTGAAAAGCATGTCTGTGTCTATGCAGTAACAAGACAGCCTTATGCTTTAAGGCAAACTAATATGGAATGACATCTCTCTGACCGTCACTTCTTAACACAGAGAAAACCGAAAATTAGATGGGCGGTGCACCCTTTTCCAGGTTAGGAGAGATGCATTAGTTGCATCCATATGCGCACTTCTGACCCTTATTGTTTGGAGCCACATCTGACCCCAAATATAATACTTATTCTGGGTGGGATAAGGAAAAAAACAAAATCATGCAATTTCTCAAGTTTTCTCTAGCTAGTGATATATATAATACCTTATACTGCTGCTAGTAGTAGAGTTATTTTCAGACACACCCAGCTGCAGGACGGTATTCTGGCAAGTTCCTGTTGTTGTCCTTCACAGCAGCGTTCAAGCACCTTGGCAACAGCCAGTCAAACAAAGTCCACTTTGAGGCTCAGCCCAGAGACTAGCACAGAGGCAGGATAAAACAGTAGCGAATAAACCTCACTGAGATCTGCATTTGGAGTGGAAAACCACTTAGGCTAACAAGGAGGAAATGTCAAGCAAGGGCTCTGGGGAACTAAGTGCATTTCTCCACTCAGTTTGCATGGAAAGTAACCTTCTTGTGTAATTAACACCAAAACACCTCCTTTCTCACAGAAATAATGGAGATACAGGAGATGGGCAACCCTTTCGCAAAAGAACATCACAGTGAAGGCAAATGGGATCTTGGCTTCTGGAGATTAGATTTGAATCCAGGTCCTCCATACGCCAGGAGAGCTGTCCAGCCATTGGCCATGACACACATGCCAGTGGATGTACCTCCAGTTTGTATAAGCTATTGTACAAACCAGTTGGGCTACAGAAGACATCAGGATGACATTGGGCCCTAGGGACGAAGTGCAGAGCATGTGTCTGCCAGTAGCAGTGCAGGCACCAAAGAGTTTAAAATTTGAGCTTCATCCTTCCAGCCTGAGGCAGCAGCTGAACATGACTTAGAGGTGCTCCAGCATGAGTTTAGTTACTTTCATATTTCATGGAAATTGTGAAACTCTTTAACATAAGACAGAGAGTTTAGATGGATTCAAAAAAAGAAATGAGATTTCTAGAGTTAATGGGAACATCCAGTTAAAATAGAAAATCTCAATGAAAGAGCTTTGAGAGCTTTATAAATACTTTGAAGTTTCATCTATGCAGTCAAACTTCAGGAACTGGGGGAAATTTCTCCATTAGGTGGGCCACCCCACAGATGCCCACCCAAGCTGGTATTGGTCAGTACCATGGAAGAGACAGGAGACAGGATTTCCTGATCTCATCCAGTCTGGCTGAATTGCTTTGTAGCAATTTGAAAAACATCAGAAAAGTAATATATTTTCTGCCAATTCTTTTCATCTGTCCAAAGTAGAAACCAACTAGGAAAATATGTTTAACATCAGACATACTTTTTTCCTGCATATGAAGAAATCCAGAAGATGAGTGTTTCATTATAAAAATATTTCATACTTAAGAGATACTGTCTGTATGTCCTTGGTTGGGTAGCAGAGTAAACAGTTGCATAAAAGTGAAAGGATTTAAGATGTGTTAAAAGGGAGTTCATTTTAGCTGCACTGTAACTACAATAACATACCTATTTTTTTTCTTAGCCATGCCAATCTTGTATGAACACTCTCCCTTTCTGTTACTCTTTCACATTGCCTGGATAGGAAATCAAATGCAACAGAGATGGGTGAGACCAGAAAAGTTTCGGATTTTATTGAACTTTGAGGATTTTTGGAGCTAGTGACTTGCAGAGGTATCACTCTGTGGAGGATTTCATCTGTAGCTCAGCGATTAGCAATTGAAGGACAGACCGTGTGAACAGACATGAATGAAGAAGAAGAAGAACTACTTTTGGCCCCAGTTTTGCCTGTTGTAACGCAGGAATAATTTGCAGCTTGAACCATGGTTGTTTGACTTGCGTGTAGAGAACATGACATTTTTTGAAAGAAACGCAGCTTTGCTGACTCCTGTGTTTGGAAATTACCTTTTCAGTTACTCAAACAGGAAAGGATAAACACTGGAAACGTTATTAATAAAACATTAAACCCCCCCAAAACCCCAGCTCCTAATTCAGCAGAGGTCAGACAATAAAGTTTACAATCACGCACTCCACACTGCTCGGCGCTCGGAGCCTGCACACTAGTGACTGGCCAGATTAGTTAATCTTCCTCGGCTTCGTCTTGGGCCCTATAACTACCGCGGCAGGTCATTAACCAGCTGGTGAAGCCCCGGCACATCGTACATTTATTCCCAAACCTTAGCAGCCGTTGTTGAGTCCAGGAGCCTTAAAGAGGTATTTCTGATGCTAGCTGACAGAATGATAATTTATGCTCGCTGTAATTCAAAGGGATTCCAAGGCAACTGTAAACTAATGAAACCCAAATACCTTTCCCAGAGAAGGTTCCTTATTTAATCAGTTGAACAAAAATGGAAATATGTAAAATGGGCAGTTGTTCTTTCTTTTTAAAAATACAGCCTTTTTGCGAAAAGGGAGATAAATGAGATCATGTTGTGTTAGAGGAAAGAAATGTAGAAAAATGTTTGATTAAAGCAAAATGTTTATTCTCCCCACGTTTCTTGATTTTTTTAACTTTGCTGTTCATCACTGCCAAAAGTAAAAAGTGAAGAATGCAATGTCTAGTAAGTTGGGTAACCTAGTAGAGGTATTGCTTTCAGCCAGGATTTTCTTTTTCTTTCCTTTTTCTTTTTCTTTTTTTTTTTTTTTTTAATCTCAAATGAAAGGCTCTCTTTAATCAGATAATGGACTGGCTGGTAATTTTAGCCTTTTGTGACACACCAGTTGGCAGGTACAGTGGTACATAACCATGAGCCTTTTCCTACAGCCTTCCCTCCCTCTGGGACACTCACAGACGTGTCTCTGTCTTATCAGTCCCAGGGGACCGTTCCCAAACATTTTACAATGAAAATGCAAAGGAGGGGCCTTTTCCCTCCCACAAAGGATGGCCAGCTGTCGGAGGTAATGACTGTCGGTGGACACGCAGATGGCACTAAAGGTGCTCCCTCAGCCCACCATGCGCCTGAAGACAGAGGGTGTCCATTGCACAGCTGTTCCCACAGGGACGAGCAGGGACCACACTCTGCCCCCCGTCCCAGGGCTCGGGGTCCTTGCCAGGCTGGTGGGGGCTTGATGGCGGTGGGCATGGACTTCCCCAGAGCACGCCATGGTGGCAAAGAAGGCACGGCCCCAGGAGATTGCCCTTTGCAGTTATTGCCTTCTCCTTGCTCTTACCCCTCCTCTGCTCATCGCTTTCGGTGGCGGCTGGGACTGAAACGTAACTTGCAGTATGACTGACAGCCCTTCAAGCTCCTCGGCAAACCTCGGGCCTTATTTTGAAAGGCCCCTGAAAGAAAAAGGATTGTGTGCTCTCTGAATGCGAGGCTGCTGAACCGCTGCCAACCCCAGGCTGCTCCATTCAAAGGGCTGAGTGAATAAATGAGAATAACATCCTTGGGGACCTCGGGGATCGGTTTACTCTGAAAATCCTCAGCCTTACAAAGGGTCAGAGTCACAAGGTAAATGAAAATGGCTGGGAGGGGACTTTGATGGCCGAAACACTGTAACTGTAGAGGACTTGAAAGAAAACTGTATTTTTAAAAAAGTGAGAGAAGGGAGGGAGCAAACAGGGGGAGAAGCTGGTGGGGAGGGGGACTTCAGCCTGCCGTCTCACCAGAAGGCAGAGGGGGGAATGGAAAGAGGAGACGAGAAAGCAACCTCTCCACTCTGTTAATCTAGAGCATTATATAAAATATTGCTATTTAGGGCCTAGGCAGTGGTTGTAGCAAGGGAGAGTCTCTCCTCCTGCTTGCTGCCTCATTGCGGCCAGGGTATTTCCTCTGGGTAAGCAGCAGCTCTCAGGGCACAGAAGGCTGAGCAAATGGCACTAGGGGCATTACTGCACCGTGTCCTGAGAAGCTGAAAAGCACAGCACCCAAACATTAAGACAGTTTGTGGGGTTCAGTTAAAAAATGTCCACATAAGTTCATAGAATCATAGAATCAGAATGGTTTAGGTTGGAAGGGACCTTAAAGATCATCTAGTTCCAAGCCCCCTGCTATGTGCAGGGACATCTCCCACGAGACCTGGCTGCTCAAAGCCCCATCCAAACTGGCAACCTGGCCTTGAACACTTCCAGGGATGGGGCCTCCACAACTTCTCTGGGCAGCCTGTTCCAGTGTCTCACCACCCTCATAGTAAAAAATTTCTTCCTAAATCTACCCTCTTCCAGTTAATAAGGAGACATTAGAATAAGTTAATAAGGAGTCATTAAAAAAGGGCATTTTGCAAATAGCCTTGCACTAGTATGGAGGGCAAATGATGTGAATGTGTGCACCTGCTTTGGGTCTGTTTAAGATTTGCTGTGTAAATGCCGCTTAAGTCGTATAAGGCCAGATCCAAGTTAACATCTTGAGACCAGTGGGAATTAGACACCTAAACACTTCAGCCTCGAAATCTCTGGTTCTCATTGGTCTCATCTCTTTACCTTTAGTTCTCTGAGCAGCTCCATTAATACTGACAGTAGTAAAGTTAAACACATTCCTAAACATTTGCAGGATCAGGATGTAAGTGACTCAGAGCAGCCGCAGTTTCTTATTAGGTGTTTGTATAGTGCCTGGCATCTGGGCCCCATCTCAGTTGGAATTACTGTAATTCAAGCCCTAGTAATTACAAAAATAGGTTAAATACTGAATTCTAACAGTTTTCTGTCAGATTCTCTTTTGCTGGTTAAATATTTTTTTAAGTCCTTTAGTTCAAGATGCCCAGCTGACAAGCACATAGGTTTGGTCAGAGCGTGCTGCTTTCTCAATGATGTACCTTAACTAAGGGAGAAGCTGTATATGCAGCTGAACTCATCTTTACTCTCACACAGTAAAGATGATACCTGTAGGACACTGAGAAATTTAGAGGCATTTCTCCCCACTCTGCTCTTAGTAAAGACTCTGCTATCTCTAGACAGTTTCCTTTTGCAAATATTCTTCTCTGTAATGGAGAATGGGAAAAAGAATATCCTACTGAAAAACTACGAGAAATTCAAACTTACGGCATTTAGACATTCAAATCAAAATCCATACTCCATGAAAAAGAATCTTGCTTCATGTTGTCATATAGGTTCCATGTCACTGTGCTTCATGTTGTCATATAGGTTCCATGCCTTGTAACTGAGTTAAACCCTGTTATTTAAGACACACTTTTGGGGCTAGGAATGTTAGTACCCCATATCGATGCACAAAATAATGGTGGGCAGAGAACATGCAGGATCCTATTTTGTGTTTCCTACACACCAGCTGCAATAGTGTTTCTCTGAACAAGTCTCTCCTGCCTTGGGATCCAGGTGGGGAAGGACATGTCGGCCCCAGAGAGCATCATAGGCTCTCGTCCCTCTCTGCTGCTGTTTTTTAGGGTGAAAACAAGAGGGTTTAGCTCACCAGTAAGTATAGACCAGTGAGTAGCTAGACCTTTCATCTGAAAGCAGAGATAAAACCTATTTCAAACAGTTTAGTTTTGTGTAGCGTGGGTTGTTGATAGAGTTGATGGGACTGCAGAGGAAGTAAAATGGCATCCACAAGGGTAAACTCTAACAGGACATTTTTGCAAACCAGAAACCTTAGATGCTTTTCTAAAGCTCTTCCCCCCCCCCATCAGGTTCATAAACAGCATTTATGCCTAAATCCTTGTACTAGGCAGAATAGAGACATCGCTGGCTTGTGATCCAGTTCCTGTGTCAACCGCTAGAAGCTTCAGGGGGACTCATTTAACCTCTCTGCATTTCAGTTTCATCTTCATAGTGCAGAAACATAGCCACTAGTTTAATCCTACATACTGTGCAAAACAGGCGCAAGTACACTGTAGAAATCTTGTTTTGGCAGATGAATTAATGGAGGAAGAAATTACTATGTTACAGAACATATCAGTGAAGAAGATATTTGATCATTTATTTTTAAACAAAAGCAGGTAGTTCACAAAACTCAAGTCAGGTTTTCTAATAGAGCTCTGTCCCTAACTCAATGCTTGGGCTCCCTCAAGGATTCTCTGAAGTCTAATAAGGACCAAGTTCATGCTGTGGCAAACCCACGGTGTGGGCATTAATGGGATTTCCTTTTAGTCTGCCACCTGTTTTCCCACGCCAGTGAGAACTTTGCTGTCTTTGAGATCTCTACCACCTTTGTCAAATTTAGCTGAAATAGGCCAAAGGGTTCAGAAGTTACTGGACTATCTCATATTGGTATAAGACTCATTTCCTTAAGAAATCAGGCTGAGAAAGCAGTTTGGTTCAGAGTACACTCATGGCTATAACATGCCATAACTCACTGTAGCTGTGAGCATCATTGTATAAATGAACACACATGCACACACATTTCCTAATGCCTAGCGGAAGCAATAAGCAGAACCAATCATGTATATGTAATTGTGTTTATTTTTCAGAAATGTCTTTTTAAAAATGATTCTCTTCAGCCAAACACTTGAGAAATGGTCCAAATTGGGATTTATCTCAATTTATGTGTGTGGAGAATTATATGATAGACTTTTTTTCCAGGAGAAAAAACTGAAATGGCACATGGAGTTGATTAAAATTGAGCTAATGGTTTCAATCATATTTCTAATAGTGTAGAATAGCTAGCCAGCAATGTGGGCTGGGAATAAATCTGCATGATACCTACTGAAACATAGGTGGTTTTGTTTTCCCTCCCCACGACAGGCAAACTGTTGCTGAAATGCTTTATTTTTACAAATGTGAACAAGGAGAAACGTGAAGGAAGAAAAGTGTGAATGAGCAGAATGAGTAAAGATGATTAGTCTATACAAAATCTTGCCATAGAGTGGCTCAGATAAACAGGGACAAAGAGGCCTGTACCTGCTGTAGGGTGGGCAGTTCCTGGTCCTCTGCAATGCAGTCATACGTAAGGACAGCGTTAGGCCAAGACAGGTCATATTATAAAGTGCCGACTTGTTCTTAGCCTCAAGCAGACAGAATGTAGAGTGGCACAGCTTAACTTAATACAGTCGGTACCAGCATTTGCTTTAAAGTACTCTTTATTTTCCCAATTCCTACAATCATTTTTTTAAAAGCATAGGTCAGACAAACAGTTTTCTGTAATTCAGTTGCCTCGGGTGCTGCAAGGTTTTTGTTAATGTGGGGGCAGGGAGTAGCTACCCCATATGCAGCCCCCTCCAGGCTATTTTTTCTCTTTTTTTGGCTTGCTGTCACCTTTGCAAACGCGGCTATTTTGCTTTCCCAGCGTTCCCCAGCGGCAAAACTTCGGAGTCCCCTCCAAATAATCGGCTGGGGAGCCGGAGAGGCGCTGCTTTTCACCCGGCGCTGTGGATTTAAGTTCAGCCTTCAGAGGGCAGCGCAGGGCAGCGGACCAGCCCCCGGGGGGGCGGCGGGGCCGGGGCCGCGCTGCTGGGCTGGGGCTGCCGGCCGAAGCAGCCCTGGGCCGTCAGCGCCGAAACCTCCTCTTGGGTGAGGTCTGCACCCTCTTGTCGTGTTCTATTCTAGAGGCCCTTCGCGGGCCCCTTCGTTATCGATTCGTAGCATCATGCTGCGCGTGGCGTGGGTGCGTAGGGGGTTTTCGGCAAGGGGGTACCCGAGCGCGGCTCTCTGCGGGGGACGCGACGGGACGGCAAAACCGCAAGGTGAGGGCTGTGGAGCTGCGAGGCAGGCTGGTTGTGGGAGACCTGGGGGAGAGGAGAAGGAAGCACCTTTGCTGTGTTGCGCTCCTGTGCAGCAGAAGCTTGTCTGCAGAGGTGGGCACCACGCTTTTTATCTTCAGAAGGGAAAACTGCAAGTCATGTCTTCAAGAATTAATATAAGACCCCCTCTCTTGTTTAAGGTTTAATTGTGATTAGCTCTGCTGGTATGGAAAGGGGAAGATGGAGACGGCGAGTTCAGTGTGCCTCTCACAAAACAAAACATGACTTGTTTAATTTCTTTCTAAAATCCAGTAAAAGTAGTTTAGATGCATGTTGAAAGACCCATTGGGTTCCACAGGGCACACCACATAAGCAGTTGGCGTCCTATCTACTTCCCTCATCTTGCTTTTAATTCTCTCTTTTCCCTCACTTTCTAATATCAACTTTCACATAACTCTCTATTGCCCCAGGCCTACATGATCAAATCACTTTTAATAAGAAAAAGTGAGTTGATTTATAAGGGAAACATTTCCTTGATGGGCACTGGGGGGGGGGGGAAGTCCAAAGAATTTTCTTGATGATCCATTTCATTTCCTAGTTATTGTGCCTACAAGATAACCTTCCCCAAAATTCCTTGAGAAAATGCCCCTCTAACCTAATTAAGAGATTTCAGTTCCAGTTGAAATAATGCATTTCCTCCTGCTCAGTCCCTCTCGCTGCAGTTTAGAGTGCTCTCGGAGCTTGCTTCTGCTGGAAAAATTTGACGTTTGGGCTTCTGAGCTGGCCGGCAGTGCAGAGAAAATGCTGGAATGAAAAGATGCTTTTATATCACTGTTTTCCTTCCGTATTGTGAAAGCACTGCAGCACCAGGCGGGAAAAGAAAGGTTTTACAATTGGGAGACTCCAGTTTGGGGAAGAAAACTAAGTGTCCTTGAAAATATCTCCTGGGTTGTATCACATGTGCTTACAGATGCCAGCAGCTGGGAATGGAACAGCACCAGGGAAACAGGACAGGTTTCAGAATATAAAAATGCAAAAGTGCTGTAGTACCGTGCCAAGGAAGCATGATAAAAATGCCTGACTACACACCTAGCTGTAGCAGAGAAGAATGTAGACAAACCCATAAAGTCTGGACAATTCTCTGAGGAACAGAGAAACCGACTTCCTGGAACAGGCTTGTGCTGCTCTCCAGACTGAAATCTGGCTCCAGGGCTGACCTCCTCCAGATGCTCCAGAAGGAGGCAAAAAAAAACCCTCTGAAAAAAAAAAGACCCTCAGGGAAGACATTAAGGGAATAGTTTGCCAATAAAGGAGAATTCTTCATAATTGCCTTCCGTTAGTTACTGTCTTACACTCAAAGCAGGAAAGCTTAGTTCATTTCTAAAACACTTTTTAATATGCAAGACACACAAGGATGCATGAATTCTCTGAGTTAACTGCTCGTGTATGCGTATAAAGAGCATATATTGCATGTAAAAGCACGCGTATGCAGAAACAAATTACATACCTTTAAAAGCTGCTACAGCTCTATATATGAAACAGAAAAAAGCTAAAATGAGTAAGTGTGCTTTGCCCTTATATTTTACACTGATTCCCATTCCTATCTTGTTCCATTATGCTCCATTTGATATCCTTTGCCACTTTTTAACCTGGAGACATGCCCCTGCGGAGGTGGGTATCTGTGTCAGACTTCCCCAGCAGTAGGACAATTATCGGTGGACTAAGATTACAGCGTTAAACGTGCTCACAATTCCTCCTCTGCACGACGGTCCAACTCTCGTCCTTGGCGTGCCATGCCGATCTGGCTGTGCTTGCCCGCGGCGGGAGCCTGCTGCAACCAGCCTGCCAGGCTGCTGAAGGAGCCAGCGCCACGCACGCTCCAGCGCCCGGCAGCGAAGTAAAAGCGTGTGAGAAGCCTCTTTTGCTGCATACACGTCTGCAATACATTTTGTCTACTTTGCTGGCGGGGAGGCCAAATGATACCTTTCCTTTTAGGACAGCAAAATGAATCATACTTTCTGTCTTAGGAGCAACATTTATGTGTCTCTGGGAATGTGGTCCTTATTCCCTCTGTTGCAGACGTGAGCCAGATGCTTTCCTGTAATTCAGATACATGCAAGATTCCTTCATTTCTCTTTTTCTTTCTTTTCCTCCCTCCTCCTTCCCTCCTTTTTTCTTTCTTCCTCTCACTTTTTCTGTTTGTCTCTCGGGGGGTGTGTAAATGCAGTCCTTCCCAAACAAAAGGATTTTGCTCTTTTTCGTAGAAGGATGGGGAAGGTTGTTGCATGAGTGGGAAGGCGCTTTGTTCTACAGTTTTGAGTGGGGATTGCTGCCACGTTAGTGTCTCAAAATGTCCTTTAAATGCCACTGTACTCCGAAGAAAATGCCTTATGTTTTGGGAACTACAAATAGGGCTACCTGAAAGAGATCTGGCTTGCAGGGAGTCATAGGCACCTACCGCCTGGGAAGCTCCTGCAAGTTGGATATAGTAAATCATTTGACTAATCTTGAGCTCATTTCTGCTTAAGTCTGGGGAGAAGCAGGAACACCTTTGGTTGACTTTGCCACCAAGACAAGACTTTGGCATCAAGTCTAAGAACAGAGCGAGGGACCGCAGGAGAAAGCGGCTGCAGAGGGAATACAAGCAGAGGCAGTGTCTGTCAGCCAGACAAGCAGAGGTCTCAGCCCATCAGAAGTCTTACTGGTTTCTTTCCTTAGCATAAGAGCAAAGGAGTTTTAAGAAAAGGTCTGAAAAACAGCTGACTTTGTGGATGTTTACAGCAAACTCTTCCCAACCTGAGGAGTCACACAGATGTGGTTGCTTAGAAATGTAAAAATTTAACACAGATGGACTGGGGGGAGTCTAGCTCTCAGTGCTGACTCCGAGACAAGAGTGGGCTGCGAACATCAGCCTGCTAGCTGATGTTTGATGAGGCAGAGATGAGGCAAAGAGAGAGAGCTGTAACATGATCAAAACAGTGAGGTTGGGAAATGATCTTTGGAGCGGCATTCTCAATCACCATGAGCAGGGAAAACTGTGTTTGTCAGGAAGAGAGGAAAGGCTGTGGCTTCCGTGGTCTACTGTGCTTCGTCCAGACCAGGACTGAACAAGCCTTTTAATCTATGCGGTACTCACTTTACTAGACAGATTTATATATTGTGTATGTGTCAGAGAAAGGTTCCCGAGCCAGTATTTGTTCTAAATCCTTCCCTTTTCATTTTGTTTTTACTGTGCTGACAAATGCCCATTAAAATCAGGATCTCATAGATGTAGTGGGTACCCAAGTATTACTGCCACCTTCTTACAGCTACAGGGGATGTGAGAAAACAGCAGACTCCTCTTTCAGTTGAGTTCCCATAAGCTCGTTCCTGTCCCTGCTCAGCACTAAGGATACCTGGCAGGGAAAGGTGTCCCTGTGCCTGGTTCCTTCAGCTGCCTGTGCTCAGTGCTCCCCTTGTGCTGCCTCCAGAGACTGGGTGGTCTTTGGGTGAGCTAGGGTAGACCGCTGGTCCACCCGAACCGTTTGTAAGCAGCCATTCAAGGTGTGGTTGCACAGGCACAAGAGCTGAGGTGGGGATAGATGGTAGGAGGATTGATTTATCCCTTTTTCCAGCAGCCTGGTCTGTGTTGGGTGGTCTTTCTTCACCCTGACATTTATCTACTTCTGCTTTAAACACTTCTGATAGTTGTAAATAATAATGCCGAGATCCCAGGAGGGTTTTTGTGATGAATCACAGTGACGTTCAAAGTGAGATGCACAAAGTAAGAAGTGACAGAAGGGATTTGGAAATCTCACTGATGGTGCTGGAAAAGCCCTTGATAGGATAGAAAATATAGCGTAGCCAAATCAAATTATTTGAAGAAAAGCATCCTGTCTCCCATATTTCAGTTGGGTGCTCTGTTTGCCTCCATCATGTAGTCACTCCCACATCACTGATGCTAGGTCAACCCAACACTCCTCCGTTCCTCAGCTGTCCTTCTAGCTTTCTCTTGACTGTTTGGGTTTTGTTTTGTTTTGTTTTGTTTTGCTTTCTGAATCCTTTATAACTTATTGGCATTTTTGTGACAATAAAATACTAAAAAATGAACAGTTTCCTAAGTCAAGCCTCTGTTTTTGTAGCCATGTGAATTATGGGTTCTTGCTTTTTTAGATTTTACACCATATTACACCATAAGCTCTTATCTAATTTGCTCTCCAGCAGCACTGTATAAGCATCGTTGCTTTCCAAGACTGCTTTCGCATGTTGTTAAATAGCCATGCCTACTGATACTCTTACTTTTGCACATGGATTAGAAATCTTTACAGAAACACATTATTTCTACAATATCAATGTGTCTGCTAGTAAATTAATATACCATTCAATCTAAGAAAGATATTCATGCCCTTGTTGAAAGATAAACTGGTAGAAAGACATGTCCAGAGATCAACACTGTGTCTGATCTATGTAACATTTTTAGTGATGTTATAAAATGAGTTATACATAAGAAGGGCTAATAGTACTGAATAACTCTCTCTAAGGTGAAAGAAATAGCCTAAAAGACTTAGGAAGGTTATAAAGAAACACTGGATGGTAATAATTTAATATACAAGACAGAAAAAATGAAGTCTGGTTTTACATAATCTGCATATCGGTTATTTAATGACATAGACGGAAGTGAAAAAGTGGTATACCCAGGTAGAAAAATTAGATATATGTGTCTTGCAGTCCTTGTAATTTATTATACAGGAGAGGATGTTGATTTAGGATGATCAGCTCCTTGGCTCAGAACCTCAGTCCTTCTAAAGAAGTGCCAAGTGTTCACATGGGAGTCAATTCATTCTTCCCTTAGAGAGCAAATGTTATAGTTCCCTTTGGTACTTGTCTGAAGAAGACATGAGTTGTTGGTGACTTCACTTGAGTCCTCAGGTTGAGCTTCACTAAGTCTTCTTTCCAAGTCTGGAAGAGCCTGTCTGATCCTTGCTGTGCATGACTCATAGCAAAAATAAGATAGTTAAGTATGCAGGATAAAGGAATGAAAAAAATGTGTTTATTCTGTGGTATTACATGCATTTTTGAGAAACAGTTGCTCAGTTGTTATATTTTAGATCAGAAAAAAGAAGTGTGTTTAAAGTTTTACATGCCCTAAGAGAGAGCATGTTGTGGAGTGTCCCTGTTGTCTGGAGCTCACCGGCCCCTTATTACACTCATTTGTTCTGCATGGTGAGGGCTGAGTTCCACAGTTTGCTGTTGGCAGCTGAGAGCTATTATTGGGCTGCAACATCTGTTTCAACAACAGTGAGTCCCTGGTCAGCAAAACTAATTAAAAAAGAAGTCCAGAGTCAAATACCATGACCTATCTTGTGTGTCTATGTGTAAACATGGTAACTACTGGAATAATGAAAACTTTAAAATGCGTAGGATAATTTACAAAAATATGACAAGTGATGAAAAGCCTCAGAACTGTTCTTCATATCACACACTTACGAACAGCACAGGCGAAGATTAGGATTCCTGCAAGTGCTTAAGCACGTAGGGAACTTTTTATCCACATGGGCATTGGTAGTTAACTCACTGAGGCCACTCAGCTGCGCAGCTCTGCTCGCGTGGGTGAGTATTTACAGAATTGGATTGCAAGTTTCCTCCATACTCTGCCAGGTTTTTGTTAATTGGTAATATTAGCTAGGAGGGTGCTCAGGTGTACATCTAACGGCTTCAAACATTCACGGGATTCCTCCGTTTCCCTCTTCTGTCAAAATGTCAGTTGTCAAGACAAAAGTAACTGGTACTGGTGAGTTCCAGCGTGTTAGATACTTCCCTCTGACCTAGCGAGGAGGAGAGGAGTTGTGTTTCTAGAGAGCTGATGAAATGAGATGACTTGTTTGAAGAAAAGGCAGTAGACAAAATATTCAGGATAGGAGGAGTAGGAAGCTGTCAGACCAGGCACTGTTTGGTTGTCAAAAGTGATGACAGAGTTAACTCTGAAGCATCCTAATTTTGGTTTTTTTCCCAGGTTTTCTGATTAATTCCAAACTTTTTAAAACTGAACATGAGGCTGAAAAGTGACCTAAAGCTCCCTACTGCCTATGAACGGATAAAAAAAGTGATCCGTTTTCTTCTCTGAGTAGGTTTTGTGCTAAAAGTTGAGCTTAAAGGAAACCCCTTCATAGTCCCTGCACGAGCTATATGGGAGGAGGGTCCAGACAAGTGAGTAGAGATGGGAGCGCAGTGGGTACTGCATTAGGAAGCTGCTGCTTTCCAATGCAGCAATGGGGAGGAGGTGACAGAGCTTCCTCCCACATCCCATCTTCAAAATATGGGCCACAAAGGAGTAACTGTGAGGTCCTTTTTCCAGCAAACAAAAAACACACAGAAGGAACCATAGCTCTCAAGGTCACAGTTTCCCATCCATACAGCTCCTAATGCTGCACAATATATTCCCTCTCCAGGTATACATTGCAGCTGCAGTCAAACCCATCATGACTATTAAATGAAGATATCGGTGATTAATAGTGCCTCAGAGTAAGTCTGTCTATTCACAGTTCTTTTCCTTTTCAAATGTGTTTTGAACATTTCCAGCCAACAGGAAAATTGCTAATGGATTCTGGTGTCTGGTTTTAAAATACAAAAATTTGCTTTTATTTAGCTCTTTCCTGACCAAACGTACACTTGTCTATGATTTCCCGTATTGCGGAATAACAGAATCCTTTCTTTTCAGGGGCAACAGAGAGATTGAAATGGTGTACTGAACACAGTACACCTGTGTAGCCAGTTGTTTTCTGCAATCCACTCTTTCTTTGGAAATGATGGGAAATCAATGTTTCCCTAGAGATTTTTATTGCCAGTCTGTTTATCTGCCAGAACCTCTTCAATATCCATCTTAGATGGTTGAGAATTATCTTTACAGGGTGTTGAGATGAATGGTTTGTCAGACCTTCTGTCTGATGATTTTTACATCTTTTTCTAATACCTCCGTTGAATAGTAGGTTAGCAAAAACTAAAATACATATAACATGCCATTTTCAGCCGTCAAACTTGCTGCAAATCCTAATTCAGTTATGCGACTATGCCCTTAAAAGCGGTGGACAAAATGCCATTAATTTTAATGTCTTATGTGTCCAAAATAATGACTAGATTATGTCTTTGTCACATTCATATTATTTGTCAAGAAGTATATCTTCCCCACAGGCTGACAGTATTTTTGATGAGAAAGAACAATATCCTTGTTGATGATTTTTTTGATGTCACTGGCAAAATTTGGGTTATCCACTGCTAATTCTGGTTGTTTAAACTACAAATCCTGATCTGTGCTTTCTAACTAATTTAACTTGCCATTGTGTCATGTAGTAGGTCAGGTGGCAACATGAATGATCCATAGTTCCACACCTCCTTGGGCTTTTCCAGGTTTTTACATCAGCTCATACAATCTCTTCTTAATGTTTTCTGGTTATGCTTCAGATATAGCACCATCCTATGAGAAATGAGTAATTACATTATTTATCTTTTTGCCATTCTACCAGAAACCGCATCCATCAAAACCAGATACTAGGAGTCTGTATTTCTTAAAAGAATTGAAAGAGCTCCGAAAAAAAGACAAAGGAATAGACAAACCATCAGCATTTATTTTGCTAGAAAAACGTAATGAAATTGAGACCTTGTCTGTAACAGGCGGGAGCCTGTTTCGCTGTTGTACCTCAGTTCCAAAGAAAGCCCAGAAATACCAACATGTATCAAGCTAAACTTTTTCGTTCTAAACTTAGGACCTTCCCTCTCCTCTAGCATATGTAGACCCTGAGTTTTTACCCATGCCTAATAAAAAGGCTGCTGCTGGATGTGTCAGGTAATGCTGTCTGGGGACCATATGTTCCCCATTTCTGTTTCACACTGTGCTGTTTTCACTTCATGCCACTGAGCTTTTGGGGCACGATGTTGGCAATTGTCCCCTGTACAAAAACTGTGGTGAGGATGCCAGTGCCGGTGGGCACGCTGCTGAGCTGCCGGAGGGTGTTCGGAGAGACAGTGGGGCGAGGAAGGCAGAGCTTCCCGGGCGAGACGTGGGGGCTTCTTTGGCAGGGAAAGATACTGCTGCTTTGCCAACAGCGGGCAGGTTCGTGTCACACCTGGCATAGGGTGGGATAAAAGCACCCGTGGACCTGATGCTAGTGTTTTCCCGGTGTGCTATTCCAGCTGGTGCTGGGCTGTGGGCAGAGGAGGCTGGTCCTGGAGGGGCTGCCCAGGCTCACACAGCCCTCCCCGGGGACCTGCCTGTCTAGGGCTGGCACAGGGCAAGGGTGCAGGGGCCGCTATCACCGGCCTTGCAGACAGGACAGTCACTTCCAAAACAGCCCTGCCCTTTCCCCTTTATTTCCCTGATTGCTGCAGGGGCAGGAGGAAGCCCAACTCCGCATATTGCTCCATCTTAAACATGCCTTTCTCCTCCTACTGTCTTTCCGTTAGCAGAAGGAGCCTGTCCCTGGACTCTTGTCCACTGTAGAGTTACATCCAATTTCTCCTACGCTGCTGAAAAACTTGGAGCCAGTCACGACTATGTTGATCTACTTAGTTTTACTGGATGAAAACTGCAATAATAATAGCGCTGATGCAGTGCAGAGCAAGACTTTCAGCTGTTGCAATCATCACAGTTCTGCCAGCTTCGAAGGAAAGAATCCATTCATGTTAGTCCAGAATCTGGCTGCCTAAAGAAATCGAGTAACACCGAAATCACCAAGGTCCCTCTTGAACAACATTGTATTAACATAGTCACTGTTTCTTGCAAGAATAGCTTGCACCTCTTACCCCAAATTTGCATCAAAATTGAACTGCAAATATATTTTGGGTTTTTTTTTTTTGCCTTGTAATCAATTGTGTAAAGAAATATAATTGTCTTCCCACTGTTTTATTTCCATTGGTTGGGTTATGCTATTCAAAGTTCTGAATAGCTGATGAATTAAATTCTTTCACGCACTGATTGCAAAGCTAATCTGCTAGGTGAAATGGAACTGAAATGCTGCTATTTGCTGTGATTTCTAGGAATATAAATAGCAACCACAGCTTTAGTTCTTGAGCTGAACTATTCTTGGGACGCCTACTTACATTCACCTGAGAGCCAGAAGGCATCTGGCTGCAAGACTTCGTGGACTTGCTTCTAAAAATTAGAAACAAAGCAGAGGACAAGAACAACGCAGCTCTACAGGATCTCTCCTAAATTAGAGCTTTCACCATGGGAGACTGAGCAGCTCAGGGGAATTGGTAATGGGAAATTGGAGCCACGCACCTCGAGGCTGCCAATCTGTATCTGATCCAGGCTAGTACTGGCTGGAAGCCTTCAGCATCCGACAGCTCTTCTCTTGTCTTTGTGAAGCTGTTAGCGGCCTCGGCCCAATTCCTGGTGGATGTATATCCACAGCACAAGGCGACCTTCACAGCTGGCATAAAGCTGCAGCCTCGCTCACAGTCACAGCAGAGAGGTGAAGTGAGGATGAGGTGGAGACATAGCCACTTCCTGCCCTTAGAAGAGTCGTCTGCGGTCAGGAAGGAAGCACGTAGGCGGAGGGGTGTGGGGAAGATGCCATTGCTGGTTAATGTGCACTGAGGAGAGGAGCTTGGCTCAGAGAGACCCTGGGCTAAAGGGGTACGTGGGGAGGGGTGGCAAAGGATCAGTCAGAAAGCAGTGGATGGGGCAGGGAAGAGTAAGTAGTGCAAAACCATCACCCTAGCAAGGAAGCCGTCTGCATACAATGCGTGTCAACAGCAGTCATCTTATGTCCCTATACAGCATTTCTCATGTGAGGACTCAAAGCGAGAGGAGTGTGTTTCTGATGGACAACTGCCTAATTTCTGTGAAAAACAGTGAGAAGGCAGGGGATGCTCACTGTGTGTACCTTTGAAAATCCTAACATCCACCTGAAAAGTGCACACCTAGGTACTTGTGCCCACGGTTTCTCAGGGTGAGGAATTTCTTGTCCCTCACAATACACATTGCTCTGTCCCAACTCTCCAAATAAATGAAAAAAAAAAAAAAAAGAAGCAGTATCGGGATTAACAGCAGGTCCAAGGTCATCACAGCGTAGACTTTGTTCTTGGGCTAGAAGTACCGAAGAAGCAGAACAGCAAAAGAGAGATTGCATACAGCAGCAGGAGGAGAAATAACTCATTGCAGCAGAGCCAGATTTCCCAGAACAAATTGGCACATTCAGTTAAACCCTCACTGGCTACCTGGGGACAAGCTTTAACTGAACCCTGGGGCTGGCCATCCAAACAGTAGGTAATCAGGTAATGTGAGCCACTTGATACCTACCCCCAAAAAAAAGTATGGGTTGGGTGTGCAGTGCCTAAACTAATTACTCCAAAATGATTGCCTGGATTTGGGCCAAGCATTATCTCACTTGTCCTCAGCACTACTGCAATGGCATGAGGGGAACAGAAAATGTGGTAACCTGAGAGCGAGATAAGACCAAGAGAGAGGGAGAATTGAGAATGCTCTTTAGCAGTGAAGGAGATGTTCTGTCTCTGCACTGCTCTTTTGTCCAGCCTCGACAACAGTGAAGCAGCCTTTATATCTTGTCTCCTCCTTTTAAAATGGATTGGCAGCCAGAAGCATTATCCACACATACGTAGTCTAAACACTGTGAATTAACATAGTTTTTTTTCTTCTCGCTCTCCTTAAAGCTAGACTCATCCTACTGAAGAAGAAAATGTCAAGATTTGAGAGTAATTTTTATAAAGGAAACCACAAATCCCTGATCATAAAAAAACTGTCATCTTCGTTTTCTAAGCAGATCATTGGTTATGTAGTAAATATAATATTGACTCACGCTGAGTAAAACAGAAGTTCTGATCCAAAGGATTATTTGGCATAATGAAGAGTTCCCTTTCCTCTGGTAGGTTTAAAGCAGAGCTTCAGAGAATGGTTATTTTGTTGCAGGTGGAGAAAATGCCTCATTTAGTTTCTGATATAGTAGACTAGTATACAGGACCTGCCTAGGAATTTAGGACAAACAAGTAAGGTAAAAGTCAAAATTAGAGAACAAAAAAAAAAAAAAATACAGCAGCACAACATCTTTTATCTTTCATATACTGTCATCTGGAGAAAAAAATATTTCTCATGTGGGAGTTGGCAGCTTATGCATTGTGTTTAAAATGTGCCTGGAAAGTGTGGGCTCGGGAGCTACCACGGATGTATTTATGGGGAAGGAAGGCACCCAAGACTTAGCTTGCTAAGAGCTGTGCTTCAGGTTGTTCAACTCACGTGGAACTTATTGTGTGAAAGCCATGACAGACTTTAAGTAGGAGGTGAAACAATATTGAAAAGCTATAGCTTTTCCTTCTGTTTGCCTTTCTGTTTTCAGTGACACGTACTTCGTATATGTGAATATAATAAATGAGTATTTTAGTAATAAAACATCAGAAAAGAATATGCAAGACTGAAATCAATAAGCTTAGTCTTTACAAGAAAGGACAAGTAAGACTCTCATTAAGTGAATCTAATAATCCATCCCTAATTCACTTAGTCAATGCTTAGAAGATCAGTAAATGCTCATTTTCAGCTCTTGCTCCATAGGGATGTACTCATTCAACTCAATGCAGATTTGTTTAAACTTGCAGAAGAGTACAGATCTGGGGAACAGTGCTTCACTGCTGCGTTAGAACCTGCAAGCCACGTTTATCCAAAGAACAGATAAACCATCACCATTTATGTGTAGGTGCCGGGTCATTGTGTTGAGTGTGAGCTGGGCATGTCAGTGTTCACCTTTGTTCCCTGTCCAGGATGACAGGGGAGGTTCAACTTTAACCAGGAGAGCACAGCTGAAGGTTAGAGGACAGGGCAGTTTCTGTCTTTGAACTTCAGTTCAGCACTGCCTAGGAGCTGTAGCTGATGTTAATGCTAATGCAGAAGATCATGTTGTTGCTTGATCAATTTCTTTGCTTCCCCTTCCCTTCCTTTTCCTTTTCCTTTTCCTTTTTCTTTTTCTTTTTCTTTTTCTTTTTCTTTTTCTTTTTCTTTTTCTTTTTCTTTTTCTTTTTCTTTTTCTTTTTCTTTTTCTTTTTCTTTTTCTTTTTCTTTTCCTTTTCCTTTTCCTTTTCCTTTTTCTTTTTCTTTTTCTTTTTCTTTTTCTTTTTCTTTTTCTTTTTCTTTTTCCTTCTCCTTCTCCTTCTCCCCTGTTCTCTTTTTTTCTTCTCTGTCATCCTTGGTGGTCATCTATATTTATAGACAAAGGGCCCCAATGTGCTGTACACGTGTGCTTCTTTCAAGGGAACCTGCAGCCAAAATTACCTGTGACCTTTCCCAGGAGCACGGGTAGATACCTCTTCTTGAGTGAGATAAAGAAATTAGAACTTCATTCTTCCGTGGTTTACTCCTAGGAATGCATTTTGGCAAGATGCTAAGAATAAACCAGTTATTGAAAGGGGGATCTGGGAAGTTGACAAGCATGGCTAAGCCCAGCAGGGAAATTTGATGAGGAAATAAGATGCTTTGTAGATCAGTGTGTAGTGATTAGTCTTTTGAATGCTGGGATTATTATATAAGCAAAAAAGGAGGGGGGCACTTATTGTATGTGACAGCTACCACTTATACAGGTATTCTTCGAACTAATGAGAAACATAATGGTGTATTTGTTTATAAATCTTGAGCGAGACTCCTGCACTTTCCACAGGCCAATTAAATGTGATGGAAAAGTAAAGACAACTTTTCTTTCTCTTCTCTCCCAAATTAGAATCACTACAGAAAAAAAAGGTAAAGACATCCAGCGAGTATCCTGCCCTATCAGTGGCATGCTGCCTTGAATCTTGGAGTCTATGTTCATCTTCAAACAAAAAGTGTATTGTATATTTGAAATGTAGACACCACGTTTTATACACTGTAAACACGTGCTGAGAATAACCAAGGATCCAGAAATCATTGCACACTGGTATGACAGATTTAACTTGCCATCATGCTATACAAAAGCAGACAGGTTAGGAAAAGCAAGTAGTAGAAAAATCAATTAAATGAACTTCTGTAACCATCACAAAGAAATTAAAAATTCTAAAATGTCCTATAAAAACAATAGAGAAGCTGAGGCTTAAGTAACTGTTCTGTTCATTTTTTTCCTTTTTCGTAAGCGACTAATTCTTGTTTTGAAAACTATGGTCTCCATATGTTTTATAAACTGAACAATCACCCCTAATTATTATTTCCCCCTCTGCATTTTCATCTCCTGTTATCATATGCACATACAAACAAAAGTAACTTGTTAAACTTAGAAGTTTGCACATAGACTCTACTAGTAAGTGTTACGACTTTGCGTGTGCGTGCGTGAAAATAGAGAAAAAATGAGACAACACTTTCAACTTCAGATAAAACTTTGGAATATTTTACGGAAGTTCTTCACACATGACACATAACACATGACATAATTCACACAGAAAATGCTTAGGGAAACAGAGATAGCCATTTAAAAACTTCTCTGAACAGTCTTGATTCAAAATAACCTATTTGCAATGTTATTTGATTATCCCGGACATTATTACGCATTTTTGTTTAGTTTTCTGCACCGTAACTAATAAGTTGGCTAAGACCACCTGGAGCTAGCTGGAGATCAGAGTGTTTCCAGTCCTGTCTGCAGAGCCCCTTCCCTTACAGATGGACTAATTTGTGTGCAAGCAAGATTTATCATCAGCCTATGTCTCTCTCTCTCACTGGGACATTATCTTAGGAAGTGTTATTCTAAGTAGCAATTCCCCAGTTCAAGTGAAAATACTTATGGAGTCAGCTTATTGAAGGGAAAGCTGAAGTATATTTATGAATATTTACACATAACATATGCACACACTTCTACATGCTATGGGATATAACACCTCCTGGACTGAGGCCAGATCTTACTGTTTATATGCACAGAATGTATGGCCTCATTTTGTTCAACTTTTTCTGAATTGCAGGGATAATCCAAGTGTAAATGAGTCCCTGCCTGAGTTATAGCTTTATTGAATTAGTTGCAGGAGCAAGTACTTAGTTATGATAACATTTTATAGGTGGAACTTCCAACCAGAAAAGAAAGAGGACATTTTTACAAAAATTCACTGTTGCATTCAGATATTAAGTACACTGTGCGGTTCTCGTAAACCCCATTTTGAAGAGCAGCTTCAGTGCTAGCTGCCACTAGTGATCCTGCTATTGCTCCTTAAGCTGCAGTTGGCTGAGTACTGCTAAGGAAGTCCTTGAGTTTTGGAGCGTTACACGAATTTTTATTGTAGGGCTAGCTTAGCCCAGGTAGCAGCGCTTTGCATATTTTTACTTCGCATGACGATAAATGACTCTACGTAAGCTTTAAGAGCATGGAGAAACTGTTGCCTACCTATGTGGAATCTGCACAGATGCCCTGTCGCTCCATTCTTCTGCAATTTGCCTTCATCTTTAGTCTACTGTAAGTTTATTAGAAACAGTCTTGTGTAAATTTTCAAATGTATTGTGTTTTCCTCAAACAAATACCCTTAGCTTGTTAGAGGATTGTTGGAAACTTTTAGAGCACTTGCCACAACCCATTTATGCACTGAGTGATTTTTAGGTAAAGAAAAATCCAGTTCCAGTGTTATTTTACTGATTATTGTCATCTTGAACACCTGACTTGTTGTCTCTGTCTGCACACAAGTTTTCTGATTCTTTTGATTCTAGCTGAGAAATCAGTATCTACAGAGGACTTGAAATGGTGCCCGCAATTTATAGCCAGTGTTTTGGCTTTGTGATTCCTGGTGCGGAGTGTAAAGCATGTCTTTGAATTGGTTTCTATCATCTTTTTAAAGCTGTTGTTTTTCTTGTCTTACAGTCACTGCTGAAAAACCTGGAGGTTGTTCAGATCCAAGACTTTTCATAAACATCTTTGATATGAATCTTTTATGACTCTTCTCCACTTGTCTGTGTTACGCTGAATAGTGAATGCAAAGACAGTCTGTTCAGATAGTGACTCACAGGAATGCAACATGCAATCCACACAAAGGAAATTTAATACCCTAGCAGCTAATTAAAAAAGCATTACCTTCCACCAGTGCTGACCTCCAACCATGCAGAGGATAAAGATGGGTGTCTGTCAATCAAGTTTACCTAACAAACCCTGGCACAATATTATGATGAATGGACAGATCTAAAAAAGGGTGATATTGCTCAGAACTCTAAGGTACTCTTAATACCACGTTTAAAGAAGCAGAAGGCCTCATCAGTAATTTGAAACCTCAGCCTGCATGCTAGGGAGATACCAGTGCTAAATTTGCCGAGTACTACAGATACTAGACATGCAATATGTAGAAGGACCATTATAGACATCCATGGGGATTTTGATATACTCAGCACCAGGGTGTTCAAACCACAACAGTACCTACAGACATCCTAAAGTCTGTGTGCTCATATTTCACAGTCTTTCATCATTCCCACAGCAGAATAAACACTGAATTTTAAGTGTTTTGTGTTCCAAAGAAATTTTATTATATGTTTGGAACTTTGCAACTGCTGATGTTGGGTCACTCTCCATTTCTATTTTATCATTAAGACAGATACACCTTCCGTGTTCGATGTAGAAATAACATTCATCCATACTGTTCCTGCAATGCATTTAATTCCTCTATCCCCCTGCCCATGTATTTTTTCATCTAGATTTTTATCATGCAGCCTGTTGCCCCAGAGTTCTATGACAACCCAGCCACAGCGCTCCTTCAGACAGTGAGAAAAGGCTTGTGAAAAACGTACCTTTTGTTTTCCTTGAACCGGTTAAGAGGTGAGAGGGTAAGCTCCTGGTCACTTATATCAGTTCCATAGTACTTATCTGAATAGCCATGTAAGAGTCTGGGTTAAAATGTGATTTAAGTGAAAATATGAGAAGCGATCACCTGAATTCTGTTCCCATGAGACCTCTTTTCTCTGCACAAGCACATTCAGTCTACATGCAGGATAGCGTAAAGGGATTCTACTGCAAGTGAGAGCAGGACAGTCGGTCATTTTGTGATGGCTCATCACCTTGTTTCTGGATTTCCTTTCCTGAGTTCCCTTTTACATTGCCCAGTTCAGACTGGAAGAGGAAAACTCCGCAAAGCAGAATGACTTTCTTTTTGCTATTAGGACACCAAAACATTTGAGTCACACAGGTCTAGGAGTGTGTGTTGAGGCAAGGACAATAGCAGGGAGGGAGAGAGGAGTTGGAGAGCAGGATCCCTCTCCCTGCCCCAGTCCTACCATGCCTCCTTCTTCAGCCATGGCCGACATTTATTAAACTTCTCCTGGAAAAGTGGCAAAGTCCACTCTTTGTCCTTCTTTCCTCTTTCCTCCCACTGAGCAGGGAGTCCTTTTCAGTGTGGTCCTACTCAAGGGGAGGCTTCTGTAATTATTTTGTCTGTCTTAGCCTGTGGGATGGATACCTGGAGTATAAAATGAACAGCTGTAGCTGTTGCTCAGTCAAATGCAGTGTATTAATGAGAGAGAGAGAGTTAGAGGCTCAGTGGGAAACTAATCATATCCAGTGCAGAAGAGGAAGACAATAGGCTCCGTATTACTATTTTGGTGAAAATCAGTAAATCTTTCCAGGTGTATAGATCTCTTTGGGGCTTTAAAAGGAATAATCCCTTTAATTAAGATCATTGTAACTGTGTTAAAAGGCAATACTTGGTTCCATCATTATTGATCTACATGATCAGGATCAAATAATATTAGACCAATGCTTTAGAGGATGATGAATGGAGAAGCATGGCATGATGAACTGAGAAGGATGAGGAAAAATGCAATTGCCACAAATGTAAAGCCTGACAAAAGCTGACTTGCTGTGAGACTTGGTTCATCACCTGAAGGGGGAGGAGATGACTTTCCAGCGCTGTCCCCACTGAGGTTATTGCCCTCCAAGACATAGCAGAAGTGACCACATCTGGTGGCTGATGGTCAACAGCAACTCGAGCAGGAGGACGTGGAGCCAGGGGTAACCAGAAACCACAGCCAGTGGAGCGAGTGGCATCTGAAACCTGTAAGCAGGCAGATGGGCCACCACTTCTCTCTCCAGTTGTACAACTTTCCGTTGACTAAACTGAATCATTCCAGATGAAATTTTCCATGTAAGAGCTGACACCAGGATGAGTGTTCCTGGGAAGTGGCAGCAAGAACAATTCAGATTTTCTTCAGCTATTCTTCAGGCAGAATATACACTCACATATACTTTCATGGCCTCCTCTTTGACCAACATATTGTCAGATTTTGAAACTTGGTAGAGATAAGGTTCTTTGCCCCAGCAGTGTGTTGCCTTTTGGCATCCTCATGAAAATCTCCCCAAGTGGTACCAACTTGCAGACCTTTGACTTGCTGCATTTGCACATGCTCAGCTCTGAACTCCTGAATTTTCCCAGTTGCATTTCCAGAATATTCCAGTTGCTCCACGCATGCTCCAGGACTCTCTCTGCAACTGCAGCTGTGGGTTCCCGTCTAAGGATACAGTTTCACGATCAGCATAATTTGATCTAGCTGTGGGCTGCTACCCAAAAGGGATGGCCCCATTTTCTCTGGGATCCCCAACTACATTTTCTGAACTCCCTCTTTGCATCCAATCTGGTAACTGTACAATTATGGAACAGTTTGTGATAACAAAAAATATTCCTATTTTAAAATTTACTCTGATTTTCAAGGTCAGTGCCAGTTCCAAGTATGTGAACCAAGGGCAATATGCCTGACTCTGGTTTCCACTCATTGACTGCCCTGCTTGGGCATGCACTGCCCAGGAGGAGAGAGCTGCTTACTGGGATGTGGTGAGGGCACGGGCCAGAGTTGCGGAGCAGGCAGTTGTATAATATACATATTTATGAATTAATACATGCAAAAACTTGTGTTAAGTGAATGAGAGCAGTGAACAATATCCAGGCTATTGGGTCTGCACGCACTTGTCTAGTGTATAAGGCAGCTGGGTACACAATGTCATACCTGTCTGTATGCAGGCATCTTGATAGCCAGCAGTAAAGAGAAGGAATTCTAAATGACTATTGTTAGTTCACCAGCATGTACTGGAACAACAGCAGGTACTTTACATATATGTCAGACAAACAGGCCTTCCATGAAGAACTTGCATATTCAGTGTAACAAATACGGGTAATACATGTGCTGTCCTGTGCATGGTAAGAGGAACACAGCTCATTGTGCTGGAGGACCCACTCTTTCCCTGGCGTAGTGTTCTTGAGGTTAGTTAGCTTTTTTGCCTTTCATGTTCATCATCTGGGAAAGCCAAATAAAATAGGATGACTTTATCTGAAAGTGAAGCAAGGTGCATCACTGGTCTGCTGTATGCTCGGAGGTACGCCATGCTTCCTGTGCTGCCCTCTGCTCAGCTGCTCAGAGCGGCGTGGGGGCCGGTGGCTGTCACTAGTGCCCTTTCCAGTGGGAAAGGAGAGATATCCCAAAGCGTTGATTTAATGTGGAACACTCAGCAGGGAAAGCAGCGCCATGCTTGCCAACTGCTTACTCAGTGCTGTCCGTTGCATTAAAATAAAAGGGTTGCTTAACTCTTCCATAATACTCTTGGATTTTTACACATACATTCATCTATTCTTCACAAGCTTTTATAACAAATAACTCCCAGGGGATGACCTTGATTTCTAGCAAAATGACTGGGAGAAGCAGCCTTTAATTGTTTTCTGCATGTACAAAAACACATTCATAGGGAAATCATGCACACACACACGCACAAAACCCAAAGGCACCACAAGAAATATGGCTTTCAATATATTACCTAATCCAATTCAGAAGAACTTTCTGAGTACAAAGGCTGGGCTGGTGTGATATGATTCGAGCATATGGATATAAAGAAATGCTAAAAGAAATGGAATTAGGTAGCTTATTTATGTTCTCCTCTACCCAATGCACAGCATCGTTATCATTTTATCAGGATCCCCTGACACTCCTGATGAAGTGTGAGCAGATTGACTCACCAAAGCCACAGCCCAAATGAGCCTTTACTCTCTGATGTTCATGGACAGATTGTGAAACTTTCCAGTTGATGCCGAGATATCCTCTGGGAATACTACAAGGAGTTCAGGAAACCTTTTTTTTTCTTTCTTTCTTCCTTTTCATCTTTCTTTACCATGATGTCTTATTTTATAGCAGAAGGACTAAAACTCACTATGGGAAATATGAACTTGTGATAAAAGCAACTTTCAGAATTTTTCCAAATCTGATCTGTCACTAACAGCAGTGAATTTGGGATCATGCAAATTCCATGCTCATTTTTGGGAAGGGGGAGGTGAGACACTTGAAAGAGTTAAATCCTTTGTCACAACACAGCTTGCCTCAGATCGGCGCTCTGGTATAAATGAGACTTACTTCAGTGCTATTCAATGGCTCAACAAGATATTTGTCAGTATTATCAGATGATTGTATCCTTTGTAACAATTCTTAATACCTGCTAAAGAGAAGTCATTTGTTGAATTTCAGCAGTACTGAGGAAAAGAAAAAGAAGTTTTGAAAAAGGGGGTATGGTTTCAGCTTTACCTTCAGGCTGTGAGTTCAGTGTCTCACTATCATTCCTTTGTGGTCCGTCAAAAACTCCTCCTACTGAACACAACCGCAAAGATAAGCCACCAGCATCAAATATCGTCAGAGGTAAAAGGGATATCTCCGCTGTAGGCTTGTGTCACCAAAAAATTGCACAGCATGTGGCACATGAATCAAACCTGTTTGGTCTTAAAACAAGCACACCTGTATGTGTTAATGTGGCCGTTATCTCCATAGTATGAAAAAAGTGTAAGTTTAGTATTTTACAGAGACCTCCAACCATAGCCTCAAAGCTACAGTCAGGTTAGCTCTCATGTACCCTACAGTACAGAGCCATATTTAAACAATTATGAAAACAAAAATATATTGTAACCAGGTGATCCAATACTGTTGACTTTTCTGTCATTCTTTCTTTCAATACAGGTGAGTCCCAAAGAACAAATATAGTTGATGAAGACTGAACCAAGGTTGGTATATAACAGTAGAGAGAACAGCCACTCTCTTTCTAAAGAAATGTGAACAGATCTTAAACTTGAAGACATCATTTCCCCCCCCCCCAAGTATGAGGGTGACTTAATTTGCCAGCTGTTCATTTCCATCAGTAATTCATGAGCAAAAGCAAAGAAAACACTTTTCAGGAATGCTTCTCTGCCCAAATAATAAGCCATTATTTTAACTCAGAAGGCTCTCAGGAAGGACAGGCGAAAATAAGCCCCTAAGTCTGTAAAATGCTGCACAATATTCAAATAAAGAATGTTGCTTCTCACATCTAAGATATGCTGAGGTTGTGATGAAAGATTGGTAAGCGGTTTTTCAGTCTGCTGAGGCCCAAACCCTTGTTTCTGGATTTCTTCTGTAGTTATGGATACTATTCCTAGCTAGGAAATGTAGGCAGTTTTCCTTCCTCTTCTGCTTCTGGTGCAAATGATTTTTAAGGGGAAACCTAAACTAACAAATCTTCACCACCATCCCCTCTTTCCAAACAAAAACCTTATCTTTAGGTCTTTTTCAAAAAAACAAGCGACAAAATAGGTGTCAATACTTTGAGTTTTGTTTTTTTTTTTTAAAGTCACATAACTCCAGCAACTATGGAAACTGAAGACCAGACAAACCATTTATTAAACCAACCACTGGACCTATTGGGGACTGCTATTATCTTTCCTTTGGAGAGTTACATCCTTGTCCCTTTTACTTCAACTTTTTAAACAGCTGAACAGTGAATCATTTCCATGTACCATTACCTAAGCCTGCTCTCCACAGTCCGACCTGCCTTGGCTGCTCTCAGAGACCAGGAGGACATCTGCCCCTCTTTGGGATGAGGGTCGGGAACTGGGGAGGAGGAGAGGAGTGACAGTCCTGCAGGGTGGTACTGGCTCCCTGCCACCCACCTGAGACCAGAGCCTGCGATGTGACTCCCACCACCCTGACCAAGCTGCCTCAGCATCCTCCCATGGGAATGTGATTTGAGCTGGAGCTAATCCTCATCCACTGTTTTAATCAGTCACGTCACTGCAGGATTTGGGGCACATAAACCACTCCAGAGCTGCAGCAGATTTCCAGTCCCAGCTATAGCATTTTGCCTTGAAATTCAGGGTGGTTCTCCGCCCAGAGAATGCCATGCAGTTCATGTGGCAGGACAGAGCTGCTGGGGAGCCCAAGCCTTTCGTGCTCCCAGCCCCACGGTGACAGTAAATCAGAGCATTCAGTATTTCCTTCTGCAGAAGAGCAGGTCCCCACTGCTCATTCACAAAAATGCTGCCAGTCCTGCTAGCATGAGCAAAGCCACCTTCCTCTCTGTCATCTGGCATCCCGGACTGGCGGTGGGTTGGTCTCATGCTCGCAAGGAAGGCTGTAAGAGAAGTTCATCTGCTGCACCTGTTAGAAAAAAGTCCTGAAGGCAAGCAAAGATGTTGGAATGATCCCTCATGTCACAGGCAGTGGCACTTCAGGAATGATTTCATATGCCAGCCAGACTCCAGCTTCCCTGATTCCTCAGAGTCTTGTCGTGGCTTGCATACACCATGTGGCACTGAACATGAAAAACTGGAGATCACTGATCAACCTGCTGTAGAGAGAGGATTTAGGGCATTGCGCATTAACTTGTTTTTTCTTTGGTAGGCTTCTTGGCTTGCTTATTTTCTTGTTTATTTGGGGCTTGTTCCATTCTCTCCCTCATCCTTCTCCACACCTTCACTATGTTCTCGGGCAACTTGACAGAGTTTTGGACATATTGAAAATAATAATTAATTTATGGTTGCATCCTTGATTCTACGGGGGGAAAGGACAGCATACAGCATTCCTACATAAAGAAAAAACCACAGGTCTAAGTAAGTGGCTCCACGGCTTTCTGAAGCTACAGGGGAGGCTGGACACCCGTAAGTGTGAGCAGCAGATCATTTACCGCTCTGCTGTTGCAAATCCCTGCCTCTGTCTCCCCTGGAGGAAGGAGGAGCAGCCTGCCAGGTTTGCTAGTGATTCATACGGTGATTTAGGTAGCTTGTGAAGACAAGGAAGGGAACTCTGGGGTCCCTTATTCCATCCCAGGCATTGTGAATAAATTGTCTTTTCCATGGTTAGCTTCAGTAAAGAACTAGCCTACAACCTAACTTGCATGTATACATTTTATGCGAATGAAATCCAGCTCTCCATCTGTCTCTTTAACACCTTTTTGTAAACTGTGCTAGAGTGGTAGCCCTAACATATGCATATTGGCATAAAGTACATCATTTCTTGTTGGGGTAAATCCTTCCCTCTGTGTCCCTTGCCCGGAGTGATTGCTGTGCCCTGCACAGACCCTCATGGCTCACTTCCAGGGGGAAGGACTGCACATTATCACTTCAGTGCCTGGAAGTTAAACTATCTGGAAAACACACAAGTTAGACTTGGGGTTAGGAAACTGAAGGGTTTCCATAACAGTTATGCTAGACTACTGAGTGCTTAAAAAAATTCAGCAGTTTGATGACAAGCCACCTTTCCCTGAGTCCCCATGAAGCAATGGTAAGACAGTGCCCAGCCTAAGAGACTAATAGGAAGATGAACTAGCTCAGCCAGCAGGTAGCCATGCCAAATGTGCTGAAATTCATCCAGGTTCAAGTCCTGCAGGTAACTCAGACTAAAGACAGATGGGGGGGATGTAAGTCCAAGGCAACGGCAGCGTAGCAGGAGGTTCCTGGGAAAACATGGCAAGGCCAGAAGCATGAGGACGTAATAAGTGGCTCAGCGGGCAACTGCTCCACATGGGGGAGTAAGAAGAGGCAAAGCATGTGAACAACAGACAGGCTCAAGAGGAAAGCATCCAACAGATGAAGGCAGCAGCAAACATGGAGCAAATCCCAACCAAAGTAAATAGTGCAAAGAGCAGGAGAGATTGACCTGAAGAGCAGAATGTGTGATGATCCTGAGATTAACAGGCCATGCTAGGACAGCAGTAAAAACATGTCCCTGTGAAGAACTGTGGCCTAATACCCTCTTACTACCCCACAAGTCAGCATATGCTGGCTCAGAAGACAAAACAACAGTGAAAAGTGATAACACTGAGATGTAGGAACTTGCATGAGATTTCAGAGGAGGAGCTTAAACTACCAGAATGAAGAGTCTGACAAGATAGGAACAAGGCAGTCGGAATATGCACCACCAAAGTGCCAGCAGCATGCACACACTATGTCTGCAAATAATTCTCCTAATAAGAAGAAAGTTTATTTTTAGAAACTAGGACCCTTCTTATTTTGTTATCCAGAATTTAGTTACTGAAAGGAGATCATAAAATGCATATGCAAAGCCTGCTTTGACGCACCCTTGTTACTTGACTGGCTACATGTGTATTATCTCTATCACAAAAAGTTAACATTTCATAATTAAAGCATATCCCCTCCAGGCATTATTTGTGTCATCCACTGGCATGACAGCTGCAAAGGATTTTCATTGCAGTGACAGTCACAAAGCCAGGATGTGCAGCAGAGTTTAACACAACTACCTTCATTTCTAAGCATGTTGGCTGCTTGATGATTTGTGAGTGATGCAAATGATTTGCCTAGTGGGCTGCGCTTGACAGGAAAATAACTGGGTTTCCTAGTGACGTGGAATTTTTTGTCTTTGAATTCTGATGCTGCATCTCTTCTGTAGTACCGAATTTTGTAGCTTAGAGAAGAGTATTTCTGAGTCAGGAAGAAAGGAGACTTTATGTATTTGTAATGGAAATTATACCTAGAGAGCATGAATTAATATTTCTACCTAGATAAAAGTAGGTATAGCTTTAGAAAAATGCAGGTATCTATACTGGTAATGACTGTAAAGGCACAGTACCACCGTGCTAATGACAAAGTATCAACATACTATCACATCTAGTACTCAGACGCTCTGCAAAACTGAAGTTTTGCATGTACAAAACTGTTACGCACTGGAGACTTTGGGTCGATAATTAGCTACTTTTTAGAAACTCTTGTATTTTATTCCCTATCATTTCTTTACTGCCTGATCTCTTAGTGAGAAGTAGTGCATCCAGAGTAACTGCAAACATGAAATGAGAAACAAGGTAGACCATAAACAACAAAATAACTCTTAGACAATCAGGAGAGGATGCAGTCCTGGTATGAAGGGAAGAGACTGTGTGGCCATGGTCCATCGCATGTTATCAAAGACCCCAGTGTTAGCCTGTGCTGTTGGCAGAGGGGAGGAAATGCTATAGTCGTCAATCCACATTTGGTATTGGTGCCTTTCCTTGTGGCAGATTGCCATAATGCATCAGAAAGCTGGAGAGTGTGATACGTGGACAAAAAGTTGTGCACACTCACGATTTTTGTCTGGTCTAAAGCCATGTGCACCCACCTACTGGACAGAAAGTGAAGTCACTGCAAATGTGATACCCACTTCTGCCTGCCAAATCACCTCTTCCTTGAGTTACCCTATTCTCAATGGCAGGTGGCATACTTAACAAGTCTTTGTGAAAGAAAAGGTAGTGAGGGGTTCTGCATTTTGCCCCTGTCCCATGAAGGCATGAAAAGATCCTGAACAGACTCTGGCCAGGAACTGGTTAAAACTCCACCCCAAACAAGCACCACTCTTTCCTGCTACTACCTGTGAGGGTGGACTAGAACCCATCGCTCTAGAAATGCCAGTAAGTTGAAGCTGCCCGAGTTTTGCCTTCTGGAGCTGATGATCAAGAACATTGCTGCTAAAGCTCTGTCTTTCAGTTACTCTTATGTCACAAGTGCTATAGTGTAATTCAGGCTTTATTATTTAGACCGCCCCTGGGCTTAGCAGTGCAGAGCTTATCTCCTGGTCCCTCATCACCGCCATCCTTAGCACACGCCTCATGGGTCTGAGGAGAGTCTGCAGGATTTAGGAGTGTAGAGAATTGAAAATCCTCTCCTGAACCACTCAGTACAGACCTTCTGGTTTCCTGAAGGAATGAATTCCCCTGTGTGTTTTGTTCCAGATTTAAAAAGAGACAGAAACACGCAAATGCCCTCTTTGAGAAGGTAACCGTAGCAGACTGAGGGTGGGAATTGAGGACTGAGTCCTGAGGTCCCTGACAAAGAAATCCATGTTAGCTTCTGACTCATTTTCCCCCCTTGCTAGGCCTGTCTTTCCCCTGGTTTTGAAGGACTACATTGATTGCGAACTACTTTACAGGATGCTTTAAGTGTTAATCATTAAGGATAACTGAATGGGCTGCACGGCGCTAATCATAGTGGGTATCCTATTCAACAGGTAGTAATTTTGGTATTTTAGAGACAATCCTAAAAAGCGCACTATAAATTGCATAGCTATTGACATGGTCATCAACATTGGTTAAAGATTCATTTCCCACACACCTTCCAAATTACCTGCTTAATGAACAAAGTACTAACGGCACAGATGGATACTGGATGGTGGGTTTTAGTCCCCTCAGAGTCCCATCCTGGGCCAGACTTGCCTGTTTCTGTTAGAGGGGAAAGAACACAACAGTGCTTTTATTCCTTCTTAGTCTTTTCATTTGAAATTCACTCAAAATTTCTCCCTCACATTTTTACTTCTGTTCTAAAGTGGGCTTGAATGGGCCACAGAATCATGTTGTGTAAGAAAAGCAGAATCCCCTGAGGTGGTGAAGTGAGAGGTGTGGAGGATGAGCAGTTATCTGGATCAAGCCTTCCTCTGTTGTTCTGCTCTTCCTCACAGGCTTTCTTGAGAGGCATATTTTAATGTCCTGCCCCCAGGTAGCTTTTCAGCACATCAGCTCTCCTCTGCTGGGAGTGCTTCCTAACATCTGTTTCAGATTTTTTGCTCCTTTGTTTCCATTTATGTCCCTTCTCAGCCATTATTGTTTTTTGGCCAAAAATATTAAATTGTATAGAAAATGTCCAGATAGGCTAAGACTGGTGTATGCGTGAGGTAAATTTTATTTTAATTGTTGTTTTCTATCATATTAAGCACAGGAGGTTCAGCTGCTTTGTTGACAGGAGAGAGAAGATTTTTATCTGTCTTCAGTTAACAAAGCAAAGCCTGTCGAGAGGCTCCATCTTTTATAAACCAGTTATTGCAGTCAGACAAACACAACAAGGTTTTGAGCTCAGAGCCCTCATCACATCACACTTCTAACCATCAAATCAGCACTACTACAGCAAAATGAACTGAGTTAGAAATGAAGCCATTTCTTGTTGTAATGAGTCTCTTGATTACTGCAGTCCTCGCAAGATGACAGTGCCATGGGAACTGCACCTTAAGGAGGCCCTGGTACGCATCTTTGGGTCTGGTTTTTAGATTATGCCAGGGCTCCTATTACTGTGGGGCTGATCAATGAGTACCCAGATGCTCGATGAAAACACTGGAATTTTTTTTGGCTCCTCGTGATCACCTAACAACAGAATATTTTGCATGGTGTTAAAAAAATAAGATGGGAATAGAAGTGCTTACTTGTTACAGTTTATGGAAGCAATTTAGTCAGTGCAAAATGGGAGCTTAATCTTGACCCAGTATGACAAACAATTCAAAAGTAAAGATTTAGATACTATACCTAACAGATAAACATTGTGCAGAATAACCTATATAGTGCAAAGCAAGACAACAAAATAAATGCACGTGTACAGCTAACAGAGCTCTTCAATTTCTGTTCATGTCCAGCCTTTATTGCTGGTGATAATTTATTTTTTCTTTTCCCATTTTCTAACCTTCATGCATCCATTTCTACCTCAGTCACCTATACCCACTGAGATGAGAGTTAGGTGGCAGAAGTTAAAAGTGGAATGGCTGTCTTGCTGTTTCCCGGTCCGAAACATTTCATGTACCCTAAGATGGTGCATGAAAGTTTAGTATGTGCCTTATGCTTTGGGGAGCAGAGATCATCTGGCAACCAAGAGGACCAAGCACCTCGCTGTTTGCAAGATCGTACTGTTTTTTTCCAGTGTAGCATGTCTAGTATTCAAGCTTTGCCCTGATTCCATACATTGCTCCAAGCCACATCCCGTTCAATGGAGTTAGCAGAGCCTCTGTGTAACTTCTCTGTGGGGCCATTTTTATGTTCCACGCTGGTAGGACATCAATAGCTCCGTACCACAGACGTGGTTTTGGCTGGAGTGTGGAGCTCGGAGGCAGCCTCCAAAGCAACTTGCTGCATTCTTTGGCAGTCAAACTACAGAAGCATATGGCACTGAGTTACTTACTGGATAATATTAAAAATAGTATAAGGCTCTGCATTTTAACTGAGCAACTATATTGCTGCTCATTAAACACTTCAGAAATGTCCATCTTCATAAATATAAAATATAGAATTACATATGCCAAAGAAAGGCATTATTACAGTTCCTTAAAATGAAATCTTCCAGGTTTTAAAATGCTTAGTAATACTGGCCCGCTGACATCCTTCTTGTGACCTTAAAACAATTTTTTGTTGTTTCCTTTAAATAATTTAGTGAGTGATTGCTCAGTGATGATGTTTAAATAAAAACACAATGTGATAGTTAATCTGCGAGACAGATGCTATTAATATTGGATGGATGTAGTTTCAGAAGTATTCTGCCTGAATCTGAAGTACTAAGCTGGGTATAAATAGGGGTGGATTTCCCTTATGTGGAAAATGTAATAGCCCCGTTAAGCATGTCTTCACTGCAGAGTCAGGCAGTATATTGGCCCTTGGCTTTGAGTACCAGCTTTAGCTGAGAGGAGGTGCAAGGAGCCAGGCTGCCAAGCTGCGCTGGGCTAATGAATCCTTGTTAGCTCAGTGCTCCCCTAGATATTTCTGTTGGCCTTCACAGGACATCTCCCCTAATCCTTTCACACTGTAGTAAGTGGAGTTGTTCCAAACCTAACTCTTTTGGGGGAACAGTGTCTTTTGGGCACAAGGATGGAAGGCAAGGGCAACGAAGCTGGTGAAGGGTCTAGAGAACAAGTCTTATGAGGAGCGGCTGAGGGAACTGGGATTGTTTAGCCTGAAGAAGAGGAGGCTGAGGGGAGACCTTATCACTCTCTACAACTACCTGAGAGGAGGTTGTAGAGAGGTTGGTGTCGATCTCCTCCCAAGTAACAAGCAATAGGACAAGAGGAAAGGGCCTCAAGTTGCACCGAGGAGGGGTTAGATTGGATATTAGGAAAAATTTCTTCACGAAAAGGGTCATCAGACATTGGAATAGGCTGCCCAGGGAAGTGGTGGAGTCACCATCCCTGGAGTTATTTAAAAGACAGGTAGATGTGATGCTGAGGGACATAGTTTAGTGGTGGTTTTGGCAGTGTTAGGTTCATGGTTTGACTCAGTCTTAAAGGTCTCTTCCAATCTAGGTGATTCTATGATTCTGTGATTCTGAGGCAGAGGCAGGCTGTGATGGGATGAAACTGAGCACCTTAGGGTGCTGAGTTACATAGCCTAAGTGTAATCACTTCAGATGAAGTAATCTGGATCTGTAGCAACAAATGGTGGGTAGTGATGTCCATGGAATGGCCATGGAGAGGAGTCCTCTAGCTTAAGGTCACTAACCAACAGCCAAGGAACAAACATGATGCCTTCACGAGCTCTAGCTCTTTCCGAAAAGCCTCTGTGCCTATGAGCTAGGTCTTCACCAGTAAACTGGGAAAATGAGAAAGCTGAATGAAGATGAAAAGCTGCCTCTAACCTCTTTTTTCAACCTCATCATCCCACAGAGACTGACAGCATCAGTTTGTGTGTGGGCATGATGAATGGAGTACAATGCAGAGCTGAAATAAGAGTCAAAAAGTAACTCCACTCTGCAGATGTACTGTTACAAGGGGCTGTTATATGGTCAGCTCACTGTCCCCAAATACCCACAATTTGAACATAAATAGAAGAGAAGAGATGCTTCTGTGTATGTATGTGCCAACAAAATGCTGGCAGGTATATACTGCCTTCTTTCCACCCCATCCTTCTTTCTGCCCTAGAGAGAAGAAATGTTTTAACTGCTGCTACTTTACGTTGTAGGCTATACCCGCAGCTACGCATTCAATTATTTTTAAAGAGTTCCAGTTACTATTCCTGTAATGGGCTTCATTTTTCTCTTTGTCCTTTGTTTTTTGACTTTTACTAACAAAACAAAAGACCGATCAACTAAGGATCTTTGTTTAAATATTATTGGCATACACTAAATTTAGTAACATTAGAGTTAATCCTGGAAGGATGTTAATAAGATTACTCATATTACCTATGCACTTAATAAATTTTTGCTGGCTACTGCTGGATGCTCTGTAGCTCTAGAAACTTATACTTTAAGTTAGGGAGGTTCCCAGCACAGTACTGAGGGCAAGGCTGATCCAGCCATTAGTTACTGCCTCAAGCTTGGGAGATGCAGCTGCAGTTTCCTTGCTTTACCAGAGACATCTTTGCACAAAGCACACAGGCTAAAGTCTCACACAAGCTTTAGCACAGGTTTATCCATGCTAAGGAGGTCCAGAGCTGCCACCAAAAGCAACAGTGCAGTCGGCAGAGGTGCCACACAGGGACCCAAGGCAGGGCACACATGTACTGGAACTGCCCCAGCCATCTCCCCCTCCACAAAAGAAAAAAATATTTCATTTTTAACACAGGAAGGTGTATGCTCTAGGATTGGATCAGTGGTGGCACAAATGCTTCTGCTGGCACACAGAGAAGGGCAATGCTGGGGTGGGATGAGAGGAAGGAAGGACTGATACTTTTCCATCAGTGGCAGCATTTGTGAACCAGGAGCCACTGTCCTCTTCTGCCCCACCATCCCATCTGTAAAATGGGGCAGTAATACTCCTCTTTCCCACTGGACATTTGAGGATTGACACATTCCTGCTGCTGAGGCACTCAAGTGTAAAAGATATATGAGTATAAGCTAGATCAGACCTCCGTTGGGAACCTGGGGAGTGTATTTCAGCTCTTTGTCTCATATGACTCAAATCAGAAACCTTGGAAGTTTTCTTCAGCCTCCTACTGTATCATTTTCAGGATAATTTAATCTTTTTCCTTCTTCCTTGCAGTTCTTTTTAAATATTTGGGCAATCCTGAAAATAAAAGTTCTATGCAGAATAAAACTTTTCAGTACTTTAATGTGTTCTGTTTTTCCAAATATTTTGGCCAAAAGCAGTTTCATGATTTGATACTAACCTTCTCCTCACTGTATGAAAAATCTGACATATTTCACTGACTTTATTGTCTGCTGAAAAATATTCTCTGAGTCCTGTAGGGTGGAGGCCAATCTGAAAATCTCTGTTTAAAGACTTCAAATTTTTATCATTATGAATAATGATGGTGGTATTTATGATAGGTATTTGCACTACTGAATGCTGGGGTAAGGCAAGTGTTTTTGGAAGCCAAATCCAGAGTTAACACCTGAAGCATTTTTCTCGGTGAAAGAAGCTGGGAGTATTCCTACAGTGAGAAACTTTGGACTCTCCTAAAAGAGCTACCAGTGTGTAGCATGTCTGGGTGATCATTAACAAGGGGACAAGATAACACATTGCAAATGCTGGAAAAGTGATTGTTCACTCACAATCAGGAAGAATAAGATGAAAATAAGAAAAGTAGAATTCAGTTTGTAAAGAAAATATCTTTGAGGTGTGTTACTTGGAAGAAAAGTCTCCAGAGTTCTGTGGTGAAACTATCCGTCTCGAGTTTCTAAAATTAATCTTGTATTTTCATGATAAACAGCAGTATGATCTGGTGAAATTTTCTGTCTTACTGATACAGAAAAAGTAATCTTACCATTTTCTGGTACTCGGATCTTGTCTCAAAATCTTCTAATACAGAACTTCTGCACAGTGAAATTAAATCTTCTGCCATTAGATTTCCTTTTCTTAGACACCTTTTACAGTTTCCCAAATCCTGGCCTGAAAATCACTTCTGTAGGGAAACAGGCTGCATGAATCCACACATTTCTACTGGAAAAGCTGGAGCTTAAAATGGGTGAATGACATTTAGTAATTTGACAAAGAAAACTGAATGACAAATGTGTTATAAAACTTCATGTTGCCCCAGAGTTCATCTCATTGCTGTGTGTAAACATTAGCTGTATGTATTAATATTGAATATGTATGTGATACAGCTGGTTGAATGATTCTCTGCAAAGAATACCTACAAATGTAACCCATCTTTCTGCCAGTATGTCAGCCTGATTTCTACAATTAGGTTTCTTGTTTATAATATTTACCAAAGACTTTCCAGCAATTGATTCTACATGGTATTTACATACTATTTGGTATGACTTATGCCTTGCATTTTATTATCATTCATTCATTGCTGCTCAAATGGAGGACCTGAAATTTCTAGCAAGTTAATGTAGGTAAAGTATCACAGAATCACAGAATCACAGGGGTTGGAAGGGACCTCTGGAGATCATCTAGTCCAACCCCCCTGCCAGAGCAGGGTCACCTAGAGCAGGTTGCACAGGTCGGCATCCAGGCGGGTTTTGAATGTCTCCAGAGTCGGAGACTCCACCACCTCTCTGGGCAGCCTGTTCCAGTGCTCTGCCAGCCTCAAAGGAAAGAAGGTCCTCCTCATGTTTAGATGGAACATCCTACATTTAAGTTTGTGCCCATTACCTCTTGTCCTATCACTGGGCACCACTGCAAAAAGACTGGTGCCATTGTCCTGGCATCCTCCCTTTAAGTATTTATAAGCATTATAAATACTTGGCATTTATTTTTCTCCTGTAGCTTTTGTAGCTAAAAATCATTAATGTGGCAACAATGTTCGTTTATTGCTTTATGCTGTTTCCAAACTGAATACTCTGATAAAGATCCACATTTTTCTTATTAAAAATTTTAGTTCTTCATGCACACACAGTCTTCTACCTCCATTTTGTAGCAGAAAGATTTTTTTTTTAAAAAAAATACACCTCTTTTAGAGGTTTGTATTTCTGTCACTCAAACAACAAAAATTCAAAGATTCATGGTTAATTTTTTCATAAATTGTTTGCCAAAAAGGACCAGACTAACATAAGCAACAAGTCAGTCTCTTGAAATGCTTTTTTCCACTCTTATGATACATTTCAAAGCCATTAGCAGCTAATCTGACAACATTTTTATGTGACATGGTTGTCAGTAGGAAAAAAAGAAAGGCATGGGAAAGCAGTGGGAAAAACCTGAAAATAAGAGACTTCAATATCTTTGGGAACAGCTGCTTGCAAGATACGTGTGTGTACAGGAAATACACTGCCCTGAAGGATCGGGATTTCAATAGAGGTTAGATAACGCTTTAAGGTATACTGTACCGTGTCTTTACTGTTACTGTGTTTACAAAGAGAAATACAGAATACAGCAACTTGGGGAAGCAAATTGCAAATGAAAGGAAAATGACAACCTTCTCTAAGAAAGTTGAATTAGGAGCCTGTGAACAGTTAAGAAAGTAAAGCCCTGCTTCCAGAGGGTAATTAAGGACATAAGTAACACCACCCATTCTGAAGCAATGGTTAACGTGTAGTCAAATCACATTAGGGAGGCTTGCACAGAGCTCTGAAAAGTCATCTTGAAATTTCAGCACCCATTTTGAGCGCTTCCCTGGGCGAAAGCTAGTGACTGATGTTGTATGATGGGCCAGTGACAATATTAAACACAAGATCACAAAAGCCTTTCCAGTTCTGACCTAATTAATGTATCTACTATCTATTTGTGCTTCTAGTTTTCACTGAACTCTCCACTGTGGTATAATTATTATTACTACACTGAATCATTTAGTAGTATGGAGGAATTTTCTTGGTTTAGTTACATGGTTTTTGTACAATTGATCAAAACAAAATCATCACACATTTTGGGTGAGCCGGCAGCGAGATGTTGGCTGTTGGTTTTGCAGTAATAGAGTTGCTGTACAGACTACTAAATAGCCTGGAGATAGTTCTTAATGTGATATGAAAAGCACTGAGAATTTGTGTACCAGGACTCAGTTACTTACAAAGCTGAAAGTGTCAATAACTTCCTACAAAAATTGTATTTTTTAAATAAAAAGGCTGAATTAAGAAGGTTGCTTGAGTCTTGGTGCTACAAGGTACATTTTTAAAATCCACTGAAGGAGTTTATTTGCTCAGCTCTCCTATGTTGATGACAGCACACACCTCTTTGAAAAATCACCCTCTGTGCTTTGCATATGTTAGAGTCCTCCAGCTCCATAATCTCCCAGAGTGTATTGTTATTGCATTTTTGACAGCTGGTTCACATACCAATAGTGATGTAACCCAGCTGACCTTATACCCTTTGCAGGTCATGCATGATTCTTGTATTCACAGTTTAATAAAGCTAGGATACAAGACTTGCAGAGAAATACATCCTTATTTGGGCAAAGCGGGTTGCAGCAGCTCTAAATTGATTTAATGATATAATGGAAACAGCAAAGTACCTATCTGTGCCAAATTGTAGGTTTTTTATGATGGTAAACCACCATGTGGATTTTGATTCCTTCTCAGAAGAGAATATCTAGGGAGTTGCAATGGACGTGGCAGGTAGAAAGTGAGTCTTTCTCATTTCAACATGGGCTCATTTATTTTTACATCATTTAAAGCACATGATTTTGTCATTTCTTTTGCTTCCCATCTCCCAAAACGCATTAAGTCTCCAAGTCTAAAAATTACTGAACAGAATTGGTTTTGCTGCTGTTAAATGACTCCAGAGTGACCAAAAATTGCTTTAGATAGTCCTCCTCTTCATCTTTTTTTTTTTTTTTTGGTGCTCTGTTTTCTGTTGGCTGTTTCTCAGAATTTCCTCTGTTAATGTTAATTGGGTTTGTGGAATGTTTCCACAGAGGACTATGTGAAGTCATGTATAAATGTGTTGCCTTACTTTGCTCTAAATAAAACAGAGAAATTCAAGATTGTGCTGATAAAGATAGTTTCAGATGTGCCTTTGTGCATTACAAAATATCATAGGAGGTTACTCCTGCTCTAGACCAGGTTTTGACTAAATGAGAATTGTGGACTGCATGCAAGTGGGATTTTTTTACTTCTCTCTGCTGTATGATCATGTTTTTATTCATCCACTTCAATGCCTGGGATGACAGAAGATGTTAAACATGCCAGTAGCACGGCTGGTGTCTGTGAAACAGCCTTTACCTTGAGTTGCCCTTACTGTTGGAGTGAAAGAGAGGTTGGAAGACATGGAAGAACAGTGACAAAGGAAAACAGAGAGGAGCAAGAGCCACCAGGCAACCTCTGACAGCTCACTGCATTGCACTGACACAAGACGCTAATGACTTCATTACTGACTAACTTTCTTCTAAGTGGAATCGATACGCCTGCACTCTCAGTGCAGGAAAGTAGTTGAAATGCCAAAATAATTCAGCAGGCTCTGCCCACTTTATTTTTCCTCAGGTATCTAGTTGTGAAGGTGTAAATATTGTAACCCCAAAGGGATTTTAGGGATCATTACTGGCGTAGAAGGCTGAAGACATGAGTGACGCTTGGCTGAAAGCCTGCGACTGATTGGTAGCCACAAATGTGGTTTTGAACTGCAGGAAAGGAGTGAGATCATCATCATTAGGAAGGAAAAGAAAGATGGAAACAAGATGACTTTTTTCACAGGGAATTCAAAGATTTGTGCCTTTGCCTTCAGCTTGTGTTGCTGGAAGAAAGTTTTAAAAGATAAGGGAAAGAAAATTACCACATCCACAATAAAATTAAAAACCCCCGAAGACTAGAAAGATTGATAAGGCCATGGGTAACACAGTGAAACTTCACTAACCTTCAGTTAATTTCTTCTTATGTTCCTATTAGTGAAGCCAAAAAGATGTTTTTTCAGCAGTATGTATTTCACTAAACTTATAAAGTATAAATGAGAACAGGAGGGAGAAAGTAGCTAGTAGTTGACTTCTAGAAATAATTTCCGGTCACAACACAGTCACTTTATGAACTGTTTAAAAAAAATAACATTCTATGAAAATCACAGTATATAAAATACTTGTCTATGTGCTGAAAAAATCCTCACTTTACATTTCATTCTACAGGGTAAGCTGCTTAAGTCCAACTTTAACCTTCAGAGCATGACAAACAGCTGTCCTTTAAAAAAAAAAATTAAAGCGCTCTCAACTAAAGTAGGAACAAGGAAGAAAGAAATAACTTATTTTATTTGATGAAACAAGAAAAAAAGAACGAGTGGGGGAACAAATGAAGTTTCTTTGAGGCCACATAAGGGTTTTCGTTATTAGTTTGCTCCATCTACAGCTTCATTCACTCTGTTTTCATGCATTTCACTGGTGAAAATTTGCAAGGAAAATGGAAGTGCAACTCTTTTTCCCCAAAATAATAGCTATAAGAAAGAGAACTGCTACCAAAGGAAATAGGTTATTACGTGAGGAGCAAGGGTCTTGCCTGAAGTCAAAGGAAAGTTGCACTAGATGAAAGACAATTAACTACACTGGACACTGAACCAAGCACTGTATGCTGCTGAGTTAAAACAATGTATTTTCATCATGAATTTGAAGCCTAACCAGACCTTTACAATAGTTTGGAAGTATTTAACAGACTTATTCCGAGTAAGGTGTTGGGAAAGACATCACTGAAAGCCTGGGTTTCTTTTCTTGTATTCTCTTTCCTCTTCTTTTCCCTTCCAGCCTCTAATACAATTAAAAAGGACAAAAAACAACACAGATGAAACCTGCAGGTCACTTATTGAACTCCCCAAAGTCAAGCTGCTTTGTTTTGCCCTTCCCTGCTTAGCTGATCCCAGTACTGGGAGAGCTGTGAAACCAGCCACAGAGCAGACAGGGAGAGGATTAGGGAGACACAGAGAGGAGGAAGGATGTTTTCTGCACCTAAGACCTTAGTTTTTGAAGAGAAAATTATGGGATCTTTTGATGTGCAATTTGAAGTTGAGAGAGGGTGTATTTGGATGAGAAAATGGCTTTAATTTTTGACTTTGAACATTGTCCAGAACTTCAAAATGAAAGCGGAGAGTTGTAACCATTCTAGTATTTACTAACGAAATTCATAACTGTTCTGAATTAGAACAGGATGGTGTCCCCTTTATGTCTTTGTCTTGTAATTTAATTAAATTGGCCTCCTTTGGAAGTACTTATTAGGGCATTGCATAAGTTATTTACTGTGTCCATTTACCATAGCACATGAAGACAATAACACAACTCCAGAGACTTGGGAGAATAAAGCAAGCAGTAATACCGGCTGACCTTTCTAATCTTTTTCTTTCCCTGTTTGAATCATTGAACTCATTGGGAATCACCAGCACAAGCCCAAGAGCTCCCTCATGTTCAAGCGAGCAGAGACATCACAAGCACGTGGATGCCTTTCGGGGCGTATAAGTAGGGGAGGGAAAGCCAGCTTCACAGCGTGCGTGTCTTTCCTCCAGCTGTGCCAAATCATCTCTGACCTACCTGAAGGAGTCTGGAAATCCAAGGTGGGAGAGTATTTACTGCCACCTTCTCAGGTTAGAGGTGGGGATACTTAAGCCATCCTGCCTGGATGATTGCAGCAGACTCGCTTGTCTCCTTTGGCCTCTGTGTGACACTGGTGTGACACTGGTGACATGACTGCTCCCCTGGGCCATACACAGAGCTGTTTTGCATGCGGGCACTGGGCAAGCATTCAGAGCGATTTGAAAAACCTTTAACATATATGACAGGTAAATCACATAGGAGCCTCTTAGCCTCATCCCTCCAACTGATGTGTATTTGGGTTGACCATCCCCCCTGCAAACCTCACCTATAAAAATGAGCCACAAAGAGATGTCTGCATTGCCTCCACCTTTGCACAACCCCCTGCCTAAGCTTTGTAACACTGACAAGCCAAGGATGCTCATGCCAGTGCTCTGGGTTGTCAGAACAGGCTAAACTTCGGTCCTTACAGAGTGTTTGTGCCCTGGTGAAAGAAAGCCTTCTAGCAATAAATTGCATCATTGCCTTAGATGACTGTTGGCGCAGGTCTTCCCCAAAGCTATTCTCAAACATGACATAAGGCCTCACTGTAATAAAATAGCAGGGCTACGTGTTTCATTGCCTTGAATTCAGCTAATGACTCTGTAACCTCTCCAGCCAGTAAAAAAAAAAAAGACTAAATGTCTTTTGAACCTGACTGTGATTTTGTCTCATATCAAAGAAGCCAAGTTAATGACATGCAAAGCAGCAGGTAATTAATGCTGAGTAAGGGGTAAAGGGAAAGGCTATATAACAAGTATATAAGATAGCAGGAAGTTACCATCTTTGGGAGTTGTCTTGGTCAAAAAACCCAAACATATAAATAATGAATGAATCCTGCAGGTGGGACTGCTGATGCTCTGATATCATAAAGTTTTGTCATGTCCAGAGCTGCCACTGTCAACACCTACACTGAAGAGATTGTTTTACATCCAGTGAATGCACTAGCAACCTAATAATAACAATATGTTTTCCAAATAGGTCACTCTGGAAAACCTGGCTTTATTATAATTATATATGCTTGTTGGACCTACTGGCCTCTTGAATCATGGGATCATAGGCTATACTCTCATAAATCACATTGTATTGCTGATTTTATACATATATTGTGGTTGTAATTTATGTGTCAGTTCATATTTATTCCCCTGTTTGACATTTTTCTTCAGTTTAAGAATGATTTATAATTTTTTTTCCAGTGTTATTTTGGCCTTAATAAAGATTGTCTTACTACAAAGTGAATTATTAGTATATGGACCCCTTGGGCAAAGGTTGGTGCTCAGAGGGATATGACCCACATTTTTCAGGTGCCCCCATCTTTTTTGGTTCTTTGTTTTCTGAGTTCACCGTGGAGTCTAAACCATAGAGATCAGGTCTCATGGCCAAAGCAGTGGCAGGAAAGATACCTTTGAGGAAGTTTAATCTTTGGGCAATTGCCTTCCCCAGAGCCACAGGGCACAGCCGTTTTTGGGTTTGTCCTCTAGACCAAAGTGGTGCCCACCCCAGCCTTGCTCCCACAGACCTCTCTGTCCACCTGCCATTTTCTTTGATTCTGCTGAGGTTCTCGGCAAGCAGCTTTCCAGCTCCTTACAGACATCCTTCACTCTGGTATCCTGGGATTTCAGAACCTCTTTTTCTGCTGCTGGCATTGAAGGGAATTGAGAAACTCGGTTACTGATGTTTCTTCTCATTAACTTAAGCCATTTAAAAGTCTCCGGTTTTATACAGGGAGTTTACATGCCTGACTGTTGAAGATGGCTTAATTCAGGCAAGGTCCTCAGAGCTTGCATTTTGGAGGTGTTGAGTACCACAACCTGAAGTCAGGGGGAAGTTCCACAAGGTCAACTCACTTGAACAAGGCCTAGGAAAATTGGCTTTAACTGTCCCACAAAGACTGAAAGTACAGAAATACACAACTGAAAAAAGAAAGTATGTTTGGTTTTGTATTTAATTCTAGCAGGGATTCAATACTTTGAGAAATAAATTCCACAAGCAGTCAAGTCTATTATTCAAGAAGAATTTCTAATTTCTCTCTGCTGTCAGCTAGCAAATGCATATTCAGCCATGTACAGAAAGAAAAACTGCTGATATCCTTAAGGCTTAAATGAAAACTACAAAAAATGATTACTTAAAGTGTTTAAATCTATTTTGTGTTTAAAATGGATTTTTGTATTTTTATTTTAATTATATTTACTACAAAACTCACAAAAATCAGTTTATTCATATATATTTTTCTTTTAAGGAAACGTAAAAAAGGCACAAAGTATTACAGTAGGCCTCCCAATGATATAACATCATTCAGTTATGTTGTGATCTTTTTAATATACCTTTCCTGTGTTACCCCTTTTTCAGCTTTCTCTGTACTTTGTCATTGCCTTCTGGATTATTGTATATTGCAATTGTTCTGTATGGTTGCCTACTTAATGTGTGAAACATCTTTTTCTGTACAGCAAAGAATATGACAAAATAATTAAAAAATATCTATCTACACATCTTTAAGGGCAATATTCTCCTAAAGCTTGAGTATTTGCAATAAATTTCTCGATATTGTTCTGGAATTCACAGGCAATATCTGAGCTGGAAGTTTGGACCTATCAGTCTTCTTGCATATTAATCATTATGAGAGATTGCACCTAATGTCTCAGATCTTTCCTTTATTTTGAAATTGCCTGGATAGATGTGTATTAACATCAGTTATCCAGTGGGCCAAGTTTTTTTCCCCAGTTGTACTACTAATGAAGCAAATTCATTGATTTGAGAGAATTTAATCCAGATTTATATAATAATTATTGAGAGCATTGGAATTTGACCCCATAAGCCTTCACGCTGAGAGATTTCCATCTTTACAATGTGAGGGGTTTTTTAGCTTTTATTAAGACTCCACCTTTCTTTTTCTAAAGCTCAGGTTATTAAATATGGATATATTTCTTCATAGAAATACCGCACTGTAAATCTGCATTCCATAGAGGCTTAATTCCTAGTTCTATGCATATTCTGCCTATAACCTCTGCTTAGATGTGTTTTATTATATCAGATTTGCACCTTTCAGTTTGACGTGACTACCTTTATAGGATAGAGAGGCAAATACTGCTGATCCAGAATAAAGAATAGCAAGATACCAAGTTGTTGAATGCAGAGGTTGAGGCTAAGCCTCTTGGAAATGGGAACCTAAATTAATATTGTGCTTGATTTTGGACTTTTTATGCAACACTGGTCAGCAGAGTCATAAAGCAGGAGGTTCATCTCTGCTCCAAAAGTGTGAGAGGACTTAGGATACATGATACTAATTCCGTTTTGATATACATGAATCGATCTCTGGCCAAAATTTTCATATATGTTCTCTCAAGATGTTTAGTACATAGTTTACCTCCAGAGACAAACATGAGCCTGTCATCGCAGAGGCTTCCTCCATCAATAGTCCCATGATGGCTGTCTAACATGGATGGGCTCCTTCGTTGTGCTTGCCAAGACATATATCATAACAGTCTCATTAGTACACTATAAAGTTAATTGAAAAATACCTCTATTGCCTCCATTCAGCTTTGGATCAACTCATAATAGGAAAATTAAATGGTCTTTAGCAAGCTACACAAATCTGAGCTAGAAACACTGAGTAGCTCCAGCCGTGTTTGCTCAGGAAATGTAACCATCTACTATTGATCCCCACTTCTCGTTCCCTGTTCATGATTATTAGAAGAAAAAAATGCATCTAGCCAGTGCTATTCACTCAGGATGTCCATTTTTTCAGCTTTAGTGTCATGTGCTAGGCAGCTGAGGGAAACTGACTGGCATAACATGTTAGATGTCTTATCTGGGTGCACCACAGCCAAGATGCAATTGGTCAGATTTAGACTTCATTCACGTAAATCAGCCTAACATCGTTAACTATGTTATTTGCTCTGCTGATTTAAACCACGTGAAGATCATGACACAGATCTGTCTTAGAAGTTGAATGAATGAATTTTTTTTTCTTTTGTCTTTTCTGAAATATAGTGTCTGCAGGTAGGTTTTGCTTTGTGAAGTAATTGCTATAAAGGATGACCCTTCATAAAGAAAACAAATGCTGTCCATGCTCTTCATGCAAGGGCATGGCTGCAGAGAACAGGGAGCCTGCTTTTCCCACCCCATGCAAGCTGCAAGACCCTCTGATGCATCAAGAGACTCCCTGCCCTCCCACTTGTAAGGCAATTCTTTTACACCAATCTATGTCAAATACGTACTGGAGCACGTACCAGCAATACCAGCAAGTCTTCACACTTCCCCAGAAGATGGGTCTTGCTCTTTACTCTGCCTCACTTTGACAAGGTAGATGCTGAGAGCTGCTGCTTCCCTTTGCTTTTTGAGGTGTTCATGCCAGCCTGAAACATGAAGGAGGAAATGTGGTTTCTTTTTCACCAGCAGCCGGAAAAAGTAGTTAACCAAACCAATGTTTAATTCCAGTTAAGCAGATTAATGCTGAATGGATTAGTTCTTATGGGAAGCAGAGGCGCACAAGACAGTAGAAGTACTTGAACAAGTCTTATGTGAGTTCACAGCCTGGTCCCAAGTAGCAGGAGATGAAGCACAGTTTAAGATTTATACCACTCTTACATTCTACTTGTGTTGAGCCACACTCAGTCCAGTAGGTGGTTGGAGACTAGGATGATCTGGTATTATTTGTAATGTTCTGTTTAATAATCTTTCGCAAAATGGAAAGACAGGGACAATACAGGGAACAGGAACTATGCTAACTTGCAATTGGGGTGGTATAAACAGAAGCTGAAGAACTTGCACAGAAGCAATGCAAAAGGTGAGAGTCTGTGAATGTGACCATACGAAAAAAAATTTTGAGGAAAAAATGAAGAATAGAGATGCTTATTTGCAGCAGTTAAATTCTGCAAGTGGAGCCAGGCTGACCTGAAAAGTTAGCCTGTGAGCTACGTGGACTTTGGCCTCAAGAAATTATTCCCTGCAGCTGTAAGTGAGACTTACAGAACTACTGCAAGGTAAGAAACGTGGCACAGTTTCACCTTAGGAAATGTCAGCCCCTCAGTACAAGCCTAATGACTGTTCTGATTCGTTCACATTACCTTCTTGGCTGTGATCTGACAAGCACAGGTCCCCCGTTCAAGGCAGTGTCAAGGACAGTCCAACTTTAAACTGGGAAAGTGGTACCAAAGAAATAAGCCTGAGTAGTCAATATGCTGAAAACTTTTTCTGATTTAGGGTCCGCAGTCTTATTATTACCACTATTTATGCATTTTATGGATATTTTATCATGTTGACTTTGATACCTGTAATCATGTTGATTCATTTGTAAGTTGTAGCACTTGTAACAATCGCAGTACAACTAAAAGATGAGAAATTTCCTGGCTGTAGAAGAAATTTTCCACATCTGTCAGAGATACAGATACAAGTTTAAGTCTTTCAAAGAGTTAGACAAATACCTTCCATGTTCCTGGTCCTAGATCTCTGGACGAAGAAATGTATAACAAAATACATTTTAAAAAAAATCTATATTGCAGAAGTACTTGTGGGAACTGCAACAGCTTGCTGGAGTAAATTTGGTCTCAAAAGTGTCCATAGATGTTTAGGAAGATGGAGACATTTCTTTCTGATAGAGACTCCAGCATTATTACTCATTAAGCTTTCTGAGGTAAGTATGCTCACAGATGAGAATGAGAAAAGTCAGAGACAGAATCTATGTAGACTCTGCAAGTACTAGAAACTGTATATAAATCTGAAAGTGTGTACTTTTTTTATTGGTACAGCATCATCCAGTGAAATACTTCTTTGTAAATACCGAGTACTTAATAGGACCACTTCTACTTAGCATTAGCTGGATAAAATTGAAGCAGTATCCTTCAGAAAACCAGTATGCTTCTACCCTAGCCTCTTCCCCAGCACCTTCCCTCCCTCCACAGAACACCTTCCCAATTATCTAGACAGCTTCACGGAAGCCACGTAAAAAGATACTAAAAAGGGTGAAAAAAACAAAAACACATTTTGACACAAAATAATACTGTTTAATTACCCCTTCCTACCCCAAAAAAAGAAAGAGTTACCATCCCACCTGAACTTTGTTGCCACCTGAGTAAAACTCAGCAAGGAAGAAGTAGCATAGAAGCATTGAACCATGAGTAGGAGCACTGTGTCCTTGTCACTCTGGCTCTCTGTGGGATTCAACACCTTGTTGTGCTGGAAAAAAGCGACAGCGTGGATGTCAGCTGCAAAGAAAAAAGTCCTTATTCTTGTTAAAAGTAAATGCCTCATGAAGGAAAGAGGAAAAATGGAATTACCATAGTTTGGTGGCCTGCAGTTCAGTGGTTTCCCATCTAAGGCATTGAACTTGCCCCTTCCAACAACTGCACACAAAGGTTCGTGAGCAACCTTGGACCACATCCTGCCATGTGAGTGCAGGTGCAGGTGCAGGCGCGGGTTGGATGAAGAGCAGGACAAAACCGTGTTTGACTGTCTTCCGTGAATGTGTGGGTCAGTAGGCTGTAGATGGACAGCAGGGGAAAGTGGGCTGAGAAGCAGAGCATGGGAAAAGGCCTGCTGGAAGTTGTTTGATTGGCAAGCAGAGGTTTTGTGCAGACTGCACTGATCTTTGCAGCTTTACGAATAGCTGTGTGTTGTGGCATTACCGTTTGCCCTGTCCTGTGGGAAAATATGCCAAGAAGATAGCTCAAACTTGTTTTACCGCTTGGTGTGCTTCAAACTTACCTGGTTTAGGGCATCCTTCCCTGACCCAGAGTGTGAGCTCTTCCAGCCTGTGCTCACCCGAGCCATGATGGACTCACATTCACAGACTTGGGTCTTGTAAGTGCAATTCAGAGTCGGAGGAGACTGGTCCAAGGCATTGTCTCTCTGGATTCCTAAAATAATATGGTTCCCATGTAAGATCTGACCGTGAGGTAAGCGTGGAAGGAAGTGGCATACTAAAATCCAGGCCCAGCCTACCAACAGTCTTTAATCAGGAGTTACATTTTAATTTGTGTAAGTATATTCAGTGCTTATCTTGAAATGTTAGATCTGACAGCCGACCTCAGGGTTCAACAGAGGTTTCTTCTCTGATAGTGCAACCTAATTTATGTGAATACCAACACTACAGCTCAAAGATGCAGGGAAGATGAGTGCTTTCTTCTTTCATGCAGAGTAGGCTGCAATCTTAGAAACATGTTGTGAATCTACAACTAACCGGATAACTCAAAATAAGGGTCAAAAAAGTTAAATAACTGGATTCTAAGTTTTTGCAGCTGAAAGACGTAGGAGAGCTATTTGGCAATAAGGTTTTCCTTGGCTATATTAGTTATTATGTACATTTTTCACTTGGGGTTTTGCACTAATATCCCATTGGTTTGCACACATACTAGGATGTGTAGGGCTGAGAATGATTCAGAAAAGATCTGGGGATTTTTTTTACATTTTCTGGGGAGGAGGGGTGGGGAGAGGACCTGTTCATGCACTGGCTGTAACCAATCAAGTTTTGCATGATGCCAAAAAATTAAACACAGTAAAGCCAGACCCTGTCAGCAATGAGCTGATTACTTTAAATAAGGGAGATTTCCTGAATGTTTAAATTGAAACTTCTACTATGATTAAAGCAAAGAGAAGTACCAGGATGCTTCCTAACTATTTAGTTCCTAAAATTCCTGTGAGGTCTGGAGATGACAAATTCAATTCTGATGTGCTGTGTTTTACACTCTGCAGGCTGTAGTAAAAGGTAAAACTAATCAAGCTTGGGTTTCCCATGGGCTGTGCTTTAAGATGTTTTCTTATTTAAAGTCATGGAAATATGTTAAAACCCACATAGACTGGAAGAAGTTTATACAAGGCAAAATGTATTCGACCATGCTTTTGCACAGTGTGCATATTTTGACTTTTCATTATTTTTTGTTTGTTTAATCCTTCGTCCTGCTTAAAACTGTATTCCAACCACATTTGCAGACAGAAGATGGGGAAGAACAGTTTATAACTCTCTCAAAATGTTGCTTAAGACTGTTTAGAGCAGAGAACGCCTTGGTAGTGAATTGAATTTCTTCAATGCAGCAGGAAAAAGAATAGGCATGTACTCAACAGTAAAATTTTAATTGCAGGGGTGAAATATTCATGCTGCTGATACTTTTTTTAGGAAAACCAGAATTTTATCCCCAAGCCTATATTTTATGGGAAAGTTTAAGTTCACCTACAACAATCCTTCCTCACTCTTTCAAGCTCCACAAAATGAATAGTTAGATGGAATGTGCCTGATTAATCATCATATGTACATACTCAACATTTTACATAGCACGGAAAATGATGGAAATGGGCCTTTTCAGAAGATCTGTCGCCAGCAGAAATTACTTCTGACCTGACTATGAATGTATTCCTCAAACACATATTTTTGAAATGATCATTTTTAAATTTCCTGAATGAAAATTATGTTTTCCATTGTGAATAAATGAAGCGCTATTTCTGTGCAACCACATACTTCACCATATAAAATGGTCTCATCAAGATTTCTATATCCCACCAGAAGAAATATTCATCTTTAAGTCTTCTGTGTCTCAGAATTTTTCGGGCTGGTTTGAATTGCTGTATTGTTTACATTTCTAAAGTTTAGCACTTTTCATTATGGTTATTCATTGTGGAAATATTCTTTTCAGTTCATAATTAAAATCTCCACATGCAACTTCCCTGATATGATTTCCAAGTTTAAGTTGGAGAGAAAGAAAGGAGGAATATATTTTGAAGATTTATTATATCATAAATTCTGTAGTGGTCCTTTACCAAATGAATGACAGATGGATGATGAGAACTATTTAACTGCCTGTGTCATCATTTTGCATTCTGCTTGAAAGCCTAAAGTATCCTCGTAACAAATCAAAATACAGACATAGAAAATTCAAATTTAGTCTTTTAGACTCTATTTCAGTACACATTTGGCTTTGGTAGTCCCAGAGGAACTTCTGCTGCTGTTAACAGATACCTACATGAAAACTAAAGGAGCATTTTAGAGGCAAAAAATGCAACGATTTGAACCCATGAGTACAGGTGCGATTGGGGTCCAGGTTTATATTTTCTCACTCTGGCCAGCTTTCACCGAGTGATGCTGCGATTGCTGAGAAAATGTGTCGCTTTATTATTGCAGCCTACATGTTGGTTTTAAATAACATTTTCCATAAACAAGATTGTTTTGATTAGTATACCCTAAAGAACACCTGTTGACAAGTGGGCTTTGGAATCTTTTTAAATTACACTCCAATTAGTCTGCAGGGTAATTGACAGTAGGGTGCTGCTGCGAGTTCCTCCCTCATGGGTCTGCCCCACACAGCCAAGTGCGGGAGCTGAGATCACACACTCACTTGACAGTCTTTACATATTGCTGCATTTAGGATTAGGGTGGTTTTCAAGCTTAATCCCACAAAATCAGATTGTGCCCCTGTGGAAGCAAATGATGAAATCCCCTTCTCTCCAAAACAAACAGATACACATGGTAAAGGAGGGAGCAAGTGGGTTTAAGCCTCCTTCATGTGAGCTCTGCTTGGCCGCCTGGAAATTTAATTTCTCATAACCTGCTAAAGACAGCCATCAGTATCTATGGTGAAATGCAAACTGGCGCAGAAGGAACAGCTGACAGAGGAAGGGTTAAGGCCTGCCATGCTCCCTGGCCTGGACATGATGGTGAGAAGACACCAGGAACGTGGCTGGCTAGAAACCCCCTTGTGCCTCTCTGTGTGTGGTCAGGGCGTTGCAAGATAAGGGCCCAGCAGACACGAGGATATCACAGATGTCAGTGGGGCTCTGTATGGGGAAGGTGCCTCTGCCGTGGCCATGCACACCTGAGCTACCTGTGCTGCCAGCAGCAGCAAGCTGGGCTTGCTGGGCCTGGCCCCAGCCGCCCAGGCTTGCTGTCCACTGCCAGACCGTACCGAAACACCGTTGAGCATCGGCACGCTGGGAAACCCTGGGAAGCCTCTGTGGACCTGCTGTGCTGCTGCGGCGGTACCTTCCGAGCTACCCAAGGCAAGTGAGGAAGCAGGAGCGGCAGCTGCAGACAATTACCGCCTCTGCCCAGACTAAACAAAAGGAGGGCGACCGCCGCAGCCCCGCCGATCCCAGAGATAGGCAGCCCTGGCCAGCAGGACTGGGAGGGAGACTTACCCCCTTCAGCCCGGACCACTGGGCCCAGGCGGGAGTTTTGCACGACCAAGCACACGAAGCCGGCAAGTCTCACGTAATTGTGAGTGACAGGGAAAGGCAAGGAAAGGGGAAAGAGCAAGTTCAGCTTTGTAAAGGCATAAAAACTGCTCTCCCTTGTGCGGCATTGTTTTATTCCCCCCTCAGAGGCAGGTCTGACTCTACCCACATGGATTTCAGGCGCTCCTTTCGGGGAGAAGAAAGGGGTTTCTGTGCTCTTTGAAGCCCGTGTATGCTGGTCAGACAGGAAGCCTGAGCTTCTGTCAGTCAACAGCACATGCAAAATTTATCAAGTATATTACTTGACAGAGGTTACTCTGTCATTACTAGCTAACAGGGCTCTGCCAGAGAATTTTTTTTATGGAAGCATGTGCTGTCAAAGGCAAAGTGTCCATTGATTGATTGCCACAGCTGACCTAAACATACAAGGATCACTGTGTAATAACCCCTTTATCATATATAAACCACCAAATGCTAAGTTCAATAACACTAATGGTCTCACTTAAACCCCCCAAGCCAGGCAAATTCAAAGGAAGAGGGAAAAATGCCATCCTTTCTCCAGTCACCGCAGCATGGAGATGTGGGACTGCAGAGTGGGAGCACCGAGCCTTTCTGCCTGCAGTGGGCTCAAGGGAAAACAGCGTCCAACCCATGGGCTGAGCTTTCCACGGTAAAAGAAATATATACATATTGCTCAGTTCTGTATTTTCTGCTAAACAGCATGGGGTAGTTGTTACAGAAGTACTATGCAACAGTCACGTCCAGTATATCCTAAGCCTGAAAACTGCTTGAACTTTCTCAGAAAATGGTAGGGCCTCTCTTGAAGGATTTTCCTGGTGGTTCAAGCTCCTTTAAAAAAAAAAAAAAAAACCAAAAACCAACAACCCAGAAAGAAAGTAGCATTTACAAAAGGGGGAGGAGAAAGATTTCCTAAGCTACAGATCAAGATTTAAGACCTCTATCAGCCGTTTAAATGCATCATACCATTTCCTTCAGAGATATAAATATAGCTAGAGAAAACAAAGCATGAACGTTACTTGTGTTGCGTTTTTCTTAGGGAAGACAAAAAAGGCGTGAATGAGAGAGAGGAAGGGAACTGAATATAACGTTTGCATTGCAGGGTATTACAATACTAAGGATTTGAGAAATACAAGGTTTGAGGGGGAGGAAGTACTATTATTTGAAACTTGGAAAAGTCTGGAAACAACTCAGATACCATTATGATAAAAGTGAGCAAAGGCTGAATTTTAATCTCTTACCGTTCTCAGAAAAAGAAATGACAATGGTTCTTTAAATGTTACTATGAATTCTCCCTTCAATTGTTTTGAGGCTGTTAAAACCTTCTGCCTAGCTGTAAATGCAGCAGATATTTAGACAGAGATCAGTGGTAATTTCAATAGCCAGGAGCCAAGCCCTTGTCCCCCTGAGGTCAATGACATAGCTTACTATAATAAACACACAGCATCAGGCTGAGAGTCATTTCTGGTGGGGAGGTCTAAGGTCTTGTGGGTCCTTCTGTCACGGTGTTTCCTGGAAGACTATGATAGGACTGCAGCTGGGGATGCACAGAAAGATCCTACATGAGGAAGGAGCCCTGCAAACAATTTCCTACAGAAGCTACTTGGCATTGGGGTTAGGCTTATGTGTAGAATAGATTTTTTTTTGTTTGTTTCGTTTCAGTGGCCAAGCCAAAATATTACTTTGTTTCCGCTCAAACTAAGTATTTTTGTAACCTGAAATAAACAGTTCCAGCCCCTCTCAACACACGCACAGAGCTAGATCACCCTCACTGTACAACAAATCATCTTTTCGAAATCATGTGTAAAACCCAACAACAGCCCTATGTTATTAATAAGTGCTTTATAATAACCGAAAAACCCAGCAGAAGAAAGCCGGGACAGATGCCCTCTTGCTATTGCACCTGTTGTTCTCTTGCCTGTTTAAGGGAAGCGCAGCGTAAGCCCTGCTGCGAGCAGAGCCACGGAAGGGGGGCAGAGTGCTCTCTAGGGATACTCCAGCTCAGAGGCTGAAATGGGCAGGACAATTTACTTCAGGAGCAACTTGCACCCATATAATGCCAGCAGGGAACAGCCCAGCTCTGCAGGCGAGACCTTGGAGGCAGTTGTAGGGCACGAATGGGGTGTCCGGAAGAGCTAAGCCAAGCTTTCCGGCCAGGGCAAACGTGCAGAAATGTCACAGCCATAAATTTGGGTCAACATCACCTAGGCAAAATCTCCAATGAACTGGAAAGAATGTAATGCTTCTGGTGGAAACCATATACAAATAGATTTCCATGAAAGCAGTTTCCGAGAGTTTCAAGTCAAAACCAAAATTTAGTCAATTGATTCAGGTAAGAATGTCTTTAGAATAGCAGATTCATTTGAACCTGAAATGAAATGCAGTAGTCAGAGACCCAGACATAGCTTTTCTGAACCCTCCCGAGTCAGCCCATACCCCCTCAACCCCCCCAGTCTGTTCCACTACTTGCTACCAAGAGGAGACATTACCCACCTTGCCCTGCTCTGTGTGTAACTTCTCTACCAGTTGCTGTTGGTAGTCACAAAAGATGGATTCAAACATCTAGTGTTTCTTCAGTAAGTCTTCACTATCTAGATCCATGCACCCATGGAAAAAATGAATCTTACCTGAGTGTCTTGCCATTAAAAGGTGATCCCTCCTCTTTCACATGAAGAGTCAAAGTATAAAACAACAAAATTTTTTTTTAGGGGAGACAGTGACAATTCGTCGGTAACTCAATGATATGCAGATGCTCATAGTACAACTAAGAAGTCAATCACTCATAGCACAGTGATTTAGCCTACAATGAAGCATAATCACTAATGCAATGATATTCACTTACAATATGCATACATGGAAATGCTTCAGTGGGACCTGGATAAAAAGCCAATGTGCACTGGGAAATTTTTGAAACATTGGAGGAGATTTTTTCTTCTTTATGACACTAAGAAAATTAAGGTCCTCTTAGTCAGATCCTTGGGATTTTTCATGTACTTCACATGTCCCATATCCTGTTTTCAGCTGAAGTAGTTAACATACTGCACCACATATGCTTGTCCGTTTTCATTCGCCAATTCCTTACATGACGCTTTCTTTTACAGACTTAAAAGAAGAGCTCAAGTTGAAATCAGCTTCAGAGCCATTTCATTCCTAGTGCAAGTGTCTTACAGTACCTGGAAGGGAGGACAACAGAGTGGCCTATGATAACCAGCTCACACCTGTCACCTTTCTTTAAAATAGCTGTTGAGTCAGCCATTCTCATGGTTTCCCACTGGTGCTCGGTGACATTGTAAAAAAACAGTGAGTGATTCTGATGATGCCCCACAAATTCCTGCAACGTCCATGGAGAATCCTATCTATCTGGACATAGTGATGGATGCTCTCCTGTTCCAGTTTGTCGCATGCCATCTCAACTTTTATATTCAAGCAACAGACTGTTAAGAGGCTCTAGTCCTACATTCATGCACGGTCCTAGTTCCTTCACAGAGGTGATACCTACAGATAACACGTATGGGAGATTCCTGACATGGGTATTTGCCCAGAACTGCATTGGGGACCACATGAATGTACTGCAGAGCATGACTTCGAGATGTGATGAGAAATTGAGATGTATTAAGTGACTTGACCCATCATTTCCTTCCTCTCTCCTGCCCCTTTTCTGTGGGAGTGTACTTTGCAAGAGATTCAGTCTTTTGTGATTAGCCTTTTACCACCAGAAAAAGATGCAACGAAGACCTTTCCACATGGGTTTTGCCACTGGGTCCTTCACTGCGTTCAGGGACATCTCAAGCCCAATGGTGTCAAACTCTGACTAGAGAAATCAGAAACAAGGCGTAAGCAATCTTCCAGGTGTGGGGAGAGAGCCCCAGTGGGAAAGGATACATAACACACACTTGGAGAAGAGTCAACCAGTCTGAGTCTGTGAGCAGCTGAGGGAAACAAAATGATGAAGGAGGCCTACATTTGGAAGCAGAGTGGTGTTTCAGGATCCAAAGTGCTGTGCATCAACATCATCACCGTAAAGCAAAAGGCGGAAGGGAAACCATGGAGAGCTAATAACCAGATGAAAATCTGGCTCACAGAGGTACCTGGCTCTGCTGCAGGTATTATAGTCAATTTGCACATCTTCTCTCTGAAGAGAGCTTTCTAAAAACATCTCTTGGAGAGATGGGCTTGCCAAAAATAACATTTTATCAGCAGCACAGCTTGTCAAAACCAGCATTTTAGCTAGGCCAAGCACTCAGCGAGCAAATAATGTTTTTCCAGGAGCAAAGCTTCCCATACTGGAAGTTAGAAGCTGTTAGCACACTACTTTCACTAAATCCATCCCTCCCCCCTTCTTTTTGATAAAATGTTTTTTTCATCCATCTCCTCCCCCTAATAAAACATTATTTTTGGAAAGTTCCTGCCCTTCATGAAACACTATTTTCCTCAAGCAAAACTCCTGATAAAACTCCACTTTCAGCAAGCCTTTCTCCTTAAATTGCCATGGTCCTCACTCCTGATAAAAAGGCGTTTTCTGTTAAGTCTCCACTTCTGATAAAATGTTACTTTTTCCAAACTTCTGCTCCTGATAAAACATTCATTTTGCCAAGATTGGCTCCTGAGAAAATGTTATGCTTGGCAAGGGCTGTTCCTGATAAAACATTTATTTTTGCCAAACCTCTACTTCTATTAATTTTTTTCCCCTCAAAATTATTATTATTTCCCCTAAAGCCTCCTTAATGTAAGATATTGGATATGACACAACAGTGGGTGACAGAGTATCACTTGCCAACCAGTCTTTTATCCACAGCCATGACTGTTAACGATGAACCCCCCCAAAACACTGATGTTGAATGCCTTTTGCACAGTGTGGTTCTTCTGGAAGCCTTGGAATGAACAATGAAAAAGATATTTGCACCCTTGTGCTGAAAAGGGGCTTAGTTATCGTATTAGCTCCTCATATAAGGCAAACCTGGTCTTATTTAAAAGTGAATAAAATCAGACCCACCAACAGGTTAAAGGCGAAATACTTACGGGGATGTTCGGGATTTTCCAGTTCTCTAATATTTAATGTTCCAATAAGGTTAAATGAGGTTATAGACAGGAGATCAGGAGATCCCTGCTTGTTCACAGCAAAACTTTGAACTGCCAGCAGTTCCATGTCTATTCTGCCTCATCTGCCTAAATTCATGTTGGTAGCTGCCTTACTGCCCCACATATTTCTTAAAAAATGTTTCTTCCATAAGGATGTGCAAAAATCTGTTCCTGTGATTGTGAGTTGCTGTGGGAAGGGGTGACAACACAATGTTTTGTTGGCACAAGACAAGAACATTTGGGTAACATATTCTGGAGCACTCTCCCTCTTTGTGTTATCACATGTCCCTATGTCTGGCAATGTTCACCCTGAATCCAAAGCTCTTTACTTCTGTGTCAAGTCTCATTCAAGAGCTAGTAATGAGTGTCTTGATGCTTTTCACATGTTCGCACAAAGTGCAGCTGATCACTTACACCTGTGGTTAGGGGGGCTGTAGCACACAACATGTGAGGAAAGGGTGAGGACCTGAGTCTGTCTAGCTTGGAGAAGCCTCGAGTCTCTAAATGATGCCTGCAGCTACCTAAAGGGCACTATACAAAAGATGGATCCAGACTTTTCTCAGAAGAGCACCTCTGCAAGGGCAAGAGGCAACGGGCACAAGTTGCAGCAAGGGATATTCCACTTAGATGAAAGGAAGAATAAATATCACCATGAGAGTGGCCAGACACTGGGACAGGTGCCCAGAGAGGCTGTGGATTCTCTGTTCTTGGAAGTATTCAGAACAGAGCTGGACACAGCCCTGAGCGATCCAACTTTTATGACAGCCCTGCTTTTAGAAAGAGGTTAGACCAGATGAGCAGAGGACCCTTCCAAACTGAATATATGATTTTTAATGTATGACAATTTACACAGTGAAGCTGGAACCCAGCCAACAGAGAGCATTTTCTTCACAGCGAATAAAAAATTTACCTTGAGCTGACTTGAATATTAGATTGCAGCTGGTGTGTTTTGTTTAGTCTTACTAATTACTGTCTTATCCAAGTTATACCTTCAATATATTAGCCTTCTGAAGGTTACATGGAAGACAGTAGGTAATTCACGGGAAGACACATTAAAATTAGTCATCTTGATTAAATATGTAGTTTATGAAGCTTCAAAGACAAGAATGGGAGTTAGAGATGTCAAATCTCAATGTAACTTCAGCGAGAACATGGTAACCTGAAGACAGCCTTGCATGGAGGCCATGGAACCATACGGGAGGAGGCAAGCAAGATGGCAGTAGCACACTTTCTGGCAGCAAAATACACTTTGATCAGTTTAAGCCAACTGAGAAACTGCATTTGCAGGTAGTGCCCACTGCATCTGTTCTGAAGTTTCAGTAGCAATACGGGTTGCTCTCTCTTACCTCTGCACCTCTGTTTCTAAGCAAAAGAACTGTTCTGGTTTGTTTGGTTTTTTGGTTGTTTTTTTTTTTTTGTCTTGCAATATACAAACTCATTCATTTCAGTGATTGTGCTGCGAGAGCTGATTTGGAGTGAGTCTGGCAAGTCACAAGCATCACATTCCCTTTCTGGTCCATCCTTGCAGTTCCCGTTCCTAGGTTGAGGGGCACCCAAGACCTAGAGCCAGTGTTGTGCAATTGTGTGACAATCTTCCCATCACACAGCTTTATTTAGGCATAATAATGCAAGACTCCAGCTGGGAATATCATCTGCAATGCTGAGCACCAGACAGCACATCTTTCGCAAACAGCAGAGCAGTGGGGAGCATGCCAGATCTTAAGAGTGCCTTTGCATGGTAACCCTCCACATCAGAATAGCCCAGTGTATAATCTGGATATCAACAAAAGCTGAAGAGTAGCATATGAGCAAGGACCCATGGGCTGGCCTTGAACTCATTTCAGTTTACCAGCCACTGGGCTCAGTAACCAGTTAATCCCAGTAATAATGAGTAATGTAACAACGAGAGCTCTGGCTCAATATATTTCACTGCTCCCTTGCTCACCAGAGTGAGAAGGAGCCCTTTGTCCTTATAGTCTAGAAAAAGTTAGTAACTTTGCTTTACATTTTTAAATAAAAAGTTAAAATCAAAGGCATGTATTACTACCAAGAAGCTGAAGTAATTAATGAGCCCTCTCTTGCTTTCTTGCACTCTGATTTTAACAAAGTGACACTGGACAAGATGTAGTGACATGCAAATCCTTAAGTCGTTAAGCTGCAAAACATGACAGCACTGCCTTTATTCCATAAAAAAGACTGGAAAATCGGTGTTGATCCTTTCCCTCTCTCCACACCTCAGCAGATACTGTGTTGTTCTGAAAATGGAGTAAACCCCTGCATTTTTTTAGAACTAGTCCAGAGTACAACATTAGTCTCTCACTGCAGATTAGCAAATGTAATGATCCTTGTCTGGTTTCATTTGTGTTATCTTTTCATCCCAGAAAGGGAGTGTTTTCTTGCCAGGAGAAGAAAAAAAGCTAAAATGTTTTCCAGGTTATGTCATAATAATAAACCTTAGATCCACTGCAGCAGAAGTTGCATGAGAGAAATGTTAACAAGTCAGTAATAATGACGAACAGAACTACAATCTAACAGCCCCAACACTGCAATGAATTTTCTGAAAGAATACTAACAACAAGATTCAAATGTAGCTGCGGGTTTGGGGTGCCACATACTGCGATGCTGAATGCTGGGTACCGAGGTACTGCTCTGAACATAGCCCAAACCAATGGCCCCTTCTGAAAATGTTGGCCATACATCTTACTACACTGTCATGGTGACTTTGGAGCAAGTTGCCCCTTGCGTCTTATTCATATTAGGCTTTTGTAAATCTTTTTTGGTTTTCTTCTGTAAGACCTGGCCTTTGGACAGGCAGCTCACTGCTGTGTTCTTGTAGTATTTCCAAACCGTAAACATGTGTTTAAGGGCATTTTTCAGGTTCCTCAAATTTACAATTTCTTTCAGTGTCCACACTTCCACACAAAACAAAACTATTCAAATATAGCATAGTTTCTTTGGTTTTTCAGAATTTGTCCTCTCAAACATGAGGCACAAAAATCAATGTTTTTTACTGTATCTGCACAAAGTATTTTCATATACTCTGATAAAGCACAGCAATGTAAAAAGTGCAAAGCCATTGACAGGCTATTCCACTGACTTTTTCCAATACTCACAACCTTGCCATTTTCTGGATTCAGCCTTGGGATCCTACAGAGGTTTCTACCTCACTGTCTAGCAGCAGGACTTAGAGTTTCCCTGAAATCTCTTTATGACTCATGTTGTTGATCTATTTTAAGACAGCCATTGCATTTCCAAAATTCAATCACTTCTGACAACCCCTGCCATGTTCACCTGCCACTTCTGGCTGCTCTTCAGCAGCTAATTCGCACACCACGTAAGCATTTAAAAATTCACAGTTAAACTAGGAATAAAATACCAGTATTAGCCATAGTTGATGACCTTTCTGTTAATGACATAAGCAGATTAAGAGGTATTATTTTAAAGGGAGGAAAAAAAACCCAACTAAACACCAACAAGACAATCTATTCCATTTGCTTGTAGGAGTCATGCATCAGGCTCTGACTCATTTGCTATTCTAAATGGCTGAAGTTGCAATTATGTTATGCTTAAAATATTAGTGCCATAAATAAAGCCATTAATGTTTATGTGGTTTTCTAGGAAAGCTTTACTAAGAGATTTCATTTTTCTGTCAATCCCTGTAGTAGACACGAGTCTAGAGGCACCCAATCTCTGTCTAGACACTGCCCCCGTAATATCATACACATAAAGTTTGTATTGCATTTCTCTACAATAACATAACTAGTCCCCAAACGGCATTGCACTAGTAAGAAGATAAGAAATGTCTAGCTCCACACCTCAGGTTAAATCTTTTCAATTTGGCAGAAAGATAAATAAAAGGCGGTTAATGTTAAAACCAACTACCTTGGTTTAAGAAAGTAAGAGAGAATGAGAACCTATTGATTTTCTCTGTAGTAAATAACCATACAGAAGGAATAATGTTGGAAATGTTTTTGAACTGTTAGGGCACAATCTGAGTGCAATGTGTAGGCAATGTGTTCTCCACCTGATGAAACCAATTGCCAAGTCATTTCTCATGCTGGGAGGAAACGAAACATTGACACAGAAAAACAACCCTCTGCCACCTCTCCTACACTTTTAATGAAGGGACCAGGTAACAAGAATTTGAACTGATACAGATTTACTGGTGTGATTTAAGATATGAGAATCATTCCATTTGCCCCAGGGAAGTGTTTCTTTCCTTCCTTTGAAAAGCTGGGGAAAAAGACTGTCCCTGGACATGCAAGTGATCAGCAGAAGGCAACCGATGACTGGATTAACTGTGAAGCATGAACATGGGTGCAGACGCTTGGGGATCTGTAGGCTCAGCCATAGCCCCTGACTCAAGTCACTTTGCTGGCAGCACAGCTGGTTGCCTCCATGCCCTTCGGTCAGCTTGGCTCCAAGCTTCCTAGAGCATGAATTTCCATGACTTACAAGCTGTGGGTTTAGGAAAGACTTATGATCGTAAGGGTCAACAGCACTGTATTTTGACTGTTCCCTGCAACTGTTAATTGCTATGAAATTTGAAGCATTGGAAAGGGCTCCCAGAACATGGGACAGCTGCTTGTAGCAAATACATTTTAATAAAGTCAAAAATACACCCCCAAACCAAAGTGAGTATTAGGTTGCTTTAGGAAATTCTGAGTTTCATTTCTTAATGCTTCTTATATTTTGCAGTGTACCATATGGAGGTTATAACCATTTTATTTTTACTTGGTGGTAACCATCAAAACAAGTTCTACACTAGGGGGGGAAGAAGGCAAGGTGAACTGTCAGAGAGGAAAAATGTCCTAGGACTGCATAGGAGCACAGATAGCAATAATTTGTATTAGTATCTTTTTATTGCAACAGAACCACAGCTGGAGAAGGATAGCCATGATAGCTATCCTGGTAAGATCCCAGCTGCATTCCTTGCTGAATCTTGAACTCACTTACTTATCTCATAGGAAAAGCTACAGAGACTGGTCTGTAGGGTAGCAGCAGAGACAGTGACACATTCCGTAAGTATTCTTGTGGTAAAACACAAAGCAGGAAAGTCCACTGTTGTCATGAAGTTACAACTTTTGTTTAGTAGACATGCTGTCAAATAATTAATTTGAAAACTAGCTCTGGTAAAAAGCACCGGTGAGTTATAGCAGTAACACGTGTGGTTAGCTGAAAACTAACCAGTAACAGTATGTCTTCAGGTTCTGAAAGAACCAAGTAAATTTACCAACCTGGTCTAAGGCATATGTGACCACAGCCCTCAAGTTGACTCAAAGATGATGAGCAAAATGGGAAATACATCCAGTTCCTAAAGAAATAGAAATCATGGGGACCTTCCTCACCTGTGCTAATTTTTGCTGAGGTTACTGGTGGCATCTATTATTCGCGGTGGCTTGTCTGCACCTTCTCATTCTGCCACTCATCTGAACCTTTTAAACCAGCCTTGTTTACCACCAAACCTCCCTGGGCAATGTGAAGAAGGTGTTTGCAGCCTTCAAGCAGTCCTTTATTCGTGTTGCACCTGCAACAGTCACAAAAGAAAATAATGAGCAATTTTTTCACATGATTTTCTGCAAAAATGCAGTCCATCAGTGTGCTTCTAAGAAAGCAGACTTTCCTAACAGCTTTAATTGCACAGCATAAAGAATTTACTGCAAAGAAAAAGGGACTCTCAGAAGGCTGTTTGTTCACCACAGAGTATTCAAGTTCTTCTGAAGACCACATATAACTTACTAAAAGGCTTAGCAATATTTTATTATTTTCTTTTCAGAAGTGTAAAAAAATACTTTAAAGTACATATATGGACTGACCACAGATTTACTGCCACTAGCTTTTTGTAAGTCCGCCGGAATGAGGCTGCTCATGTACATAAACGAGCCCAGCTGGTACATTTACTGGCAGCTTTATAAGAACACCTCCAGAACTGCTGAACGCTTGTGAAAGGTAGGGTATCAAACACACTGGACTGGACATGTGGGCCAGTTGATGGGCAAGGCACTATAAACCTATCCATAACTAGTGCAGCTGTGACCATAAAACTTTTCAGAAAAACCCCCAAAAATCAGACACACAAACATTTAATGAATTTCAAATGAAAAACCTGGAATGCTTAGAGGGGCCACATAATGATTTGGGGGAGTCCATTATAGGTCACACTTAAAACAAGAAGTGAGGTTTAGTAGTCAATATATTTTGTTGCTTCCTTTAATCAGCCTCAATTAAAATTTCCCAGCAACAATTAACTTTCATTCTATTTTTAAAATCACATTTCAGAGTGCAGCCTGGTATTAATATCCAACAAAACAAGGGGACCTCTTTAATATTGCTGCCAAGAGAGTGGTAGCACTGTGGTACAAAGGCAGGCTTTGCATATTTGTGTTGAACAGAGAAAGTAAAGCCGTTTGCCTCGTGTAATAAAAGCCTGTCTAAAATTTATTCTTCCTCTAGCAGTGAAGCGCCTACATCTGGCCACTGCAGTGCCCCTCAATGAAAGTTTATGTCCTCAGAATCAATTGTTTCATTTATTTACCTATTTTTTTAGAAAGTATCAGCACTTGGGAGTCAAATCCTGAAACCTGATTGCAAGCCATTATTATCTGAGCTTTTTCCTTTACATGAACAGGTAAGCAGGAACTCATTACTTTATAGACACAGTGAGGTATTTGTTGATGCATGTTGTTACTGTACAATAATAGCATGTCTTCAGGTTCTGAAAGAACCAAGTAAATTTACCAACCTGGTCTAAGGCATATGTGACCACAGCCCTCAAGCTGGCTCAAAGATGATGAGCGAAATGGGAAATATCTCCCATCAAAGGTCAAGAGAAGATATTCCAGTATAGTTGCAGTGGACAAAGTTGGACTTTGTAGCAGTGTGTGCACTCAAGGTTTGTTTCTAGCACAGTTCTTGGAATGGCTCTGGAGAATATCACAGTGATTACAACCTGCATGAACACCCTGGCTTAGATTTACACACCTTCTTAGGCTGGAGAATGCTCCCACGCACTTTGGGTCCACGGGGTGCTAAATGCCCCAGCCAAGACACTGCTGCTGCACACAGGGGCAGCTCAGGGGCGATCACATCCCTGATCCTGAGATCCAGTTCTCTGTATGTAGTCTATCTGAGCCCTGAAAATCACTGATTTTGCAGCCAGAGATGTGTAATGTTTATAGCTCTTTGGAAAACTGCCAGAGCCCATGTTTCTGAGGGACTCATGGCCTAAGTCTCCACAAAATTTGGAAGCTCCTTCACAATTCCTGAGGCAATAGTGCTGAGGCAGCTGAAGCTACTCTGGGGACTATCATTAAGATAAAAAAGCTCCACAAATGGAACCTGGCTAAAGCAGCCAGGCCAAGCCTCTATAAAAATGGAGATGAAAACTGTTTTGGGGGATGTTTCTGACTGTGTTACATTATGGGAAATGGCTGTATTCCATCCTTATCTGAACTGCTCTCTTAAAACAGCCTCGGCCACATCTATGTGTGGAGGATGGAGAGATAGCATCTCCATCAGCTGTGCACTGGCATTCAGGCACCGCACAGAGCATCTTCTCCATGCACAGTTCAGCTGACTGCACCTATTACAAGGCAGACTGTTTTCACATAATAAAATTGTCCAGAAACAAAAATGTTGAGACTATCAAATTGTATTAAGAATATCTTCTTCAGCAAGAACCAAGTGCTCACTTTTGATTACACTGACACAATACAGTTGTCAGCTTCCTAACCAGGGTAGTGAAGCCAGGGGATTAAAAGTAACAGGGACGGCTGCAGGATTTCTATTCTATCCAAATTCAGTGGAATGACTGTGGTAAAAAATAGTTGTCAGGCTGTTTTGTAAAGAAACCCATTGATAAACTACTCCTTGAAATACGGCACTAGATTAATTGATCCCATGCTGCAGCTTCTCAACTACTCAAAACTGTCCTGCAGGGCTTCTACTGTAACAATCAAGTACTGAGAAAATACACAAACTTCATAAGCAACACTTTCTATTTGCCTGGCCTTTTTTACTCTAACTTGCCTCTATTCCTGGCAATCAGGAGTCTCTATTTTTATTCTTCTCCTGTTCTTGTTGGACTGGCTCATCAGCAGAGCAAAGCAATGCAGCTCTGAGGGAACTATGTTGATTTATGCTGGCTGTGAGCTGGCCTCAAAGTGTACAAATACAAAGAGAATTGACTCAGTAATAAATATTACTGGTAAAATCCTTCACCTTCCTTGGGGTTCTGTACTCTGGCAGAAGCAAAAGAAATGGAGGAAAGTGCATTGTTTACCTCAAACTGCAGGCCAGATTTCAAATGTTCATTTCCTGCTGCGGAAGCATAAATTGTGGAGAAAGAACAGTTTAGCATAGGCTTGAAAAGGCTATCTCCAGCAGAACCCCTGCTCAGACACTGTCGAAGTCCGGCCACGTTAGTTACCTCCCTTTAGCATTTCAAGTTTGGATTACATTTTCTTCTGCTCCAGCTGATAGACCATCTCAAAGTCTCATGCTGTATTAGTAGTGATAATCCTTCCTTCTTTGGCTGAAGTCCACAACAGCGGAAACACAGCCAATCTCTTATCTCACATAGTCCCTGTCTAATTCACCCTCAATGCAGACAACCATTTATTTGCTCTCAAAACCAGGAGTCAAAAGCTGTGACTGATCTTAAATACAGGAGATGCTTATTGGGAACTGTAAACAATCTGGACAGTTTTAAAGGCTATGTATAAACTAGATGATGTGGCCTCAGATGGACTGGCATTGTGTCCTGCTTATTCAGGCAGGTGACTTACCAGCTTCCAAATATCCACTTGTGATTTTTTCTTCTGATTATTTCTTCCAGCAATGGTTTTACCTCCTCCCGTAAAACTTTGGTTCACACAGCTGATGTTGAAAGTAGCAACCCCCTGGATATGCTACCCTTCTGACTACTGGATAGTTGGTGACTTGGTCAGGATAAGCTCTCTGATTTTTTTTATAAACTTGTGTCTTCAATTGTTCTCATGTAATTACAAAGCACTCTGAAACCAGCATACAATACGTCTGCTCCCTTCCTTCCTGCTGTCTTCTCACAGCCTTAAGATGGCTGCTATGAAATACTGCTGTTTGGGTTGACATAAACTATAATAAAGGTATTATTATTATTATTTTGGAAGATATCTACTCTTCAGTCAGTATCTTTGTTAATGTTTGCTCACTAGGTATGATAGCCTCAAGGAGAATTTACCCCTCCAGTTTGCCATCATTATATTTAATTGTGGGTCCAGAAAGGCCTTCAGTCTGCACTCTTCTGGAGAGATGCAGGGATACAATAAAGATACTGTGCTGTGTGCAATAGGAGCTGCAGTGTGAAGGAGAACTAACAGTGATGCTCTGCAGAAATGCTTCCTGATGAATAATGTCCCAGTTGCTGAGTTGACCATGTAGTGATGAAGACCATGGTCAAACTTCAAAGCAGTCTGATTACATACTGTGAAGCTTGCTAGGACTTTCACCAGGCTCTGCATCTGACACCATTTCTGTGAAGCTACACGCTTAAGAACTTTTTCCCTGTCCCTTCAGACACTGGATGAGGAAGACCAGTGAACACAACACAATTACTCCACAACCAACAAAGTAGCCCCTTATAGATACTCTCTAAAAAAAAAACCAAACCAACAAACCCAACTCCTTTATCCATTGCTGGCACCAGAATACACCTATGGCTCATTGATAAAAGTTTTTTCTTCAAGTGAAGTTTTAGAGCTCACTAGGTTGGCCATCCTCAAACACCAGTCCAAGAATCTGTCCCGAGATACCTTTCCAAGTTATAACCTGGTTGCATTTGCTCTGCACACACCAAAAATTTAGATGCACAGCCCTGTAACAACAGCAACTTGCTTAAGATTGTCATTGATTTTGTTGGTATTGTAAATATCTCAGCAAAATGACATTGCAAGCCACACTATTACAATGTGGTTTGCTAATCCAGCAGTGTATTTTCCTAAGTCTGTGATTTATGTCAAGGCTGTATCAATCAGGGATTGTAAATACATAAATCTAATTGTTTTTGTGATTTGCTTTCGTAGAGTGCACTGCGTACTAGCTGCAATAACACACTCCAGGCTATGCATTTCCAGAGGATTACTGAACTTATTACTCTTCTTGGGTGGTTAAAGTCAGTCAGTCAGCCAAATACCTTTACGACACTACGCATAGAGGGCCATATTTTTATGGTATAGTATATGAAAGAGATAATTTCAATGGATAACGGCCTCCCACCACTTCATAAATGCTGAGGCAAAGCCAAGACTTTATTGTAAAAGGAAATTGATCTCAAGACAATGTTCTATTGCAGTTGCTGAAGATCACAGCTATTTTATTACAATAGCAGCAGCCTACTATACTGCAGATGAAGGGGAGTCAGTTACTGTGGGCTTGAACCTGCAGGAAGAAGCCTGGGAGCCCGCATGTGCAAGTGAAACAAAAATGCTCAGCGTGCATAGGGAGACAAAGGACACCCGTTCTGTGTTAATGAATATTCTGCCGTGGGGCTATTGCACTGCTCCTGCGTGCAGCTGAAGGAGGAATGGCTAACAGAGCATTCGTTTGCATGGGGTAAGGCAGTGTGGAGGTGATGGATAAAGTCTGGGATCTGGTGAAACAGTGGGAGTTTTCCCCTTAACCTGCGTTTCAGCTCCTGCAGGTGCCTTTTCACGTCATTTCTCAAGAGATAAGGACTGCACATCAGGCAAATGCAAAAGGCTGTCTACGCTCCGTGCGCACACCCTCGCCCGGGCAGCTGTGGTTGGGCAGCACAGCTCGGACAAAGGCTCCACACCTCCGGCAGCAGCAGCCCTGCATGTGGGCTGCGGGAGCTGGGCACTCTTACTCTTGCTAACATACTGTCTTCAGCTGGGGCTGCCGCGCATGCTATCCAATTAGGGGCCAATCTGTCTTAGAAATACATATTTGATGACGTCCTGCCACTTGAGTAAGAGAAAGGAATATAGGAATTGCTGTACTGGATCTGTAGGGTGGGTCTGTCCGTGACCCCCGCCAGGTGCTCGGCAGATGCCGGCGTACCACGGTTGGCAGATGTGGGATAATCTCCACTCCACACGCATTAGGCCTCATCCTGATCTCAGGCTTAAATTCTGAATCAAGAGGTTTAATGGCTGGATGGCTTCCAGCCGGCCAGTATTATTTATGTAACCAAATCAGGGTTTGTCTGCACAGCAAGATAAAAGTGGGAGGGCAGCATGTGTTGGCAGCGCTAGGTTAGCATGGGGGCTGCAGCTAGGTCAAGAGAGTGGCCCCTTTGTACCAAAGGGACTCGATGGCCAAGTCAGGCCCCAATCCTGCAAAATAATGTGTTTAAAGTGATACCACAGAGTTTCTCTGAGAAACTGGAGGGTGCTCATGATATTTCCAGTGAGTTTTAGCACTCCAGTCAACTCAGACCACCATGCACGCAAAGGAGGGGATGAGTCCTTCCAGCACCAGGCACCAGTGACTGTGCCGGTCCCGTACCCCTGCCTCCCCAATGCTGTGGAGGGCACGGGGGCAGCTGTGCTTCTGTCTTGATGCAGTTTGTGGGGAGGGACGGGAACTGCCAGGTCTCCTTGACTCAAAAGCCCACGTCTGGAGTTTGCGGGGTCCCTAGCATCAGGCCCTGTGATGCATATGGTGATGGGGCTTAGGAGATTGTTTTGCCAGGTTTAGGTGATTAATTATCTTGCTGGGAGAAGTCCAGCAGGTACAGTAATACCAGACAGGTGTTTATTAATATTACAACCATATTTCCTCCTAGTGTTTGATCTCGCCAGCTCCTGACGTTGCCTCCTTAGCGGAGACAATTGTCGGCTGACATCCGATCCATCCTTTGTTTGGCACATGAATATCTTGTACTTCGCCTCCCCCCTCACTGGTGCTAAAATAAAAACAGAAAGGGAGAAGTAGGGTTTACAAGGGTGTGCATGGTAGGCAGTGGGAAAACTCAGCAAGGCTGCCTTGATTTTCCATGCCAAGTGCACGGGGAAAGGTAGGGGTGGGTACCTGGAGATGGCAGATGCTAGGGGGGATGCAGATGAGGGGACCCCCAACTTCAAGCTGCCAGAGCAGGATTACAACCCTTGGAGGCTCCTTTCCAACTGCTTGTTGGAGCTGGTAGAAGTGTCTCTTTAGTATGATGTCTGCAAAGGCCCGTAGGAAGAGATTAAAGCTATTAGCTATGGGGTGGAGCAGGAAGTGTAGTTATTTACAACCCAATCGGGTAAACATTTATCTGTGTGTTTGATTTTACACATGTAATCCAGAGGCTGGCGAGAGATTGGTTTTAGGGGACGTTGGATCAGATGCATGAATGTTTCAATAATCCAAATGTAACAGGCATGGAGTTATAAATATATGACTTCATTATTTTTTTTTATTTTTGAAGAACTGGGTACAAGCAAATTAAATTCTCACTCCTCTATCTATTTTACCCAAATAGCCCCTAATGGATTTTTTTTGTAGTAACTTTTGTCTAGCAATAAAACTGTCCTGCTATCAATATGTATTCAAACACAACTCTTTTCAGACTACCCATATTGGTTTTTATTTTTGAAACATGCCACAGTGTTAAGATATAATTCTTAACATACGTGCTATATATTAAACATATGGATCAACGAGGAACTTGTCCTTATGTCTTCCTTTCTGTCTGCTTGAGGTATTGATGAATGCTTACAGCCCATGTTTGTTGCTATAATTAACTGGTATTTGGGTTAAGCCCTTGTGGTGATTAATGGTAGGGAAAGATGTTTTTGGTTGACAAAGGAAAGTATTGGAATAGTAGGTTTTTTTCATTATGGCATTCAGTTTTGCAAAATTTAGAAGTTGTTTCCAGAGGGATGGAATGGGGGAAGGAGCAGAAGTATGCTTGTGCCTTTAGGGGAAAAACTAACTTTATTCATACTGCAATAGCTTAATGAAACTCCATGGTGGTTGAAAGTTTGAGGAGAGGTCAACATTCTCTGAAAAGATAAACAAAGTCCAGGCAGTGTGCATCGTGGGATATTGCTGAAAGCATCTCACTCCTCTCAGCACCTCATTGCCAAGGCGAAGCCCACCTAGTCTTGGTGAAGCCAGAGGTTTCACTATGAGGTGGTTACTTGGTGTGTGGCATGAAAAGACCTTCAGCAATGCTGGTTCCTCGCGGTAGCTATCTGAGTCACCAAATCCATTCCTGTTACCGGCATGTTTGGCAAACACCTGAATCCCACGGCTCCAGGCTACACCCTAATGGATAGAGCAAGTGAGCTTCTCTTCCTCCAAATAGCAAGCAGTGCGTGAGGCAGGTAGGAAATGAAGTAAAAAAAAATAAATCACTGTAAATGCATTGATCCATTAGTTGAGTCACTTACTTCCATGACGCTGATCCTGAGTACCTGCCGGAGGTTGCACAACACAAGAAGTCCCTCTTTTCAAGTGCCTATTCCACAGCCTTCAAGAGAAGACTAGCTCTGTAACCTAGAAGTCTGCAGCCATGAACCTATTCTGCAAACCTTAGGAGAAGGATATGAGTAACTTCCCCCTTCAATGGCTGCAAACAGAGCATACATTTGTATCTCTGTATAAAAACTCTTTTGGAACAATTTATCTATGTAATGCAAAACATAAGTGTGTGCCACTGTCAGGGCCTTACATGATATATCTTTCCAGGAATGGCACATGTTTCGAAAAGCACTGTTTTGGGTATCATCACAGTCATTGGTTTACTCTAATTTTTCTTTATCAGTATTAGTGATCTACAGACTATCAAAGAACTAAACATATATTTTTCTTCTAATACAGACTTAACAGTCTTGGGATGCTACACAGTCATTACCCCAATTCAGTAAGACTCTTTTAGTGGGAGCAATAACCCTCTCCTTTTGAGAGGAACACTCTGCTGTTTAACATACTCTCATAAGGTGACTTTTTTAGCTTCTAGAGCCTCAAAAGTGAAAGGAAATCATGCACAGGAGCTGTAAGAACAAGAATGGCTGGGAATACAATTCACAAGATAATCCAGAGTCTGTATAGACTTCTTCTGCTATTAAAACATGGCCAAGAAAAGACATGAAAATGCTAAATATACTCATCTGTTCCTTGTGTTGTTATTGTTCTCATTTCTTTTAGATCTCATCTCAGAAATGGTATCTTGTTCACCTACTTGATAAATCTGCTTTCTTAGCTACCACATTTGACGTGCTGGCTCCTTGCTAATATTTTTTCCTTATAAATCTCATACAAATTAACCCCATTATAGTATCAGAAAAATGTCTGAAACACTTTCAGTGACACAGGAAACTTCCACAAGACCTTTTATAAACAGGGAGAGAAATTAGCTGTAATTTTTAAGCATGGGTCTTGAGTGGGATGACTTTTTTCTGACTTCTTTCTGACGCTGTGTCTAAAGTTGCTCATTTACCACTAACCAGGTAGAAGTATTCTTTTTGCGTGTCTGTGATTTTAAAATGATATATGTATAGACATAAATAATCTCAGGAGCCAAAAAAATGCCAGAGAAATTATTACTTCCAGTGCTAGTGTTGAAACAGTGCCAAGCCCAAAGTTTTGTAAATTAGGCTGTAAGTGTGAAATCCCTCCAGCTGTTAAAAGTATTCCATATCTAATTATATTCACAGTTTTTTAGACTACTCTCTCCATTTGGAGAATCCTGAAACTGCATACCGTGTGCCTGGAAGTGAGGGCCACATGCGTTCTGTGAAAACATCCAAAACATAAAGAAAGCAAATAGTCAAAATAGATAAGCCACATATTTGTATGGTTTTGTCAGTGTTTTCCTATGTGGCTTTCTTTGTTTTCACAACATTTCTTTCTAAACACCATTTACTGTAATGTGCCCACCCTGTCATTCCAGATGCCGTGAACAGTTATATGTAAGGAAGTGCCTATTTTTTAAACCTATTTGTACAGGAGGCTAAAACAACAGCTGCATGAGAGCAATGAACCCCCGAAAGGAGGAAAAGCTTGCTTGTAGTCACTGCCCCAGCCTTCAGAAACCAACTGTAAAAGCTCTTTGTGAGCACCAAATAGTATTGTCAGAAAGTGGGGAGGCTGCCCATTTTGGGGAATAACTTAATGGCAGACTGATGGAAATCACATTTTTTAAAATCTGCTACTAAACTTCCTGACTCCTTCTGATCCTCTGCATGTGCACATTGCAACAAATCTGACTAGTTAACATCCTTGTCACTCATTAGTAAAGATACTCAATGCAGACATTCTTCTGAATGTAAACATTAAATAAAAACTGAGTAAGTCCTATGCCTTATGAGGAGCAAAACGTTGCCAAGAGTGGGAAGATGTGAAAAACATTTGACATCAAAAACATTTGCCATCATACTTTCCTTGTTCTCCTCTGGCTGAATTACAATTCTATATATTCCCTATGTAGGAACTTATATGGTGACACATATATCCATATATAAATATATATATATGGATCTGTATATATGTGGGTTTGTTTATTCCTTTGTTGTACATCCAAAACTTTATGAAACCAATGGGTGTTCTCCAAGATCAAGGTTCCTATTAAAGACTGTTCATTTGTCACTTTTGGTTTGAACATACCTACATTATGTAAACATTTCAGTCATATAAACTGAAAAAAAAAAGTAAGTAAGTAATTTACTTTATCTATTGTCCCATATCACAAATATAATTTTCCTTTGAACAATGACCCTGTGGTACTTAATGACACGTACAGCTGGCAGCCTGGACAGTCTCAGTCATTTTGCAATTTAAACGGCTCAGAAGTTAAATGCATTGAAATCAAAATACTGAAGGAAGACTGATTAGGTGACCCAAGTAAATTTGTGCTGCCTTTCAAGGGCAAACTGCTTTATCACAAGTATATTACACCTAACAGAGGTGGCACCTCCACCATCAAACACATGGAAAATTCCACAATGTATTATGAGCAGGGATAGCTTTTTTTCTCCTTTTTCCAGCTCCTTTTTCTCCAGGAGAGAGTGACTGCCCATCCCTGACAAGGACACTTGTTCCAGTGCCATTTCTTTCTGTGCCACCCCCTCTGGACCACTCATGGACTGGAAGCTGAGGGACCCCCAGTGGGATCAAGCTGCTGATGGGTTCCAGCTTTGTGGTTTCCCAAGCCAGCACGGTCCTCTGCTGCTCTTAGTTTTACCCCGTGGGGGAAAGTGAATAAAGTGAGCAGAGGCAGATGTTCGCAAGGAAAAAACAGCGTATAGGGAAAGAGCACAAGTGAGAGACAGCCTGTGGTGTTAATGAGGACTCAAGAGGCACAAGGGCAGGCGGGCATATGCTTTGGGGAAGGTACCTCAGAACACAGAAGTGCAGCATTTTTTATTTTATGAAAGACACGTATACAGATTTGGTTTGAAAAGACTTTGAAAATCAATGCAGATAGTAAGAAGAAATTATGAGATTTTCAAGTTGCTAATGGAAAGTGCTCTGCATGGCAGAGAACACATTTTCTTTCCATACCATGGTGTGGTGTGGAGTCACTGCGTTGTTCCCACGGGCTGCTGCTCTCCCCCTCACTGGTGTCTGCACTGCCTGTAGCTGTGCCAGACATACCCCAGGATATTCTGAAGCTCAGTGCAAAGCGTGGTGGCTGTCCACACTCCTGGTCTGTGTTAAGCAGAGCTGGAAAGTGCTTAATAACGAATTTTGAGTTTTCCAGAACTTTCTGCCTCTGGCAAGGCCCAGAAATGTCATGACTAATATTCTTTGGAAATCCCTGATCTGCAAAGGCAGGGCCCACCACAACCAGAAAGCAGAGCAAGGTTAACAGCTGTAGGAGCAGAAAATACTTTTACAACCTTCCATGACACATCTACGGGTTTGCACATAGCCAAGGGTGTAGCTGAGTCAGAATTACTGATCTGCCTAAAGCTGGGCACAAGTGGAAAAATTTTGAAGTTTGAAAGGCTCTGAAGTAAAAATATTTGACATATTGACCCAAGTGTCCATTTATTTTTCAGTTTCTTCTATTCTACTGAGTATGCTATTCACTTGAAAATAAAATTCTAGATAATGTGCTCCATCCTGATATTGGTTTTATTTTATGCTGGACTATAGTAACTTTTTGAACAATCCTGTTGATGAGTCATTTTAACACTGAAATTAGCAGAACTGACCCAATTGTTTTCTCAACAAGTTTCATGGTAATTAGCACACTTTTGTGAAGGATCTCATTGTTGATAAATCATTTTCAGATAGAAAATATTCAGGCAATCAATTAAGAGAACTGGAGGTAGAAAAGTTGTTATTTTAATGATCTTACTCTACTTTAGAATCTCCCAGCCCTGTTTTCACATGCAAACTCACGATATTTATTTTGCTTTCCATGAGCTCCATTCGTTTAAAAAAACAAATCCCCAAACCACCTCCAACATATACACCTGGACTGCAAAACCACAGCATTCCAGGCAAAGCCGAGCGAGTGTGCAAGGAGCGCATCCAGGCAAGCTGGCAGCACAGCCCCGCCAAAGGACATCGGAAGCGCACACATATGCTGCGCAGTCAACAAAAAATCACTTCAAAGTTCATGCAAATGAAATCTGTTTGATAGTTGACAATCAGCGCCATCTCATATGTGGTATATTTAGTAGTTTTGATCGCTAACCTATGAAAAAGATCATTGGAAGGGTTTTGGGTTTTGGGGTTTTCTTTGGGTTTGGTTTTTTTTTTTAAATTCCAACACATACAAACAGCTTTGCTTTGCTGCTGCTGTGGTTAATCATTGTCAGGTTGTAGGATTGCCTTGATTGGTTTATATGTATTACATTTCAGTTTTCTAATTCTAAAAGGGTGTTTTATTTATTTGCTTGCCACAAACTATAAACACCTATTAAAATTGTAGATAAGGAGAGTTGTACAAGACAATACCCTGCTATAAAACAGCAGTGAAATAAAAGTACATAGAGATGCTGTGCCTAGTAAACTAAGCTGATGCCCTAAGGTTTCAAGCACAGTAGCTGGGGCAGTTAGGCAAATTAATGCTTTAACCTGCTCAAGCTCCCGTCCAAAAGCTGTGTGTTCAAACCCTGGCCAAGATGAGTCAGGGTATTTTCCCCAGGGATTGGCATCAGGCCTCCAGCATTGAAATGAGCCGCCATTTACAGCATCCCCGTGCCAACGAAAGTTTTCCAGGAGACCTAAAAACCAGGGATGTCTGCAGGAGCAGGAGGCATGTGAAGACTTCTAGCTAGGCTGAGCAGCAGGGAAGTTTGAAACTAGTTAGCTCTCTCTTCACCCATTCACTGCTATGAATAGGAATTAAAAGTTATCACCTGGGATTTCCTTGGATTAATTTAAATATCTCTTTATTTTAAACATTGGGAAGGCATAGATCTTTAGAAGAGAGTGAAGAGCAAAACATAACAAGCTAAGCATTGTAGGGAAGTCCCTCTCTCATGAAGGCCACAGTTTCTTTCTGATTTCACATATGTTTTCTAGATTCAGCTTGTTTTTCAGCCTTGTCTGCTGAGCTTTGCAGAAGCTGGAATCCATGTTAGGAGCTAAAGAAGCAAGTTACCATTATTTCCAAAAGGGTAAAAGAGATCTAGGATCCTGAAGTCTGTGGTGTCTGGTTCCCAAATCAAATCTGACCATGTATTTCAGCAGCTTTCAGTGAAAACCTGGTGACCTCCAAGAGGCAATGTGCAAGCTAGTTCTTGCCACAGGAGCATGGTGGGGATATGCCCACACTCTAAACCCAGTCCTCTGACAGTACAACCTCCTTGTAACTGATGCCATGTCCTGTAAGACCTCTTCATAGCCCAACCAAGCTCCCCCTCTCAAGTGCTAGTGCTTCTTTGGCTTTAGATGTTCTCAACCATCACCAGCTCTGCTCGGTGGAAATGTAGACGAGATGAAATCATGGCATTAAACACCCTACATGCGTATAGCTTGTCAGGATCTTCCCTGTCTTTTTTTCTGACAATAAAAATATTTATTTATCTATGCAGTCAATACCAGGGAGATTTCTATTGTCAAAAGCAAATACTGTGAATATACTCACAGATCCCAGTATCTAAAACGGAACATCTTCACAAATTAGAAAGCGAAAATATTGATCAGTCATTCAGACCATGTTATTGAACAGGAAATCGATATGGATTTTGGAGCTTGGGTGTTTTCATTCATTTCATTTATTTTTGAACCGTTCCTCCTCAGGCCAGAAAGGGTAATGTCAAGGTGCATGAAAGCTGTGCTGTTAGGCCAAGAGGTTAAGCTACTATATCTCACTGTTCTTGCCATGATCCTCCTTCTGCATGGACAAATGACACATTGTGTTGGCAACATCAACACGCTTCCTGTTAGGGCAACAGCAATTTGCTTTTCTGCTTTCCACTCCAAGTGTCCAAAGGTGAAAGGATCATGTACTTCTCAGAGCTCAGCATCCAAAATAAAATGAGATGGAGTCCAAAGTATGATAGAAAGCACTTCAACAGTGACGTACTAAAAACTGCAAGAGACCACATAGCAATGTGAACAGGAAGAATTTAGTTTTCAAGTGTAAAAATATTGTCCAAGGTACAATGCAGGATTTGACAATTAGGCCACTTTCTCTCATATGATGTTTGTGAGTTGGAACAATAGTACCACGTACAAGTTAAAAGTCCATGCCATAGGACACATCCTCCCATAACAGAGGAGAAAGTGTGAGCGTCATGTATGCTGCGTTTTGCAGTCAGAATAGAAATGCTACCACCTAGGCTAATGCTTTCTTATTTTGCTTCTTGACCACACATCACCCGGGGGTGAGGAAAGGTCACTAATAAAATAGAAGTGCTTCTATGCCTGGGTAACTGAACTTGTCAGAATTAAGATCTGCAAAATCTGAATGTAATGAAATTCATTTTGATTCAAGTCAGAATGAGAATAAAAATAAATTCTGTAAACCAAGCTGTTAAAATGTCTTTAGGTCAAGGAAACTGTAGATTTCAATTCCTTTTATTTCAGATATTAACTTTTATATTCCAATATATGAAGTGTAAAATCAAAAATGTATTTTTGTGGTAAAACTCAAAAGCACATGTATCTTGTCATTCACTTTGGAAACAAAATGTTTTTAAAATCAACACATTCCACAGAAACTTTTGATCTTGACAGAGCAGCACATCTATTAAAAAATTTATAGCCAGAACCAGTATGTAGCTATGCATAGCTAGAGTACAAATTCAGTTGACTTCGCCTTTTGCCATGTATGTAGATATTTCTCCTTTCTGTAGCATATGTTTATGCCACTTTCTTTAAATTTGCAAGTGTTACATCCCAGTCCTGCCACTTGTTCTGTGTGAATGTGTTATTGCACCTATGTATCCTTTGAAGTCATGCCTGTTTGATAGATTAGTCAAGCATATGTGACAAATAGATTTTCTTTGTGAAATACGTTATCTAATAAATCTTTGACAGATGACAAAATCATTGGTATATTTCTGGTTGGCTTCAGCCTTCCTCTGAGATCCTAAAAGTAATGTTTTGATAAAACAATCAATCAACTATTTCATAACTTTTTCTATTAAACATTAATGTTTAGAGTGTATATTAACCCCTACTACAGTAAGGGATAACAAAAAATCTTTTCCTGGATTTTAAAAATACTTTCAGCACCAAAGAACTGCAGCCATTCAAAACCTTACAAGGCCATTTTTCACGGGCAATGAAAGTGTAATTGCTGCAACATTTACATATTTGGCAATTGCTATGGTGAGTTCTTAGAGCTCCAGAAAATGGATAATATAGTTCTCAAACAGAACATAACTAGTCATAGGATAAATTAAACTACAAAACTACTTCTCTCAATTTGAAACATAGCAGTTAACTGTAAATGAAAAAGAAAAGAATAATTTTATTCTGTGTCCTGGTGATATTCATATAGAGTAGGTTCTATATAGCTTCTATGAAACAGGTTCTATCAATGCAGATAGGTTCTGTGTGTCCTTAGTTAATTAAACTGTTTGTGTCTTTGAGGATTTTTTTTTCTTTTTTGAGTAAAATGTAGAGAGCTGTAAGGAACTTGGAGAGAGAAGTGCATTACTCCCTCTGAGGCTTACAAGGGTCGAGCTTGCAGGAGGTGTCGGGAATGGGCACCTCCTTTACAGTGCTAGAAACTGGGAAGTCCTTTCTTGTTCCCAGGTGCATTCAGTTCTACAAGTTCTGCCCCAAGCTTGTACCACAGTTGTCCCAAGATGAGCCCCTGAGCATAGGTTCCCCTAAGGGTCATGTCCTTTCCTGCCATGTAGGGTTGCAGCATCGTTCCTTCTAAACACCACATGCGAATGGTCTGCAGCTGGTTCCTCACCCATTGCTGAGTATATCTAGAATTGTGCATGTGGGATGGGGATTGACTGTCTTCACTTCACCAAAGTTCACTGTGTATATCTAAGCTGGTTGTCCTTTCCATTTATCTTGTCCTGAGATAGCTGTCTCAGATAAGGAAGATGATTTGCCTCTGCTTATTTATTTCTGCTGCCCATAAAGGAGGCTTCATGTGGCCAGCCAAGAGCTGGGCTGTGTCAGCATTAGCAAGTATCTCAATGCAAGAGGAACCGAGCAGGAGACAAAAGCAGCTTTAGTGCTCGGGCCCCAACATCAGCACTGCGTGCAGTTCAGGGGGGGTTGCTTGAGCTCATGCTTGTGGTTCAGAGCTGTCCAAAGGGCCACTCTGGGGTTAGCACCCTTATGTCCCCGCTAGGGGTTGGAAAGCATTGGGTCTTGGAAGTAGAGCTCCTGGTCTCATTTCCCTCTAGAGGAATCCAGCTTCAACGCACTGAAACTGCTCTGCAAACCAAACCAATGTGCAGTAAGGGGCAATGATCAGAGGATTCACTTCAAAACCGTGCTGCTGCCTGCAACCGAAACGCTGATGGAGGCATAGCCTTAGCCAACCAACTTTCACATGTCTAAAGTTATGTGAGGTAAATCTTGACCAACGGATGTAAGTTTGAACTTTGCCTAAACATCTGTCTTCTCATGGATGCATTCTGAGACAATCAAAACTAAAGTGAAAGAGCACCAACGTTTTTTTAGGTTTAGGTTCACCAGTTTCTGTGGTCTGTCCTTGCCATGATCAATTGAGGGGATCTAGAAGCCAGATACTTTTTGGGGGACCCTCAGGACCAGCAATATTCCTGAGGGTGAAAGAAACACAACCAGGAATTGAACAGACAACGCAAAGATAAGGATCTATTAAAAATGTCCCATTATACTCTAAAGTATCTCACAAATCAACTGAAGGGAGGAGAAAATTTACATTTATAAATATGTATGGAACACAGACACTTAATTTAAGGCACAGAAGACTCTCTTGGCAAAATATGGATTTGAACTGAAGTTACATAAACTATTAAGTAGCAGTTTTAATTTCTTATTCGTCCTTCTCCACCAAATAAAAAATCTTAATGTAGTTACAGTAAAGCTGTGCAAACAGTTTGTTGGAAGAGATAGACAGTTAAGGTAGTGTGTATGCATGCATAGCTGTGTGTAACAGAGCCCTGGATATTAGATTACATCTGCATATCCTTATCTACCTGCATCTTTATCTTTATCTTTGCATCTTTAGAGTAGGAAAGTGTATTCTTGTACCTCTTTCCAGCATAATTTGCAGGGCTGCTCAGGCAGAGGGGAAGGACTTTGGTTCCCTTTGAATCATAATTTTTTAATTAGAAAAGAAATCTCTGAGCATGATTTCATCTTCTCTAGCAGGCAGATCAGCTATTTATACACACACACATACATTTTCCTTTATCTAACAAGTATGCCATGTTGTGGTCTCTGGCCGCAGGGCCCAGCCCAAGATTCTTTGAAGCCAAGAAAAAGACGTTCTTTCATTTGGCAGCAGCGGGATCAGGCTGAGACATAAAAAGTAGTGAAAAAGCCTTTCCTGTAGAATTCCTGGTCTCGCCTAAAGAAAGTAGCGCTAAATATTTCATAAGAAAGCCTGATCCTGCAAACTAATTTTAGACATGATGTAATAGGAGTGTGTACTAAACAACAGCAGAGAACGGGGGGAATTAAGGACAAGGATAAAAGCAATAAGAGCATGCATTTCTCCAGCCTTGTTATTTGTGCATATTGGTAGCTCTGCTGAATGTAAAGATGTAGTTACTAATTTATTCATTCAGTACTTATTTTGTTATATGTACTAATAACCCATAGAGACTATGCTTGCTGTTGTGAAACTTATTTTATCCTTTCCTAAAGGACGCTTTCTTTACAGATATACAGGTAGAGTAGGCAGACATGATACATAAGGTTTGCTGGACATTGGTTCTGACTATCTTGGTCCTGTTCAGCTGGTCCTCTCCAGCGCCTACCATCCAACCGCATCTGCTACGTGTACATGGCAGATGGGAAGCAGGAGGCAGAGTGGAGCCAAGCCTTTAGAAGATCCTTTTTCTCCTCTCATTTGCTAGGTCACAAAGCACAGCCTTCAGCTTAGTCCTGCAGGTGGGTACTGGGAGCAGGGGTTGCAGAGGACTTCACAACAGGCCTGGCCATCACAGGCTGGCCAGGGAGCGGCCAGGGAGTGGAGACTGCAGGCATTTGGGATGCAACAGCCCAGTGGCACTAGTACCCTTAGCGACCAGTAAGAACACTATTTTCATAGCAGCTCCATATCTCCATTTCCACTCCTTGGGGTGAATAACGCCAGTTTCCACTTGCAAAATAAACCAGTTCTTTCTTCAAATGAGCCTGTGTTCCCTGCCCACACCTACAGCAAATGTGATTGCTGGATTAATGGCTCAGCGTGGCTCTCGCAATGTGGGAGATGCTGCTTTGCACAGAAATCCATGAAATGGCATTCTTTCTTCAAGTGGATTTTGCAGTTCTTTGCAAGCCAAATCAAACATTAATAACATTCAATCAACATTTCCATATGTAGATATTTTTATCAAACCACGTTCTCTTTCATTGTTATTTTTCAGTACTGCTTTGGTCTCTCTCACGTATACATATTGAGCAAAGTAAATAGCAGTGTAGCTTTATGAAATGTTGCTTAATGTTTATGAGTGTTTTTTAAAGTTTCTGATTTTGTTACTCTTGCCAGTACCAGTAAATGTGTTTGAAGTCCTTCACATGTTGCTTTGTTTATAGTAGAAACACCAGATTTTGCTGAGGAGCACATCTCCCTATTAAAAAAAAAGAAGCTGAAGTTTTATTAAATAAAAGCCTTCAGAAGAGTCAGTTGCTCCATAACAGTTGTGTGCAAGAAAAAAAAGTTCATGTCCATTTTCGTTAATGACCTCATGAGTTTTGCTAGTTAAAACTGAAAGCAAAGAAACCAGGACTGATGCTTAACTGGCAAGAAGCCAGTACAATGAAATTAATAACATATGTTGAAGAACGCATTTGTAACAATTTTTCCATTTAAAAAAAAAAAAAGTGGCAGCTTAAAACCACTGACAGGACTGTCTTTTCTTTTTTCCTTTCTTTCTCTTCTTCCCTCCCCCCTTCCCCTTTACTACATGGGACACTTTGGCTCATGTCCAACTGCGCGGTACCAAACTTGTCTCACAGTTCAGATTAATGCTTTATGCAATTTTAAGTGATCCTCTTGCAGCTGCTGCTCAGGAGAATATTGTAGTGATCGTGTTTGCTCCAAGGAGCCGGTGGCAAACCCACAGATGCAGCAGCCTCCCCTTGGCAAATAACAGATGTGGCATATGCTGCCTTCAGCCCATCCTCAGCACTTACCTTATTCCTGAGCAATGTGTGGGGCACTGCCCCAGCTCGCTGCCATCCGAACACAAATTCAGCCGGAAAGCACTTGGCTTGTGAGTTTTCTGGCTTGATTGTTTTCTGGCCACTTGCAAGTGAATCTTGTTTATTGATACCTGCAGTTTGGGTGGAGAAGTGAGGCCCTTGGTCCCAGGAAGGTTGCCTCTGTCATTACCTTCTGGGATATGTCACCTCCCTGTATTTTGGTCTCCCTCCTCAGCTATTGTCTTGGTTTTGTTGTCACTGTGTTTGCTGGGTTTTTTCCCCTCTAGAGACCGTATGTCCTTTGGGGCAAAGCACTCTCTCTTGCTAAGTTCCCCATCAGATTTTCTCTCCGTGTGAAACTCCAGGCATACTGGGTCTTCCTGGCTGTGCTGGGATTCTCCCATTAAGAGGGTTAAGTGCCTACAATGCACAATCCAGAAACGGGTTTGGTTGTTGGAGCCGATGGGAGGAGATCATCGCATTTTGAGAAATCGTTGCTTGGGATACAGGAAACACCTTGGGTTTTCAGAGTCCCCAGTGACTTGGAGAGGTACTTTAAGGATATCCTGGTAGTTTTTAGCTGGGCGTGGGAAATGACAGAAGAGGAGGATTCCCAGCTGTGCGAGTGCAGTGAGATGCCCGGCAAGGAGACACTGCCTGGAGATAACTAGGTTATGTATGGGGAAATGAACAAGTGAGCTCAAGNGGAAGGGAAGGGAAGCTGTGGGGGTCCAACAGGTTGCAAGTATTGAATGATGCTGAAGATGATTCAGGAAGCGAAGGAGCACCGTGCAGTGGGTGGAGACACCAAACAGGCAAAATAAGGAAAAAGAGAGTTAAAGTTGCCAGATACTACAAATGCAATGAAGGTTTTCTAGGCAATTAGTGTTCATAGTGAGCTGGGAAAACAAGTTAAAGTCTTTGTAATAGTGGCCTGAATTACTCATTGTGTAATCTCAGACTTCAGTGGGTTGTACAGGGTGGTACCGTGCTGAATTTGGCCTAAAAATCAAAATGCAGTTAAGTGCAGCTATCATGCTGTGCCCTGACTTGGAAAGAAATTGCAAAGCTTGTGGATAGGAAAATCTTCAGTCATCAGTTCATTGTATGACTTCAGTAGAAAAGGAAAACAGGTGGAGCAGAGTGGGAGGAGAAGACTGAGTGTATGAATGAGGAGAGAAATCCAAATTAGTTCCAGTGTTCGGAGACTGTATGAGGTGCTAGCTCCATTTCCTTCGCAAAACTGGACACATTGGGTCTCCTCACAGAAAGTATACCATTGCTCTGGAGATGGGACAATGCTCGGGAAACATTTGAGAGACTAAAGCTATTTTCCACCAGAGAAGGAAAAACAAAATAACAATGTGCAATATTTTTATAACTGGTGGCCCGCATGGGTTTGGTTGACACCTACAAACATAATTTCTGATAGAAGGGAATAGGCACAGCAGGTGTTTAAAATATACTTAGCACCAAAAAGAATGGAAACTTTTTAAAATGTATGTTTGGATGGTGAGAAGGTGTCTAGATCATAAGATAAGCATAGCAATGGCCAACCCAGGCATCTAATATTGTTTAATATTTGCGTTGCACCTTGGCCAAGGTTTCACAAACCACCGTGAAACATCTTCAGATGGGTAAGTCCATTATTTGATTTGAGTTTAACCTTCCTTGTTTGTGAGCAGAAAACAGTGGGGTTTGAAGCAAATTCAATGCTTTACAAGTTTTTAACAAATTCCTATTTTTCAGCCAAAACTATTCATAGAATTAAATCTTGATTTGCAAATAAACTCAGCCCCACAAAACTTCATTTTTTTCTGACAATTACTTAGATTCTTTTTCCCTCAAATTTGACTTAGAGTTTCTTAAGATAAACATGATTCAAATCCTGACTTCGTTCAAGTCAATAGCCAAAACCCCATTGACTGCAACATAGTCAAATTTCTGTGTATGTGGTGAATTACTCATGAAAGCTCAGCTCAATCATTGTCTGTTCTCGTCTCCTTCAGCTGGTCATGGAAAGTGCAGGCGCAGCACTTGATTCCTAGTACTCGACTTCCAAAGTTAAATTAATCCAACTTTTAAAAGGAACTCTGTAGAACAGCCTTTTCATTTTCAAGGTAGTTAATTGGATGAAAATGAAACTGAGACTGCATTATTCTGCATTTTACTCTGGCAATTTTTAGCCCCTCTTTTTTTCCCTTTACTTGAAAAATGCATAACGTTAACTTATATTCACAGATTTGCAAATCTCTCTTTTATACAACCATTAAAACAGTTTTTCTTAGACTTCTGCACATTACATAAAACTGTTTTTATAACAGTAATTTATTAGGTTAAGTTGGAGAGCTTTTACTGCTCTTTATATAAAAAGACCGGGCTGATTTTGGATCTCTTTAATGTGGCCCTTTAGATGTAGTAGCTCTGACATTCGAACTTACTTGGAATGTATGCCCAGTAGCTTGGTAATGTGCAAAATATGCCAAAGAAGCACCATTCCCTTCAGAAAAAAGGGCATTGTGCTCTCCTACATTCTTGCACTCTGCATAGCCCAAGGAGTAAAAATGCCATGTGAGTGTCCATGGAAGAAGGGTCTAATGCCCCACAAGACAGGTTTTGTGGCCTTCTGTGCTGAGATAGTTCTGCAGGCCACAGTAAAACGCTCAGTCAAACAGGGAAATGATCTGCTAAGAAGAAAGGCTGAATTGTTATACGCTTAAAAAGGCTAAGATGCAAAAATGTAATCAGCTGTTAGAGATCTAGTGGCAGGAGGAAAGTTCACATAAATGTGTCTTGCCACCCTCCCACAGGAAACCCCTATGCAAGGTCATGTCCTTTCCACCTCACCTATAGGATATCCTGGAAGAGACAGCTCTATGTCTCTGTCACCATGTAATTATCTCACTAGACCTGTGAGAAATTACACACTGATCAGGTTAGGAAAGTAATTTAGGTCTAACAAGTCATTGGCAAGCACTCTGTGCAATGATCCAGTCTTCCTTTCTTTGCATACACAACTTTAAGGACAGAATCTTCTCTTTGACTCAGATAATTTATCCTGGTTCCATAATGACTTTGTAAATCCAGAATGAGGAGACATTTCCAAATCTTGTTTTATTATTATTGTTAGTTGAAGAAAAGCAGCAATGCAATATGCAATTTTGTCCCATGGCCAAGTCTGAAATGAAACACTGAGGTGAAAAAACGTAATTATATGCAATTATCCAAGACAGCAAAAGTCTTACTTTGTGTCTCCAGGCAGGTGGTTTGGCATATAAGGTATTCTTTCCTTTCTTCATTTCCGTCCTTTCAGGATGGGAGAGCGCTGAGGAAACTGTTACTCATTCAGCATCTCTGTGGTGAAGCCCAGCACAAGACTGTCACAGGAATTAGGGGTCATACTGGGGCTGAATGAATATCCTAGTATGAATAGAGCTGACTATGTTCCCTTTAATGGTAAAGCATGCATAAAACTTTTCCCCTTCAGGAATTTCTAGAGTTTTCCCATTTCCAACTTTCCTTGTCCTCTTTCAGTTGTTCGTGGGGCTGTGCTTTAAAGTTGGATCAGTGAGGTGATATGAGTTAAAAAGAAGCCCTTATTTTTAATGTTTGCTGAGCAGTACTTGACTCCAGTCATTCCCTGCTCTTACATTTTTTGGGGATCTGTTTGACCTGGATATCAAAGACACAATGTGCCATCACTTCCTGTGGTAGAAAACCATTTCAGAGCTAAAATTGTGCAGGGAGCTGGAAAATGCAAGCGCGTAGCCATATTTTCAGCTTTTGATATTTGTGTTGAATTATTTAATGAGATGTTTGTGGGTTGCTTTAACTGGGGCTGAATTCTGGCTTGCGCTTCTTTGTGGTCTGTGTTGTAAATATGGAACCAAGCTCTCCAGAAGCAAAAGTCAGCGCTGTACTGCATGCATGATCTAACACTAGGTTTAAGTCATTTTAACTTTCACTGAACTCTGCTAACTAGCCATTTTAGGGCAAAACTGCTATAAATAATACAATTTGCAAGATGTAAATCAAAGTTGCGTATACTCACTTTAACCATTCAGCCTAACAAGGAATCAACGCTGCATACTGTAGCTGAGGTGAATATCTAAATTAATAGGAATGCCCCTACAGTTCAGCTTTACAGATCAAGTTGCCTGGCAGGAACTGTAAAGCAAAGTGAAAGACTGAGATAAAATATAAGTATATTCATTCTCTCTGGCTTTTAAAATTGCTGAAAATATGAAAAGTGATAATGAACTTTATAAGCATTTCCCACAGTATTTCACAGCCGGTATTTCATTTTTGTGTTACAGTAAGTCTTTTCAGTACCAAATACTTGATTGCTTTTCACTGGTGATTTATTAATTTTTAACGTGAAATTCAGGACTTGACTAATACACCTTACCACAGTTGTTTAAAAAGTGAGCTACCCCTTAAAGAAGCACAGCAAGATTTATCATAGAAGTTGTGAGTTTTGTCGCCATTTAAAAGCGAAGACATGGGGTGAGGGTTTTTTTACTAGACTGAAATTAAATAAATGCTGCATAAAAATGTGGCTACTAAAGTGGAAAAAAACAAAACACATACTGAAAAGGGAGGCCTGATTTTTTTTATTTTTTTTTTTTTAGGTCAGGAAGTCCTTACATTAAACATCATTTTGCATCCTCTGAATTCCTTTTGAACTGAAACAGTGAAGAACCAGCCTGTGTGAATGAGGCTATTATAACACTATCACTTTAATGCTTGAAATGCTAACTACTATTTCTGATGGAAAAGTCCTCTACAAGCATGGCATGTAGCATCAATTCGATTTGATTCAGTCTCTTCCAGTTTACGCTAATAAAAGCTGTAGCTTTGTTAATACTTTGTTTAAGCAGGTAGGCACAGCTAATCACATCTCCTAAAGCAGTGTCTTGCCTCCCAGAAGGTGAGTCTCTTTCCACTGTCATAGAAATTGCTCATCTGTACAACCTTCTAATGTACCTGGGATGACTTCTGCTGATTCATGTAGGATTCAGACTTGTCTTTAAGTCCTAGAGCAGGAAAACAGGCCAGGAAGAGGCAGTGCCATTTGGCAGCTCTGTTGGACAGTACATGACAATTTACATGGGGGTAAAGGACTTGTAAGCAAAAGAGTAGCTTCTGCACTCAAAACTATGAAAAAAACAAACATGAGGGATTTCCTCATTTGCACCTTTGATGACTTACAAAGACTTGTGGCACTATTTCAACAAAGCACTTTGGCATGTGGTCAGTTACGAGAGGGCAAGCCCCCCTTCACTCAGCAAAGCATTTGAGTGCATGCTTAACTTCAACCATGTTAAATGGTTCCACCAAAGTCAAATGAATGTGAAATGATTTAAAGCGAGACTTAAAGTTAAGTCCATGTTTCATAGATTGATAGCATTTGAGGCCAGGAAGAATGATAATAATCATGTAGCCTGACCTCCTCCATAACACAGGACCAAAGAATTTTGCCAAGTGTTCCCAATATGAAACCCACTGCTGCTGCCTGAACTGTAACTGCACTTCCAGAAAGACAGCCAGCTTTGATTTAGAGACTTCACGGGAGAGACAATCCATTGTATTTCTCGATAAGATATATTTTTCAGCAGTTAAGATCCTTCATTGAAAAGAGCTGTGTGTTTGAATGCTAATCTGAATCTGCTGACATTCAGCTTCCATCCATAATGACCTTTTCTGTTAAGTTAAAAAGTCAGATTCTCCAGTTTTCTTTCTAGAGAAGTATCTTCAGGCCGTCATTATATCATTTCTTAATCTGCACTTTTTAGTGACTAAATTAAGATGCTTTTTTCTCTCACTTCTGTTACTGAAGTTGTAGCTCTTTTCAGAACATTTTCTAAATTGCCAACATCCTATTCAAATGTATACATCAGAAGCGGACAGGGATATCACAGTAATGATGTTACTAGTTGTCAGTAACCCATAGTAGTAAAACTCCTTTGTTCCTATCTGGTAGTCTTCTCCTGTACATACATCCAGGATGGCATTTGCTGGATCAGCCTCTGTATTGCCCTGGCAGCTCTTGCTCATCTGTTTGCACAGCAAAACCACTAAATCCTTTGCTGAGTCACTTTGTGCCTAAAAATCACCGACCATTCTGTAAAACTAATCCGTATTTTTCATTCTTAATGAAAGGTCTTAATTAATCATCTTATGTGGCATTTAGCAGTCATACAGGTGAAGCCAACTTACTAATCAGTCCATATTTCAGTGCAGTGCTGGTATGTCTTCATAATTACTCAGAACTACCAATTTTGGTGTCATTTGCAATGATTTTGTATCTTCTATACCCTTTTAAAGAACTGAATCCTTTTGAGCAACAAATCTATACTAGAAATGTGCCTACTTAATCTTTATTTATTATGTATATTCACTTTTTTGAGATGCACTGTCTACCAGAAGGGAGGAAGAGAGAGAAGAACATACGCTATGCTGTTCTGCATAGAAATAAAATTGACTAGTCCCCAGTGTAAAAGAATGAGCCAACAAAATACACAATGAAAAGTAAAATAGACCATAAAATCTCTTTCTTATTAATTAATAGTGTTGGTGGCAAATTTTTCATCTTGACGTTAGCTATGCATGTGAACTGCTTTAACAGTAACTATTTCCTATGGCTTTCATCACATGGTTTTCCATGAGAAAGTGGATTTTGTGGTTGTGGGTGAGTTTTCCAAATTTAGGGGCTTTAGTTAATATTATGGAGAAAGCTCTTAAAAATTTGTGGTGATTTGAGAATCAGTTGATTTCACTGCAGATTGCTGATTGAAAAGAGACAATCTGACAATGTAAGAGATTACTTTTAGCTTAAGAAATAACTACTTCACAAGTGGTTAGTTTTTAATTGCCTTTCTTAAATGTGATTATTTCCCAGCTGGCTGCTTTCCCCTTTCACTTGCTTTCTAAATTAGAATTATCAGCACAAGAAATGAAATGGACTTTTACACCATATGTGAAAAACAAGCTCAAGCCTGACTGACTCAAGCCTATTTATGAAATCTTTCTTTAACTGCTGAATCTCATCAGCTTCGATATATGAACAGTAAAAGCTCATTACTGGGTGAGATATTAAGTAGAGCGCCTCCTAAATACAACCCTGACACTTGACAGAAAGGAGTTTTATAGTCCCCCAAGTCACTTGCCTCCTTGCACAATTTGCTTTTCCTCCTCGTGTCTGAGTTTTCAATTTCTGTAACAAGAATAATAATCTTACCTTCTTTTATAAAGTGCTTTGAGCTCTGTCATGGAAAAGTGCTTTGTCAGAAGCAGAGTTATTACGCAGACTTCTCTGTAGCTTCGGTCTTTTCAGAAGGTGGGTTTACTTTGAGTAAGGACACCTATGTGGAGACAGGTCACTCCGTCCGCTCTATTGGGCAACTTCTGGATGCTCCTGTGCATGTACCTCAGCCACGCAGAGGAAAGCTGGTCTAGGAGACTGGCAGACCGGTCTGTAATCTAAAAGATGAATTAAAACAGAAACAGCCATTTATTTCCCTTTCCAGAAGGTCCAAAGGTGAGAGCGAGGGACTATGACACGCTTGGCTTAGTTTTTGTACAAACCCCCCTCCATCTCCAAGCAGCTCTGTTTTCAAACAGCAGTTATTATTCACTACGGGGGAAGGAAGGGGTGTGAAGTAGATGAACACCGGAGACTCATACAATGTCCAGAGAACTTTTACTGCTGGAATAGTGCAGGGTGGAAAGCAATAAAGATCAAAATCCTCAACTCTTACACAAACTGTAACCTACCAAGCAATAGCTTCATCATAACCACATAACCTCAAACTCCCTCCCTGTTTCCTGCTGTCCCTACAGCCTCCAGGGCTTCGGTGTGCTTTGGGCTTTTTTTTTTTTCTTCTTTTTTTTCAGAAACATATATCATAATGTGTTTTCTTTCTTTTTTAATAAAAATATCAAAGGAATACTTATCAATGACTGAGGAGGGAGAGCTGCGGTGCAGTCTATTTTTTAACTGGAACATGCACCATGCTGTGACACACTCATCCAGGAGCAGGAGAAGATTGATGGCTAGACATGTGGAGAGAACTGCCACTGATTGAAATCAGACAACTGCAAGCTGTGAGGGAGATCCAGGGGAAACCATTTTAACCACAGTAGTCCAGTCTTACAACACTTGGACAGGGGCTTTCCTCTGTCTGAAGTCTGCACTGCAGGACACAAAGAAACTAGGCAGTACAGTGAGGGCAAAGGCAAAATATGAAACTATGACAGCTTAGAAGATATATGTGTATGTCTCTATCTATCTCACCTCTGTAAATTATTTCCTTCACTAACAGATAATAGATCAGAAAATTCATTCCTCAAGTACCAGTCGTCTTCTTACACCCCTCAGATTCTTTCGCAAAGACCAAAAGAAAAAGAAAAAAAAAAAAAAAAAGAAAAACCTTTCAAGTAGGAAAAATTGAACTGGAACAGTACTAGAAACCTGATTTTCAGAAGTGCTGAGCACCTGGAGTGTCAATTACAGTTACTGGGAGCTGGAGCTGTTCACCACTTCTAAAGGCAGACTTCTGCAGCACAAAATCATGAAGTATTTACTTAATTTCATTTTGGAAATGTAGCTCTTATTTGCTGCAAAACAGGGAGAAGGGAAAAAAGTGATGTGGAAGGGCGTGTTCCCCAGCACCCATCACTGGGGCTGCCAGGTTGGGTGTTGGTAGCAATTGCGCAGCCATGCACTTGCACCGAGACATTTTTATTTCATTACGGGTGTCAGCTTACAGCCATTAGCTAAGCACATTGGCCAGGGCCAAAATGCCTCCTTTTTGTGTGCGTGCATGTGTCTTATCGCTAGATCTCGCTTCCATTATTCAAGTCTTTAAAAAAAA